>CM065052.1:178336334-178858834 GCA_032883995.1 Coronaproctus castanopsis | reverse complement strand
ACACCGCTAATATGTCCTCCGAGCATTATTATATACGGGTAGAGTGTAGGAAATAATTTTTATTTTTACTCAACTATTACTATTGACTCGTTTACACGTTTTAATATTGTTTAATATACCAGCATCGCGATAACGAAATTAACGCTACACAATTTCGCCAACGGGGAAGCCTTTATGACGTGTAATTTAATGTAATTTTTACGGAAAATTTTGATCGCCAATTGTTTGTAAAAAATTATTAATTTTTATAAATTTGAAGGTTATAAAAATAACAAATGACCGTATTTTGAACACGTTCTATAAATAAAGACGAATCTGAGGAACTAATAAATATTTTTTATAAAAAATCAATTGAAAATTAGTTAAATCACTAATATTTATTTTCTTAAAGAAAATCAGATTTTTAATATTTATTTTCATTTTACTTGTAAAGTTGTGTTTTTTAAAAAATTTTTGTGTTTGTATATTTTTATATTTTATATTTTACTTTTGGACATCATTACATCGCAATAGTAAATGAAAAATTTAAAATTCCGCCAGTATACAACTTTTACAGAATCCGGAAAATAGTATTGAAGAAAAAATTAATATAAAAAAACAAAATTAATAAACAAATATATTGATATTAAATTTCAACAAATCAAAAAATAGACAGAACTGAAGCAGACAGCATTTTTGGATCATATTTTCACAATCATCATCACATATTTTTAAGTAATTATATTTAATTTCTATTTTTAAAATTATTATGTTTTAAAATATTTCACTTGATAATGGCGTAAATGCCGAAAAGCTTTGTGTTTTCTTTAAGAAAATAAATATTAGTGATTTAACTAATTTTCAATTGATTTTTTATAAAAAAAAAAATCATTACATTCCACATTATAAAAAATTAAAATAATAAATATTTCCAAATATAATTAATAGATAGCCCCCAGTAATATAAATATAATTTTATAAGTTGAAAATATGAGATTATCTTTATTATCGCGGAGAATTATGTATTTTGTTTATACCCGACTTTAGTTACGACATCGGAAAATACTTTTACATATATACTCGATCGTGTAAAACAAAAATAGATGAGGTTAATACTACTTCAGTTTTTGATGTTTGTATTTAAAACTGTTCTCTGTCTTATTAACACGTTTTTTTTTTCAATCTTCCTCTATATAATTAGTTTTAGGATTTAAAATGTTCGCACTCTGATAATAAACAAAAAATGCCTATCTATCCATTTAACTAGCTTCCTTTCGGGCTTCATTATTTTTCAAGTTCCTTTAATTAGTTATTTTTTCGATATACACGTAATGTTCAATATAGCCAATTCAGAAATATGTAGGATTGCACAATGTGTTGCTTTATGCGTAGGAATAGGAATCTCTTGCAGGGTATAGACTTTTTACGTTATTGAAAGCTGCTCGTGTAGTATAATTTCTTCGAAATCCGAATCTAGATTTTGTGTGTTGTGTCCAGTGGCGTACCCAAGGGGGGGCTATGGGGGCTAAAGCCCCCTCCAAAATCCGGTGATGTTTAAAAAATTTTTGATTATATGACATTACAGCTAGTGATGAGACGAATATATATTAGTAATGGTTACAGATATGATACAAAGGAATAACGCTCATATTATGTTATGAACAATTCGCTCTTCTAATAGTATAGTTAGTGGCATATTAGTTTGCTTCCTAACGCATACTGGTTTAATTAAGGAACAGTCAGCGGAAAAGGAATAGCGTACAGTTACAAGAAATGACAGTTGTAGTATAGACGTGTGCGTGTATTTCTTATACACAGATCGGAAAGCAAATTTTAATAGTTGAGCTCGTGACCTCGAACATTAACGGAAATAACCGAATAGGTGGATTACGAGATTGAAGTCAGTGCGGTGCAATTCTTGCTGTCTAAAAGCCTATTAGAGTGTAATAGGAAATATCAAATATCGACCGGTTAACTTTTAGCAGTTTTTATGTTCGTTTTAACTATTTTCTTTGCGACTCGTTTGGAAATTACTGTTTTTATCGACGCGACGTGTATTTTAAAAAAATGAATCGAAAAAGAAAAGCTGATCAAGGTACATTATTGAACTTTTTTTTCAAAAAAGATAAAACTCCAGTGGAAGATCAGTCCAACTTGTCCACAACTAAAAATGTGAGTACCGTAGATCCGTTTAATGAGTCAATTCAGCCTACTCAGTCTGTTTTGGCAAATATAAATGATTCGAAGTTATCTGTAAATGTAACTGAAATTCCGATCACTTCTAAAGAATTTATCGAATTAGACATTTCGTTTTATGTAAATAAAATATTGTCTGATGAAAAAATGAAAGTGTTGAAAAAAATATGGAAGCCATCCTCGAATTTTGATTTTCCAAAAGTTACACAAAGAAAACAAATTAGACGCTTTCAATATGCATGGTTAAATTCGTTTTCTTTGCTCGTTTATTCAAAAGCTGAAGACGCCGCATATTGTAGAAATTGTGTTCTATTTGCTCCAAATGAAATTACTCGAGGTCATCAAAAATTAGGATCTCTTATTTTAAATGGATTCAATAATTGGAAAAAAGCGTTAGACACTTTCAAAGAGCATGCTTATTTGGAATATCATAAATTTTCCACGATAAAAGTTGATAGTTTTCTAAATGTCAGATCCGGAAAAATGCCATCGATCGATGTTTCTTTAGATGAATCAGTTAAAACTGAAGATGAATCAGTTAAAACTGAAGCTGCTGAGAATAGGGCAAAACTTATTCCAATCATCAAAAAATGTAATTTTTTGCGGACGTCAAGGTATTGCCTTACGAGGACATCGAGACAGTGGCGCATATAACCTTAAAAATCCGCCAATTGAAAATAAGGGAAATTTTCGAGCATTGTTACGAACACGAGTTGATGCTGGAGATGATGTTTTGGAAAATCATTTCGCAACTGCTGCAAAAAATACGACGTATATCAAAATGAGATAATATCCGCTTGTGACACCATTATAAAATCAAAACTCGCTTTAGAAATTCAAAATGCTAAATTTTTTTCTGTTTTAGCAGATGAAACCACTGATATATCTACAGTTGAACAATTTTCTCTATGTTTTCGATATGTAAAAGAAGCCAGTGGAAAATTTAGCATCTGTGAAAATTTTTTCACATTTCAGTCACTAAGTGGAACTGATGCGGGAACTATTACAAATGCAATTTTGACCACTTTGCAAGAGTATGGTATTAATCCAGAATACATGAGAGGCCAAGGATACGATAGTGCAGCCAACGTGAGTGGTAGGTTGAGTGGTGTACAAGCTCGTATTGCAGAAAAATATCCGAAAGCCTTATATGTTCATTGCATGGCGCATAGTTTGAATTTGGCAATTTGTGATTCGTGTGACATCGACTACATACGTAATTGTATAGGCGTTGTAAAAAAAATTATAGATTTTTTTAATACTGCAAAAAGAGCGGAAGTTTTGAATCGAAATATTGGGCATCTTGATACAAAAATTCAAAAATTGAAGCCTTTTTGTCCAACTAGATGGGTTCAGAGACATGACGCTATTCTGGTTTTTGTGTATGTGATTGAAGCTGTGTATGCATCGCTAGATGAGATTTCCACTTGGCATGATACAGATACTTCATCTTCGGCGGTAATGTTCGGACGGTCGATGGAACAGTCTGGATTTTTGATTACGTTACTTTCTACTGAAAAACTTCTTGGTTTCACCAAAACATTGAGTCAGTTTCTTCAAGCTAAGGAATCCGATCTAACTGGAGCCAACAATTTAGCAAAAGACATTATCAACCTCATTCGTCGCGAACGTGAAACTGCTGAACAAACTTTTCGATTAATTTTCAGGGAAGCGGAGGAAATTGCCGCAAAATTTGGAACAAATATACAAATGCCTAGAATTACTGAAAGACAGACCAACAAGGCGAATATTCCTTCAACAAGCACGGAAGAATATTTTCGACGAAGTATCTTTATTCCATGGATCGATTCTTTCATCAGTCAACTTGTTAATCGATTCGAAAAACATGAAAACGTACTCACAAAATGTCAATGTTTAACTCATCCAACGAGATCAGAAGAAAACCAGTTTGTCGAACTTTGTGCTTTTTATCAAGATGATTTAGAAGCTTTTAAAGAATCCATTTTAAAAGCAGAATATCAAATTTGGTGCGAAAAATTTAACTCAGAAAATGAAAATTCTCAGCCTTTTCCTGTTGATGCGATATCAGCGTTGAATTTATGCGATGAGACAAGGTACCCAAATATTAGTACGTTGCTAAAATTTTTTTGTACGATTCCAGTTACAACATGTACTCCTGAACGATCGTTTTCATCTTTAAGACGAATTAAAAGCTATTTATGAAGCACTATGGGTGCAGAAAGATTGAATGGTTTAGCTTCATTCTACATTCTCCGTCATATCGAAGTCAAACCAGAAGAAGTGATCGATGTTTTAATAAAAAATGGGCCAAAGAGATTAGATTTTAGAATTTAGAGTATATTACTTGAAGGTATAAGTTGTTTACATATATTTTTTTTAATGAAATTTTGTTGAATTTTGAGCTAAAAATTATAAGTGAGGTGTTTAACTAATTTTGTCTAATTAAATTTACTCCGTTCAGTTGATTTACATCCCCCCTCCAAATAGGTAATTTCTAGGTACGTCTACGTTGACTTATTATTTTGTCTCATTAAATTTACCCCTTTAGTTGCTTCAGGTGTAGCCCCCCCATTGGTAATTTCTCGGTACGCCTTTGGTTGTGTCTCCCGATATATTTAAACTTAGTGTATCGTCAGTACTATTTTCAATATTCGTGAGTGAATGAATTTTGATAAATAAGTTTTGACGAATTTTTAATTTGTAAACAGTTATACCTATTTCATTTATAACAAATAAAGAAAAATATATATATTAAAAAAAAAAAAAGTTAATTATATTTCCAGTACGGAACGTCCATACATTGGAATGAAGTTACATATTTCTTAGGCGAATTAAATAACACGAATAAGGAAATTCAGTTGAGCGATCAATACATACAATATACTTGGCTACCGTATAACCGAGCTTTAAATATGGCTGAACCGGAGGAAGTAACTCGTACCATAATTTTGGAAGGAGAAAATTTTTTGAATAATTTAAATGACGATAATTAACGTAAGTATTAAACTAGTGAGACGCTTTAATTTATGTGTTCTGTAAACAAGAATTATTATAAATTTGCCAAGAATAGCTTTAAAAAAAAAACGTAAAAAAATCGATTAAACGAAATTTAAAAATTAAATGACTTATTTTGTTTTCTGTAAGTTATGGTATTGGAATGATAATTTATATTTCAATAGATTATTGTTTTGGGGAATTATATTCATTTTTAAAGCAATAAGATATAATACACATGATTATATTATAGATACATTGAATACATAGTCTGTCTAAATCTTATTATATAATGATTCCTCTGCTCACATCTTTTATATATGATTTACATTATTTATATATATAGATTTTTATCATTATTGCGTTATTTTCGAATGAATTACTTCGTTGTAATTTTAAAGGCATCTATTCCGTTATATATATATATATATATATATATATATTCGTAAAATGTAATAGAATCATTTTATTTGTAATTTAATTTTCAATATATGAACGATACCGCAATAAACTATTCAACGATGAAATGTTTGTTCAACCTAAAATGTTATAACATGGTCGCGTATTTGCAAACCATAATTTCATTTCAATAAAGTGCTGTCATCTGCGCTTACTATAGTCAATAAAATTTACCGTTACAGCGATGTTCTATACAAGAAGGGACACGATCGTACTCTGTTTAGTGAGGTCATTAATCCACTATTTTACGTTATTGGTACATTGTAACTCATAGTAGTCTACAGGTTCGAATACTTAATTGGAAATAAGAGTATGATGAACTAAAAAGCCGAAAGCGTTAAGCTGACGTTCGTGAATTAGGATAAAATTAATTTAGTAAGTAATCACGTAATAGAATTGTTGAGATATTGCGCCAATAGTTACTGTACTCCACACCTATGCCTACGTCGTATCAGTTTTGAATTTTAACAAACTTTATTTCCCTCGAATAAAAGTACGATTTAATATAAAACTGTTTATAACAACATTTGAATTTAAAGCTACAAAAAATGTAACTTTTTGCTAGTGATAAATTTTTCAGTGTTAACATTACCAAAAAACTATTTTATAGCTTTAGCTTACTATCAACGAAAAAATTGGTATATTAAACCTTTGTTAATTTATTTTCTAACTTTTAGTACAAATCGGTTCGGGATTTTCCAGTGTTGTAAATTAGTGAATGTTTAATTATATGTCCATGTAACGTATGTACGTGCACTTCTATCTTTTTTTAAATGTATATTTTTAAAGCTTGTTGAACATTGACAAAGCGCGTGTATATGAAAATAAGGTTGTCGTTTTTTATGTAAAGTATGTATAAATTTGAATAAATTTATTTATTAGCGATAAAATTAAACTTGAAAGTGTTACAAATGTTAATAATAATTTGAAAAAATACAAGTGTTTTACTATGAACGAATAAAGAGGATATCGATTAAGTTTTAATCCGGAGTTTAGAAATATTTTTTTTTTTCACATTATGGGTATTTGATATTGTCCTCTACAGGATTTTGTACCTCAATATTTTATATATATTATATATAAGTTAATGATCGTCGTATTTATTCGTTATCGAACGTCGTGGCGTTTCATTTTTCCGTGCAATATGGACTAGCATTCAAAGCACTAATTTTATGCAACACAGATGAATATGGTGTTATACAGAGTAGCTTTGAAATTAGTACATTCAATTTTATTCGTCCTTGACATTAACACTGCAATTAATTCCTAGATGTAAGAAACGTAAGCAAAATATAGCGAATATCGATATTAAAAATAATTTCCATATTAAACCAGATAGATAATGTTACATTTTGTCAGTATCGTTACGTTGTTGTGTAAGAAATAACATTGTAATCATTTTTCGTATATTATCTGTAACATCGATCGAAACGTAACGATGAACGTGGAAATATCGAATGTACAAGTAAAAATGAAAAATTTGTTTTTAACATGAAAGTGCTGTAATGATATAGTTTTTAACTACATTAATACCAGTAAAGGATTTAGCAAGATGATCAGCTAAGGTATTTCCAGTACTGGAATGCCCAGGAATCCAAGCAAACTTTAGGAAGAATTTAGCATCAATTAACTGGATAATGTATTTAATTTATTAATTCCGCGTATAACTTGAGAACGGTTTGAAACGAAAACACATCAGAGGGTTGTGAACCAACTTCTAGAGTCAGAAAAATAAGAATATTTTCGAATTATAACCTAGTAGGTTATATGTAATAGTTTGTACGATGGCTATAGCTTTTGCATTAAAAATAGATATGATAATATAAGGAGATTCAATCTTTAAGGGATAACAACGCCAACGTGACTGATAACTTTAGATCCGTTATGACCTACGAAAGATAGAAAAGGAAGTGGTAGCAACTGATAATGGATCGCTGGTCGTAAAGGAAACAAGAGTATAAGTCGATCAATAACTTACGATTTTATGATGATAAGGCAGATCAAAATAGAAATAAGGAACTAAAGGGGATAAGTAGATTTTCGTATGTAGAAACGTGGAGTGAAGAAATACATAAATAAGGCAGAACCACTAAATGCGAAGTCAAAAGAAGCATGACACAAAGATAGGGAAGTTGTTGATAACTTGTTAGATATTTTCTACGGAGTAGTCTCTATCACGGAGGCTGAAATGGGAGTACTAGTAACAGCACTCAAGGATAAACGTAAACATTGATTATACAGTGCGTGAGAAATAAATTAAAAATTTAATGTTTTTAATATATTATACGACTGTTCCTTTTTTGTCAACTTTCGTATTAAAAGAATTAAGATTATTCTTGAGAAGTTGTGAAATATTTTAAAAAGATGTTATATACAATCGTCGTTAAACAATAAAAATGAGTGTATAACAAAATTAATTGAAAACAAATAAATAGTTGAAGTATACTGCTGTTCATAATGATTTTATAGTTAATAATTTTAGACACTGCGTAATGTGATTAAAATAAATCATTATAACATTCACTAACCGATTTATTGCACTAAAATCAATTGTAAGTCAGTAAACAAATAATTTAAACAAAAGGTGACGCAAAATATCTGGCCCTATATTTCTACAAAGGCTCGTATAAAAACCAAGTACATGTACCGACTTACAGATAGGAAATGAGAACTTTTTGTTTTATTAACTCCCTTGAATGGATATGAATGTCAACCGTACGATTATATATCAAAATAAGTATAGACGCAATTCAAGGTCTCCACTTCTTCAGAACAAAATATTGGGAACAATGGTAGATATAAAGATGTAAACGAGGAAATATCGATACCTAAATGTACCATATGTAATAGAAGTAACTATATGTGAAGCTAGTAAACATGGAGCTAAAGTATCTATTAATCACTCAAATTGGACAGTAGTCACCGATTAAAGTACACCGTTTATTGAATTTAATTAGGTATATTTCTCTTTTTTAAATGCCTTGGAAATGTACCAGTTTTGCATCACTATAATGCTGTCTCGTATATATTAATAGTTTTCAAAGAATAGTAAAATCGCTAGTGATGTATGTATATAAATGTACAAATTTAGCTGAAATTTATAGATATTTGCAGCGATTTCATGCTTCTAAAAGGGTAATTAAAATAATTTCGTTATATCAATCGTATAATATTCTACAGCTTTTAATTAAAAGTTAAATAAAAATATAATTCGCAATGGATAAAAAAATTTGTTCAGATAGTGTTGACGTCTTATGTTCTATAACTCGTTTTTTAAATTTTATCGTAATACTAAAATTTAAAGTGCGCACGATTTAATTATTAAATATACATATTATGTATACCTAGATCGTATGATTAAGATACATTTTATCTATTTTTTTTAATCTATTATAGTGAGTTTACAATTATATTTTCGAAGTCGTTTGACAATTTGACTTTAGATTAGCTTACACGGTGTAAAATTTTATATAAACATAATAAGATGTCATTATATATGTAAATAAAAATATATGAAAATAATTTTTCAATCCACCGCAATAACTTATTTTCATACCTTAGTAGTCGTAATTCTTAAAATACATCAATCATGAGGACATTAGTCTTAATAGTAAAATTATTTTAAATGTTTAAAATAACTTATTCTAAACATAGAAAAGTACATTATGTACTAGGTTTGGCTGTTGAAATATTAAATTCCAGAAATTCCTTTAAATGGTTAACACAGTTTATCATCTAACATATATATATATAATGTTGAATATATTGGAGAGTAGCGATTTTATAAATTATAAACCAAATAAAATCATTTAATCACTAAAAGTTTTTTATTGCAAAGCTTTTCGACAGTTACGTCATTTTCAAGCATACACAATAAATATGATATGTTGATTGGAGAGTAATGACTTTATGAATTAAAACAAAAACAATGTTAATCGTTATAAAAAATTTATATGATTTTCGAAAAGCTTTTTGCGAAAATAATATAAATTTTACAGCGATTAACATTGTTTTTATTTTGTTAATTAATATTATGATATGTAATATTTATTGTGTATGCTTGAAAATGTAATTGTCGAAAAGCTTTGCAATAAAAAACTTGTAGTGATTAAAGTTGTGTTATGATTTTGTTTGGTTTATAAAATAAAGTTTCCTAATATACTCGTGCATTATGTTATTTTCCACAGTTTTAAAATAAGTTACCAAATATTTGGTTCAAATTTTTCGAAAAAAAAATAAAATAAATTACGCGTAACAAAAATCTTAATTTTTTATATTACAATCAGCTTTTTATTTAAGAACTTTTAGATATCAAAATTTATTTAATCCGTTATGACCATCGTTATAATCAATTTTTTAATATTACAAGAGCGCAACGATATACAAAATAATGTACGAAATATAAAAAATTATTTTTATTTTAAAATTGAAAGTATTGTTTACAATTTAATTCGTTTTTATTAATAAATAAATAACCGATAATTTATCGTATATATATATTTTTTAATTAAAAATTATTTATAAGATAAAAATTAACCGATCTAAGGTAGTTGGTGATATTATTTTTACGTAATCGAAGGAGTTTTATTTACTAATGTTTACAATATGAGTGTGAACGCGTTATTTTGTGCGTTCTGTTAAAATTACGATTATATTTCGATGTTAATTATTCGGTTTTCGCGTAAAGTTGTATAATAAATAACGACTGAAAATGTCTCGTTCGTTCGTAATGAACAGTCAACAGAAATTAGCGGAAAAACTTTCCATCATTAACGATAGAGGAGCGGGTATGCTTACGAGAGTATATAATATAAAGAAAGCTTGTTCGGACGCTAAATCGAAACCGGCATTTTTATCGGATAAAAGTTTAGAATCTACTATAAAAGCTATCGTCAGACGTTTTCCGGTTATCGATTTAAAATCGTTTACATCTATCGCTCCTATTCGTAACGATATCATAAAATCGTTGTCTTTGTATTATTATACGTTCGTAGATTTGCTCGATTTTAAAGATAGCGTATGCGAATTACTAACTACTATGGACGCTTGTCAAATTCATTTAGATATCGCTTTAAATTTCGAAATGACTCAAGCCTATTTAGAATTAGTTTCGACGTACGTTACGCTGATGATATTATTATCACGCGTCGACGATCGAAAAGCCGTGTTAGGATTGTTTAACGTGGCTTACGAATTAGTTCATCATCAGAGCGACGCTAGTTTTCCACGATTAGGAGTAATGGTGTTGGAATACGATCCGCCGTTGAAGAAACTATCGGAGGAATTTATACCGCACGGTAAGCTATTATTTTCGGCGGCGATGTCATTGTGGCCGATATATCGTAATAGAAATTTACCGGCCGATAAATGGAGATGCGAACAAAAATTCAGCGTACTCGGTAATCCGGCGAATCTGTTAAAACCGGTGCACGCGGAAAATATTTCTTGCGAATGTTTATCGACCGATAATATGGAAAGATGGATCATTTTTTCGTTTATGTTATGCCATCAGACGTTAAATCAAGAACAGGCGAATAAATTATGGTTAACGGCGCTCGAACCGAATTGGGTTATTCCTTTATTCCGGGACGAAGTGCTTTACGTTCATTCGTACGTTCAGACGTTTTTCGATACTATAAAAGGTTACGGTAAACGAATATCCGAAATAAAAGATTGCTATAATCAGGCGATTCAAAAAGCGCCCTATAAACATCGGGAAAGACGTAAGTATTTACGTTCGGTTTTGAAAGAATTAGGCTACGTATTTACCGATCAGCCGGGTCTGTTAGGTCCGAAAGTTTTACTAGTATTTACCGGATTAAGTTACGCTCGCGACGAAGTGTACTGGCTATTGCGGCATAGCGATAATCCGCCGTTGCAGAAGGCGAAAAATAAATCGGCCGACGATTTAGTCGATCGACAATTACCGGAACTTCTTTTCCATATGGAAGAATTAAGAATGTTAGTGCGTAAGTATAGTCAGGTTATTCAACGATATTACGTTCAATATTTGTCGGATTTCGACGCTATAGCGTTAAATCAACGATTGCATAATTTGAACGTTTGTCCGGAGGACGAATCGTTAATACTATCCTCGTTGGCTAACGATCTGGCCGGTTTATCGGTGAAACAGGTGGAAGAGAACGAATTGTTCGATTTTCGCGGTTTACGTTTAGATTGGTTTCGTTTTCAAGCGTACACCAGTTTAAGTAAATCGCAATTATCGCTATTCGACGATAGTAATCGCGATTTATGTTCGTTATTAGATAATATATTTTTCCATTTAAAAATGGTCGATTATCTAGACGAAATGCTAGTTCATACGTCGGATTTGTCGATATTTTGTTTCTATAATAAACTATTCGAAGAACAATTTCACATGTGTTTAGAATTTCCGGCGCAAAATCGTTACATAGTGGCGTTTCCGTTAATTTGTAATCATTTTCAAAGTTGCACGCACGAATTATGCCCGGAAGAACGACATCATATACGCGAACGTAGTCTATCGGTGGTGAATATGTTCTTAGACGAAATGGCGAAAGAAGCGAAAAATATCATCACGACCATCTGCGACGAACAGTGTACGATGAACGATAAATTATTGCCGAAACATTGCGCTTTAACTATTTCGCAAGTGGTCAATCGTAAACGTAAAGATAAGAAAAAAAACGGTTCTTCTAACGCGGCTCAATTCGAAAAACCCGGAACCGAAACGTATCGTAAAACGCGCGAAGATTTAACCACGATGGACAAATTACACATGGCCTTGACCGAATTATGTTACGCTTTAAACTACTGTTCGACCATCGTCGTTTGGGAATATACGTTCGCTCCGCGCGAATATTTACATCAGCATTTGGAAAATCGATTTTTAAGAGCTCTCGTCGGTATGGTTATGTTCAACGCCGATACGAACGAAATAGCTAAACCGTCCGAATTATTAGCCAGCGTTCAAGCCTATATGAACGTTTTGCAAACGGTCGAAAATTACGTTCATATCGATATAACGCGCGTTTTTAATAACGCTCTGCTGCAACAGACGCAACAGTTAGACGCGCACGGTGAAAAAACCGTCGCCACGTTATACACGCAATGGTATTCGGAAGTTTTACTACGTCGCATAAGCGCCGGTAATATTTGCTTTTCGCTGAATCAACGATCGTTCGTCAATCTAACCGCCGACGGCGCCGTACCGTTTAACGCGGAAGAATTTAGCGACGCGAATGAGCTGAAAGCGTTATGCGATCTAATCGGACCGTACGGTATTAAATTACTGAACGAAACGTTAATGTGGCACATAGCCGGTCAGATACAGGAATTGAAAAAATTAGTAGCCGCTAATAAAGACGTACTGATAACGTTACGTACGAATTTCGATAAGCCGGAAATTATGAAAGAACAATTTCGTAAATTGCAAAACGTCGATAACGTCTTACAACGTATGACGATCGTCGGCGTAATATTAAGCTTTCGTAAGATACTGCACGAAGCCCTGGTAGACGTGCTGCAAGAGAGAATACCGTTTCTATTAGGATCGATATTCGATTTTAAACGTAATAACGCCAATCTACCGGATGTATTAGCCGTCAGCGAAATGGCGGCCGCTGCCGGTTTAACGTGCCGCGTCGATCCGACTTTAGTATACGCTGTGCGTAATCAGAAAGCCGAACTAGAAGAAAACGAACATTTACTAGCCTGTTTACTGATGGTATTCGTAGCTGTTTCGCTGCCGAAATTAGCGCGCAGCGACAGTTCATTCTATCGCGCTTCGTTAGAAGGTCACTCGAATAATATACACTGTTTATCGTTCGCCGTAAATTACGTATTCGGAGCGATGTTCACCATCGGCAATCAAGACGATATAGAAGATCGAATGAAGGAATTTCTAGCTTTAGCTTCGTCCAGTTTGTTAAAACTGGGCCAAGAACCCGATAAAGAGTTGACGAAAAATCGCGAATCCGTCTATCTGCTGTTGGAACAGATTGTCAAAGAGTCGCCATTTTTAACGATGGATCTACTGGAATCGTGTTTTCCGTACGCGTTAATCAGAAACGCTTATCACGCGGTTTACCGACAGGAGCATACTCAGATATAACGACGGTCGGTAATAATATTTTTGTTTTTATTTTTATTTTGATTTTGATTTTAATTTTTATTTTATTTATTTTTTCGTTATTTACGATATTATATTTTTTATTTATTTATAAATATTTCTTCACTTTGACGTCATTTAAAAAAAATATTTCATTTAAAAACCTTTCGTATATGTTATACATATACGTGAACTTTGAATATTAAGAAGTAATCGATGAACGCGGAATTCTATCCGTCAAAGTAACTTAGCAGTAATTTACTTAACCCTTTCAATGTCCATTATACGGAAACTTTAATGCTAACAAAAATGTTTATTTTCTGGTCGACGTGAAACATCTCAATTTTAAATATATATTTATGTAAATGCATCGATAATTACCTATAATTCGCCTAAGAAGCAGTATTATATAATAAACACCAAACTTATTAATTTTATGTCAGCATCTTTTTATGCGTGACTGAAAGCGTTAAAAGTCTATTAACTTTGTAATAAATTTATATTATGTGACTGAAAGTAAATTACGTATGAAATAACATTAGGACTACATCGAAATAGTATTAATAGATCATCTCAGTAATAAAATCCGTTTAATTTATAATTTTATATTAAAAAAAAAAAAAAACGACTAAAAGTATTAATTTGCGCCTTATTTTAAGCGAATATTAAATTTATCGATGTATCGGCGCGCTAAGAAGTGAATTTGATCGGCATAAAATGTCGCAGTCGTAAAAGAATTTATGTAAGTCATTAAACATTCTATAGAATCGTGTAAAGGAAGCACAAAGCACTATACACCAAAATTTATAATCTAGGATTGATAGTGTCCTGCTGAGAGGACTAATTTTCTCGTTTTAAATTATGTCCAAAAAATAACTGTATTTTACTTATTTTTCACCGAATTACTAATTTTATGTGAAAAATCGATAATATGTACGATTACATACGTAAATAATGTCGACTCTACTCAGAAATCATGAATTACTTCCTAATCCGAAATTTATAATTTTCTATCAAAAATTTATGCGACTAAAAATCGGCGCCTTATTTTATGAGAATATTAAATTTATCGATTTTTTAAAGGAATAATAAAATTGATAAAATCGGAACCTTATACGTTATACGCCTGCAAAAAAAAAAAAATAAATAAATAATTCTTATCAATTCGGAGTATTACCGCATTCGTAATTCTAATCCAGTTTAATGATTTCGTTTGTAGTTCACCGTGCTGTATTTTTGTCGTTTTTAACGATTTATCGATAGTATTATTAGGTGTTCTACCGGTTATAATTTGTGATCTTTTGTTATTGATTTTCAGTATTTTTTTATATGTAGATAAAGTTTATATTTTAGTGATTACAAAAACACTTTTTCATAAACTTCACGAGAATGAAGTACGATGAACAAATTTAGTACTTTCGCGTATCTACAAAACGTACTTATTTTGTTGAGTATACCTATTAATACGTCCAAACATCTTCGCCTATTATCTATAATTTTATCCATGTTATTCTTTTCGCGTAAAATTCATAAATCGATAACGGTAATTCAACTTTAATGAATCGTGTTACATAAATACGCAATAATTTAGAAGTTACGTTTTTATAATACAGTAAAATCCGCTTAATGTGATCGCAAATGTCCGAGGGGATATCGATAACATTAAGCGGCTGATAACATTAAGCGAAAAAAAAATCGAGTTGAAAAAATTTTTTTTATTGCACGTACATATATCACATACTTGATTCTAGCTTTTTACTCTTACCGATAACCAGCAGTTCTTCTTTTTCACCGGACATACTGCAGCAGCATAGCACTGTAATTCTATCTTTGGCTACTTTAAACCCCTTCAACGCTTCACTTTTGAACACGTACGTGGTTTCAGGCAGTGCTCGGTAGTAAATCCCGGTTTCATCAGCGTTAAATATGTCATCAGGAGAATACTGATCAATTAAGGTAGGCCAAACATCTTTGATCCACGACTCAGCCGCAGAAACATCAGCGTCAGCTTGTTCGCCGCACGGCTTTCTATAAACTAAGTTGTGCCGATTCGTAAATCTACGAAACCAGCCTTCTGTAGCAACGAAATCTTCTTTGCCTAACTGTTTCGCTAAACTTTACGCTTTTGCACGTAAAATCGGACCGTTAACTGACGCGTTCTTGTCACGTACCTGATCGAACCATCCAACCAAAGCTGTTTCAACTTGTTCATCTTTACCGAATCGTTTTCTTTTACGCGAAGTGTTCCCGTTGCATATCGTCGCAGTTTCCAATTCTTCTCTCGACTTCAAAATTTTACATAATAGCGGTTGCGAAATTCCTAATTTTGATGCTGCTTCACGTTGAGATATGGGTACAAGCGCGTCATACTTTCGTAAAATGTTTACTTTTTCCGAAACACTGCAATCGCGACGTTTTGGTTTCGACGACATTATCATAAGGAAAGCGATGAAACAACTGTATACGAAGACGATTTGTTATCAACTTCGTTATATGCATAATTGTAGGTACACATTCAATGAAAGAAGATAAGAAACGAGATTTATTGAAAAACCTGCTCTGATTGCGATAACAATAAACGACGTCTTGATCACATAAAAGGGGGAAATTTGTGTGTAAAAAGGACAAGAAATCGGGACCGAAGCATTTTGATAACATTAACCGAATGATAACAATATCCGGCTTCACATTAAGCGGATTCTACTGTAGTTCTCTCTTTATTTTAAATTTGCTCGATATTCAATATCTTCGAAACAACTTAACATATAAATAAACAAAGAAATAATAGTTAGAATCGTCTAATTTTTATATATAAAAAGATCGCGAAAGTTTTTCGGATATTACACCGTGATCAAGTGAACATAAAAAAAAATAATAATAATAAATACAATTTAAATATAAAAGGAAACAAAAAGTAAAATTAAATGTAAGATAATACGTAATTTAGATGTGCAATATTACAACAAATAAAGTGGAAATACAGTTATTTATAAAATAATGTTGAGCGTGGTAAATAACACAATATAAAATTTATACATAATAAATTGCATCAAATAACAAGAAAAATAAAAACTGATGAAATTTATAATACACTTCTTAAAACAAATTCACCATTAAAATTTATCATTGAATTTAATAACTTATTTTTGTCTGTTTCTTTTATTATTTACATTTTATTTAACGTTTTTCTATATGTAAGATTTTATACTTTTGGTTAATATTAACGATTTTGTGTTTCTTTAAAAATGTAATTACTGGACGGCTGAAGCGAAACCGATTAATTGTGAACGAAAAGAAAAGAAAATATCTAATTTACAATCAATCCCCCCCTCATATGTGGAATGGTATGAAACTTATGCTAAACGATAAATATGATATAGTGAAATATTTAGGGATTCAATTTGACTGTAAGTTAACGTGTGGAATAAACATCTTCTGTACCTAGCTAAAAAAAACTAAGGAAATTCAATTACCTTTTTTCGTACCTAAAGTAATATTTTTCTCTTGAACATCTTAAAATCTCATTTTGTACCAGCCTGCTCTCAGTTATGGAATAATTCATTGAGGAGAGACGGCTAAACGACGTATTAAGCCAATTCAATCGCTGCAAAATAGATTGGTAAAATTTGTTTTAACCAAAAAAATCCTTCTCATGACATAATCCTAAATATTCCACAGATATACCAATTACAATTACTTGACTGTCTTCAAGAATAATCCTTGCCCATCGCGGAATACTTAACGAGATCAAATCGAGAGGGGATGGTACAAATACCGAAGTTCAATAAGTATCACTCCAGAATTCGAGATATCTATAAAGGTGCTGTAATTTATTAACACGTTGCCCGTCTATGTAAAAACCGACTTATAAAATTTTAAAAAACGTCGCAAGCATTTAATGAGGTAAATAAAAAGTAAAATAGAACTTGGTTTTGTTTTTTTTTTCACAAATTTATGTGTATGCATATGTTCAGTACTGCGGTGTGTGTGTGTGTGTGTATGCATTTGAAAATGCCAGGGTTAGCTTAATATTATATACATGTACACCTGTATCCTAAATTACATTAGATTACGCTTATGTAACATTTATAACATTTATTATTTTCGTTTTTTATCGACAATCGCATAATTTTGTTATAAGCTCGTTTAATTTATTTTTCGTAATAAATACCGTATATTTAAGAAAATAATTCTATTATCTATGCTGCTACTCGTGCGTTATATTTGCACCATATTATTGTAAACCGTTATATATAAGAAAGTAAAAATAAAGCTTGATTTGATTTTTTTCAAATTATGATTTTTCATCATTGTTCGTCTACGAACTTAAACGTTCTTTAAATTTGATTGCGAATTATTTGCCTATTCCTCATATTCTTTTTTACATTGATTAAAATTTAATTTATATACTCCCGAATTTTTTAATATACCCTATTTTGTCGTTACTAGTTGATTGCAATAATGAGTTATTTTTATTTCTTATTGCTGAATCTGTGTTATATTTGTTAAATATTTTCATTATTTCATAGGTATAATCTATTGAAACTAAATAATTCTTTTTATCTTTTTCTGTATTTGTATTGTAAGATTTTTTCATACTTTATCAACTATAGTAGTGTTAAATTTTTATTAATTCGGCACGATTTATCGTTCTCATTACAATGTTTTATATATATATATTTACTGCTAAGAAAAAATGTACACCCATATTTAATGTGTGTATGTGTGAATTACGCTTGTAGATAAACGAGAAATCAGCTCGTAGAAGTAGGGTAATTTTAAATTTTATAAAAACGTCATAATTGAAGATAGTTTTGTACCGCGTTTTTTTTTTTAATGAAATTTTGTGTGTGTGTGTGTGTCTTTTGACCACAATTGACATTGATAACATACTATCATATTTTTATTACTTCATCGCCTACGTATATATTATCTCCCTACTACTTTAAACAACTATGTATGCACAGTTGATACCACCTCCCTAGCCCACATACACGGGTCAGGCGTGGAGAGCACAAGTATTGATAATATTGAATACTTCGTGTTTATTTTCTGCTTCCAGATAACAATGCAAGCATCATTGGTACCCACTCTACACCGTGTACACAGGCTAGGGGAGAGTAAATTCCAAACAGAGTATTCACTTTGACCATTAGGCCCACAACCGAAGTACGCTGTCATATACATGCCATAGTTATGTAGGATCAACGATATCTCGCGTCCAGGTTTTTTTTAGTCTTCTACGTGGATTTACAGGCAACACTGGACTATACTTTTATGAATTTACGCTGATATTATTAAACTTACAATTTGAAAATTCCGTTATTCGTTGAATTAAGTGAAATTAAAGCATTCCAAAATCTATATTTTATCTAGTAGACGTGATGAAGAATGGAAGAAATTTTATACGCATTGAAATTGAAATGTAATTTGTTTAAATCGTGTACAATAGCTTCCCGAAAAATTACAAATTTTAAAAATTAATTTTGACGTTATTAAATTAAAAACTGAGATTTTGTACGTTGAAAACATGTAAATTTTATTTTAGCAATTTTAAAATGGTACATGTTTTCGTTTTTGATAAAGCGTCGATCTATCGCACGTATTTAAAAAAAACATTTTTCGATATTGTTCCGTTTTTTTTATTTTAATTGTTTTTTCCACGGTTATAGGCACAAATTTATGCCAGTGCAACATAAATTTTAATAACTTTTATTTAATATATCAACTTTAATTGTGCAAAGGATTCGATTATTTTGAATGTGTGTAGTTTTTCGCGTAGGACTTTTTGCACTTATCCAATGGCTTAGAATGTTTTGTTTTTTTGTTTATATATTTTCTATGAAACTAGAAAAGTTGATAAATTTTTAAATTCACTTTTTTTATTCGTAATTTTAAATTGTTTCCAGATATCGTAGTTTATATCGATTCCAAATTAATTAGCATATTTCTTTACGCTGTATATTAATCGCTGTAATCCGTTCCGTGAAATAGGTAATCGGTGAATCTAACGATGTGCGCCGTCCACCCCATTTTGTCGTCATCTAGATCGAAAGTCTGATGTAAGTAAATATTAAATAGCAACACAGACAAAATAGTTTTTCCTTGAAATTTTATCCGTATTTGAATACAATGACATTTATATAGAATGTAGTATTTTACCCGCATTTTCGTTCGTGAAATTTTATTTTTTACGTCATCTCTTTCTTGGCCATTCCTATTTTTTGTTTTTAAACGAACAAATTTATACGTTTTATTATTTTAAATATTTTGAGAAATTATCAAAAAAAAAAAAGTTGGATATGTATATTGGAAAGTAAAGAAATGCAGATGTTCGATTTGTAAAATCTAATAAACATAATATGAGAATATTTGTTTGTGAAATAAAATATATTATTTTTTAATATAATTTCAATTCGCCTATGAATAGAAATAAGTTATTTCAAAAATTTGTTTATACAATTATTCGAAGAATTATATACAACTTTAATTATAATAAAATACAGCTTTATTCTGCATTGATTATTAGTTATTTTGGAATTGTACTTATTATATTCGTACCGTTTATACGCTAATTCCGACGTGTTTAAGGAAGACAGCTATCGTTTATCATTTTGGGCGTATCGAACATATCATTATCGTTTATTACCTCGATTACACAATCAATTGGATTAAAATTTTCTCCTCGAATATGCTACGAATACATTAATTGCGGTCATTACGTAAGTAAATTGTAATACTTTCTTATTTGTTAAAATTTCTCCTACATGTAAATTGTATAAATAATTCACGCCAGTTGGAATGGATTTGACTGAACGTGTTAAACAAAAGGAAGCGATCACTATTCATCCTACGTACCAGCAGTTTCAGTGGTAAATTACTCCATCTAAGTTGTATATAGAGAAGAACCTTGCACTCCGCCATTAGTGCTGGTACCGGAATGCTTTTAATTTCTTCTTCTTCTCTACGTCTTTTCCATTCGAAGTTTGGCGATCATCTCGGCTATTGTTATTTTCAAATAGCAAAATGTCCATATAACAAGGTTTGAGGAGTTTCGCGTACGTCTCACGTAAACACAAGCTCCTCTTCCATTTATGGTACCATATTTTTACCTCTTCAACAAACAGAATTCATACTTTTTCCTATTAGTAACATGTAGAAATTATGCCAACAATGTTCAGTATTTACTGCTGGGCTGATGTACACTGAGAACATTAGTCAATCACCTCTTACTTATTACCATCAACTTCAACCGTCTCTCCTCAAACTTACGTGGTTCTATTTCTTTAAGATTAATCTCGGAAGAATTCTACTCACCAGTAGATTACGATTTGGATATCATTTGTTACTTGACCGTCTTTTCCGTATGCAGCTTAGAGAACGTCTTTTCTGTCCCCTACATTCTGAACAGGCAGTCTGCAACCCGATATATATATATATATTTTAATGATTCGCTGTGACACCGTTAAGTTCTGCTACCTTTCTTACTACAATTATTTCCCCATATAGCAACATTTCTATAGAAGTTAGCATCTTAGATTAAAATAAACAATCCCCACAGTATTACGTTGGATATGCCGTTACCCACATAATAAAAAAATAACATAATAATAATTCAGAAAAATTAAAAAATTATTTGTAGACAGTTCCATAAGTTGACTCCTCAGTAATAATACAGACAGTTTCATTAGTTGACTCCAGTAATAATACTGTATTTCAAAAACCTATACTATAAACTGAAAAAATAATTGCGGTTTAATTGCTCAAATTTAATCAAATTTCTTATATACGTGAAATGTGATTCTATGAAATATTCGAGTTCTTTAACCGATATACTGGCATGTCGACGTGTAATATTTAATAAATGTTTATACATCAACTTAAGTTATTTCATTACGTCCTAATGAAAAAAATACACGTTTAATGTCGCATAGAATAAAGTACATTAGATATTTGAAATATTCTTTATTGTTATAATGTTTCAAAAATATAAAATATTTATAATTGATTAAATTATATTTAACAAAATTATTACGATATTAAAAGCAACAATTACTCTCAGAGAACGGTAACTTTAACGTTAGTGAATGGTGAAGTAACTTTTTTTTTAAATTTATTTTCAAAAAATAACTTTTCGTTTTAATATACGAACAATTTTTTTCTTTATAAAAGTAGTTGTCATCAAATAGTTCATTTAAAAAAAAAAAAAAAAAAAAAAAAAAAAACCTCGTGACGGTAGCATTATAACTTAATAAATAATAACCGTATTGCTGTGTAAAAATACACGGAATGTAAATAATACAACCGCTTAAAAATGTTTAAAGATAGAAATAACTTATTTTTTTTTTTTAATCGAAATAAAAACAATGTGTAAAACGTAAAAGAACGAAGAGGGTAACGCCGAATAATATTTTTGTCGAAAAAGCAATATCGATCACGAAGTATATTTATAAACCACGATGCAATGTTTGAGATTCGTAATATTTTTTAAAATGCTTTTAAATAATACTGCATACGATAAACGCGCGCAATAGTTTTGACAATTATAATATCGATAAAAAAAAACAAAAAAACGATAAAAATCTTCATTATTGATGATTGTGATTATTCGATAAAAATTGTTTAGAAACATTAAAGCGGAATAATAATTAAAATAATAAATAAGCGTACTCCATTTATATTAGAATAAAACAACTTTTGCTACAACCGTCATAATTATTTTCGAAAAACTTTAAAATGCGATATAGGATTATTTTTTAATAATAAATCTAAATCGATAAAAAATAATTAAAAACAACAGCGTCCTAAATTCATAATAAAAATATTCTATAGACATTCAACATATTCAAAAATTTGAATCATCTTTTAGAATAAATGTAATTAAATTTCGTGAGTAAAAAGCTGTGACAACTGCTGTTGAAATAATTATATATATATATATATATATATATATATATATATATATATATATATTTAATTTAATTAGGAATATAAATTCGAAATACAGTCGAAGTTTATATCTTTTAGATATTTTAATGTTCGCATTAAATAATTGATATAATTACCTGGTAATACTTATCGAAAGGTTTGTAATATTAATAAAATCTTTTCAGAGAATAATAGCATTAAAATTATCGAAACATTAGAACATCAATAGTAATAGCAAAAATTTCCTCTATAAATTCGGAAATACATATATAAATACATTTTTTTAAATCAAAAACAGTAATATAATCCGTGAATTTAATTGAGCGGAATATATAAATAAAAAATTTATATACGAAAAAAAAACAAGTTCAAAGTTATATTAAATATTATTTAGAGCAATATTAATTCATTTGGAATATATATAACGGATTAATGTACATTTCCTAATTTGGATGACGGATCGTTTCATTTTTATAATGCGTAATTTATTACCGGTCGTGACAGTTTTAAAAAATGTCTAAGACGTTTTGGCATTGCAGAAACAAAAAACTGTATAGCGTGTAACTCCGCGCAGACGATTTACCATATAACGCGAGAATGTAATGTAATTAGTAAATAACACATACAACGAATTTAATAAGTTAGCCATCGAACAAATAAGTAATAGGAAAAATTATAATTAAGATTAATTCTATTTAGATATATTCATTAAGTTTAAAATTATAGATATTAGAGAATGTAATCGGATCGTCACTTTAAATTTTCATAACATAAAATTATAATTATGAAATAAATATACTATTATGAAACGAAAAAAAAAAAAATGACATAATAGTGAGTCACGTATACAAACCGATATATCGAATTTCGGACCGCTAAAAATACGGACATTAGTGAAATAAAGGTGTCTATCGTTTCGCTATATTTTGGCTGATGGTTACCGAAACTACCGTCTCTAAACCTAAGAAAAAATTTATGAGAAGGATCGAGTTGTGACGACATTTATATATTTGCGTTCAAAATGAATTTATTTCTGTTTCGATTTATCGCGAGATGCATTAGGTTATACAATAGCGAAACAAGAGTCGAACAAAAACAATGTGATGGACTTTGTGCTGTAGGAGAAAATTTTCGAAAAATTTGCGTAGAATTGTAAAAAAAAAATCACTAGAATATTGTATTTTTTAAAAAGATTCTAAGCGTTTTATGTCAGGTGTCTATTTCGTCAATATTTACCTTAAAAACTCGTTAAATATGGCATTAAAATTTTCGCAATATCCAAGATGTTTTATACATCTAATTTGGACATACACGCAAGTTTACAACAATCAGGACCATTTAATGTAATAAGACTATAGATAGCGTTATATGATAAATACGCAAGTTATACCGGCAAATGGTAGCGATGTGTTTTTACGCGTGAAATATATAGTACAAGAACAGACGATTTTAGACGTCTCGAATAATAATCAACCGTACAATCTTTCTGTAATATCCGAAATTGATAACTTTCAAATGGAATCTTCATTAAATTCGAGATTTTCGAAAATATTGACAATAAACAGAAACGGAAATTTCGTAAACTATGTCAAAAGAACGAGCAAAGAAAATTATCGTTGTAAATATTTTAGACTAGCGACGTGTTACGCGTAAAAACTGTTAAGCTACTTCGGACAAAAACGGAGTAAAATACAATACGTTATTTTTAAACATAAGTTCGTAATTGGCGATATAGTTTAAACAGGGGATCTCCTCCACTTCTCTAGCCACTAGGTTCTTCCGACTATATATATATATGTATATATATATATATATATGTATATATATATATATATATATATATATATATATATAATTAAACGTGTGAACGGTCGCGAGCATTCACCATTTCTCTCAGAAAATCCGCACTTTAAAATGGAATTGAGGAGGACGTGTCATTAGATGTAAATATGATCGGTGTGGACGAAGAAACTAACGGAATGGTCGTTGGCATATAGAAAGAGAAGAAAATCGAGACCGTGTACACGATTGAGATGAGAATTACAATAAATTTTTAGGAAACAGAAGAGTTAATCATTATAAATATAATTTTAGGAAAGGCCTTCGCTCTGAAGGGTCTAGCCCTTTCAGTCATAATGGGTCATGTAAGACCCATGTACTTTACATTACAATATATACTATATTTGAATCATTTATATCATGAAGTCATTTTGGGTCAAGATTTTAAATATGTCTAAATACCCATAGATCATAAATATTATCAAAGTATAATGTAAAAGCCAAAAAAAATCATCATAGTGAAAAGTGATTTTTGTGTTTTGTGTTATGTTAAATTTGTTTGTTTTTTATTTTACATTTTATTGATTTTTAAGGAAAACTTCAACAGAAAATTGTACAAAACGGTAAGTTGAACACCTAGTAATTAATTATAACTATTTTTTTCATTATTTTATTACATATTAGTGGTGTATGATTTTTCTAAAAAGTGATGTGCCATGTGAGACCCATATGTAACTCGTGGATGTATTTGTACATTAAAAGTAAATTTTATTTTCAGAAATTTTTCTATAAATGAAAGAGATTACATTTATTTAAAGTGTATACATAAAAATAAAAAACCTTGTATTCTTTATTATTTGTTGGTAAACATATTTTATGTTGTTTATGTGAATATATTTTATCTGTTTTGATATTTTACATATTTAGAAATATATTATTTGTATAATTGTAGTAACATGGCTCTTGGAGAACAAGAAATATTTGATATTTTGATGAACGATGAGAACTCAATAATAGGGTCCGAATCAGATGAAACAGATGATGAACAGCGAATACATGAAGGTAAATATCAAAATTTCCTTGCCTATAAAATTACGTAATATACATACATAATTATTTTTTGTATAATAAATTTAGCAAATATTAATGATCTAGATTTAGATAAATACAAACGTTAAAATTGAATTATAAAATTAAGAATTTATATATAATAAATAAACATACTCTTATATTTTTTTGTTGTGTTGCAGATATAGGAAGTGTACATGATTTAGATATAGATGAAAGTATTTTGGAAGAGGAAATTATTGAGGATATTCCAAATACCTCTAATTTAAAATGATTTCATTGCATCTAATAATTTTACATCAAAAAAGGATGTAAGTTGGAAACAAAATATCTTATACATCAAGAAATTCCAAAAAAACGGGACCGTCCATCAAATGACGTTGAGGAATCAAGCGGATCTTCGCATTCTCGCGAAACACGTCCAATTGTCAGTTTAAGATATGATGGATATGAACATTACCCTAAATTCGATAATAACACTCTTCGGACAAGGTGTAAAATGCCAGGATGTAACAACAAGACTTCCATTTTCTGCACAAAATGCAATGTACATTTATGTTTCATAAAAAATCGAGAATGTTTCAATAACTATCACAAAAAATAAGTTATGTACATATAAAGAAAATATAAATATAGTTTTTTATTCAAGTATTAGCATTTTATTTTTTTGTAATATGTATTTTATATTGTTTTAAGCTTTTTTAAAAAAAAAATGATCTATAGTTTGTAATTATCATTATAATATAAATTATATTCTCGTATCGATCTGTGTCATTTAAGTGTTTATTACAATAAACAATATTTTTATTACTGTAATAATTTTTATCTATCAAGTCATTTTGTCCCATGTGTGACCCATTTTGTATCTCAATAATGGTAATAGCTACGAATGTGCAGTAAATTGCAAATTGTTTGTGAGGATAATATTAACGTGTATACCAAATTTGAAATTTTTTGGATGAAAATTGGTGGAGTGTGACTGAAAGGGCTAGTATAAGTATTTAAAAAAGAAAAAAAATCATTTTAGCTCCAATAATATGATGATAATTAATATCCATATATATATAATAATATTAAAACCTAGATGAATAATAATAGTTATATAAATAAAGGTTAATTACTCATTCATTCATTCATATTATATATATATATATATATATATATATATATATATATATATATATATATTAAGCGCGTGAACCGTCGCGTAACATGCTCGCTATTTCTCTTAGCAGTTGTTTAGTTTCTTCCGATTCTTTCTTAGCCGAATCTAATTGTCGTTTATAATTTTCTAGTTGCTTTTTATATTCTTCTAATAAATTGCCGTCTCGTTCGGCCGTTTCGTTATCGTTAAGTCGTTTCTGCAGTATTAGTTTGGCCATTTTAACGACCGTCGGATCGATATGCCAAGCTTTACAGTCGCCGAAGCATCGTACGTTATTATCTTGGCCGGGTGGTTTTTTCGCATCTACAACGCGACATTCTTGATTCGGTAACACTCGTACTTCGTTATCGGACAGATAATACGGAAACAGATTAATACGTTCGTAAAACGAATTTCGTTCGGTACGTCTGTAAGATCGCGTCCGTTTTTTCATCCGTTTTATCGGTACGCAGCAACATCGTACGGTTTTACGTACGTCGTCCGTCGACGGTATAATACGTTTACCGGACATCATCGATTCGAAATAGGCGATCAGTTTTACCCGCGATACGTAACTGACTAATTCGGCGTCGGCTCGTATAGCTCGCGTATCGTTCACGGCTAGACCGTTTAACAGATTAAATAATACTATCGCTATCAGAAAAACGAACAGAATAAATAATACATGACTAATGCCCGGATGTTCGTCGAACGGTATAGAACCGGCGTCGAATTCGCCGGTAGTCATTACGACCGATTTAAATATCGATATAGCCGGATCGCGAAAGAAATTTTCGCCGTCGTTTCTATCGTCGTCTTTAAATAGCAGATAGAAACTCAAAGCGAACGCTAAAATAAAAATCGAATACCAGGCGAGAAATTTCAAAAAATTGAAACAGACCGTTTTGAACATTTCGATATTAGTCGACAATAGCGGATGTCGACCGATTAGTAAAACTAGTTCGGTCCACGATAATAGAACGGCTATAGCGGAAAACTGTCGTCTATCGTGTTCGTCGGTGCGACATAGAATTAGGAAAGTACTTACGATTAAAATGACTTCTAGCCAATTTTCTAAACTGCGCACGTATCTCGACGGCGATACGATAAATTGAATTAATTCTCGCGCGGTTAATATCGTCGAGAATAATATAGTTATCGACCATAACGTCAGTTCTAATTTACCGCCGGTTGAAATAAAATTCTGTCCGTAGTAATTCGTAGAAGATAAATTACTAATATTATTATTATTATTATTATTAATATTATTATTACTCGATTTCGGTACGCTATAAACGTAAAATATATAAAACGTCAATAGTAACCAATAGAAAACGTAAAATGCTACGTTTAAATAAAAATATTTACGTATAGTGTACCATTTTAAATTGACGAAACTCGCCAATACCGGATGTTTCAATAACGGTCTTAATTCCGGATATCGCGTCATCGTATTCAAAGGAGCCGTTTCGCTTTTATCGTGCGGTAAGTCGATAATAGCGATATTATTATCATCATCATGATGATTATTATCGTTATTTTCTTCGATAGATTCGGTTTGTTTATAATATACCGGAACGTAGCATCTATTAGGCGGTACTAAGAAATTATATTTAAATATAATCTCGTAATTATCCTCACGCGGTAATTTATCGTTCGTCCGAATACATTCGTCTAAATATCGTCGTAAAATATTCGCCGGAATATTAACGAAAGCCGATTCGCCTAACATATTTTTCTCGCCGATATAAGCTCCGTGTCGTAATAACGTCGATATAATTTCCGCGTCTCCGACTTTAGCCGCGTAATGTAATGCCGTGTTACCTTTGACGTCTTTTTCGTTGATATTAATTTTATCTGTGCCTGTTTTATCGAGTAAACATTTTAAAACTTCTCGATAATTTCTTTCTTCGTCCGATTGGCCTAATATCGGCTGACAAAACGATATGCCGTTAACGACGCTATGTAAAGCCGTTTCGCCGTTAACCGGCCTATAGGACGTACGGTTATTTTCCACTAACGATCTAACAATATTTATATAACCGTTATAGGCGGCTATCATTATCGGCGTTTTATTATTAGACGGACACGTTCCGTTCGGATTAACGCCGACGTCTAATAAACGTTGAACCGTGTCGCTCAGTCCGTAATTACAAGCGTATTGTAGAATATTGTAGGATCCGTCGTCGAGGCCGCTTAAATACTCCGTTCGTTTATTTTTACTCAAAGCTTTTGTAAACGATTCGATATCCCGACGATATAAATAGTTAAATAATCGATCGGCCGAATCTTCTTCATCTTCGTTATATTTCGAATCTAACGTCCGTAATTGTTGATCGAATTCTTTCGGATATTTCGCCATTATTAATTCGCGACCGGTTTTGCCGTCGAACGTTTTAATATTATCTACGTCGCTACGATTTTTTAATAGCACGCCGATACTTTCTTCGCTACCTTCTAAAACGGCTACGTGTAAAGCGGTTTGCCCTTTTCGATTGGTTTTGTTCACATGTACGCGTGACGAATTATCGTCGTTCAATAACAGTTCGACGATATCGACGTTATTCAATTTCGCCGCTACGTGTAAAGCGCAATTTCCGGCGTTATCCGGTAAATTTAAATCGCTACACCGGTCTTCTATTAATTCTCGAATCGATTCGTAATCGCTAAATTCGATCGCTACGTGTATCGGAGCTTTTTTACGAATTTTATTAATCACGTTCGGCCGAGCGCCGTTAGATAAAAGCGTTCGAATAAACGAACGATTATTCGAACTACGACAACATATGTCCAATAACGTACCGTAATACGGATCACCGTACCAATGATTAACGTCTATACATTTGTCGATTAAACCGCGTTCTAATATCTGTTGGAATTTTTTCGAATTTTTACGTTCGAAAGCTGTAAGAAGTTCACCGTGTGGATCGGATTCGCAAAAACTATGTCCGCGTTGTAACGGCTCGGTCAGTTCGATATCTTTAGACATCACAATACTACGCATAAATATAATAAATATATAAAAACAAAACACACAACTTAGTTATATATATATCAACGAACGATTTAAATTTCAAATATCGGACAACGTTATTTTCTTAATCACTTTTGTGCTCTTCGAAGTAGATAACCTTAATATAGGGTGACCTAGAGAAGACGAGCGGCTTTATTTTACTGCTACACCGCAAACCGCGCACTCCACTTTTAATGTACACACGAGAGATTAGCTTTGTCCGGTTTCAGTTTAGCATCCTATAAAGAGAATGAGCGCACGTTTTGTTTTAAACGTTATTTTCGGCGCGAATCGATCACGATAGTGCAGAGTTTTGAAAACAATTCGAAGTTACGCAATTTTTATTTTGTGGAAATACCTTAAGAGACGCGTTAAACACGTACACGCGATCTGGAAGACCTGAAAACTCGGACTTCTGATCAAAAATTCAGCCATCTATGCTCGAAAAAGTCTTCGAAAATGTTGTAAAGATTGAATGAATGTATTATTGAAAATGTCATCTGAACGATATTGTGTTCCACAAATGATTGTAAGCTAATTTCTGGTTTTCCTATTTTTAAATAAAATTTCATTCAAAAATTTTAGTCGAGTAGTTATTCAAAAAACAACAAAACCGTCCATCTTCTCTGGATTACCCTATATATATATATACATAGTTTATATTACAACCGAAAAATAATCGATGGAATGACCATTACACCTACTCCATATATATATTATATATATATATGGAGTAGGCGTAATGGTCATTCCATCGATTATCTTTCGGTTGTAATATAAACTAATATCTCGATAAGGGTCGTTCATGTTCGCGTTCTTACGAGTATACCTTGATAGGACTTTGAATTTCTCGGTACATATAAGCCATGTTACTCGACGTGTTTACTCAGTTCTCGGGTTCGTCATAAGAAACCCGAAATTATTCGTTAATCCGAGAACATTATGAAATATAGAGCTCTTGTTCGTACTCGGAGAATATTGTTCGATAATTTGGGATACATTTTACAATAAGTATACAACAGATGTGGAAAGGATTTAAACTTTTGAAAAATTTATTTTTTCGTAGAATGAATTATCGTCCAGAACGCGTAGATTATGATTCTTTTATTTGACGTTATGCTATACATGCCTTTATTGTATAAAAGACGGGAAATTTCCAAGTTAAATTTTTTTACATAACTTGCGCAATGGTAGTATTAATGTCGAATATTTGACTGGACAAATTAGTTATGTGTGGCGAAAAAAAGAATAAATCGCTTTTGCTTCCAGTCGCGTTTGTGCACGTTTCAATTCATCGTTGATGTCTGCTTTCCGTGTGTATAACTAAAACTAACTCATGTTCGAATATATATCATTCTTTCGTTTAGCGAAATTTCAAGCTTATGCACTTGTTATTACTGTGAGAAAGATGTTAGTATTGGTTCGTGAGTAGCCGGTTAAAGTTATTGATTTTATAATTTTAAATCATTGTTATATTTTTCAGTACGTATACATAAATATGCTTGAAATGTTTGTGTAACGTACCCTAATGCGCACATGTATTTCTGTTCATCTGTAGCATTTTGTAAGTATTTTCCAGTGTAGTGTGTATATGTGTTGGTAATTGTACTTTTTTTCTGCTGACAAGTGTACATTCCAATATGTATTGTGAATGACTGCATTTATGTATATATGTATATGCAGTGGTATAAATGTTTTTTTTACATAAATTTAATAAAATTTTTCTCGTTTTTTTTTTCTTCAATTTTTGTGATTTAATTTAGTCGTATAGTTGTTTTTATTTACTTTTCACTGTTCGAATTTTAATTGGCATTAGTTATGTGAATCGTACATAAATACATAATTTTATAAATGTAAAATCATTGGCAACGGTGTTTTTTTAATAGACTGTATATAATCGTGACAATGTAATCGAATTATATAGCTTTTTCAAATACAAACTTAAAACACATACACCCGTTATACCAGTACATTAATACATATTTAAAATGTTTAAATGGAACTTAAAAATTTCTGATTTATTGTTTTTCAAATTGTTAAATTTAAACGGCATTCTAAACTAAATATATATATGTATATATGTATATATATATGTATATGTGTATATATATATATATATATATATATATATATATAAATTACAAAGTCGAAGATAATTGACAAATAATTCTGTTCGCACATTGTTTTTTATCAACTTAATATTATATTCCGATGTGTGCATTAACTTTCCTTAGGTCAAAACATGTTAATTTATAATTGTACGAAATTTTATATGAATATTTTTGAACATTTGTGACAGACCACCGGTCACAATACGAATTAACGAATGTAATTATACAATAAATAATAAGCATACATATCTATATTACGCGTAAATATAAATGAAATAAAAATAAATGTTACCAAAATGCGATTAATTTTAAATTATCGGAGTTTCGGGTTCAGATGAAATAATTAATATCGTAGAACATAACATATATGATTACACACTCTTAAAAATTGTTTGCTTTCCTCACAAATATGCAATTGTACATAAAGCTTCAATAAAGGTCATCACATCACAACAGGAAAGAACAAACCAAAACATAAACACCCACAGCGGAGCATCAACATTCATTCCTGTACTTTGCGTGGGAATATTGAAATATCGTTTGGGTCGTAAATTTTATTATTTATCTTGTGTTAAAAAAATTTGATACCGGTTCTTTAAATACGTATTTTGCGAGTATTAATTTTTAATTTATTCCTAAAACTTAAAACAATTTTAGTGAAAAGCAAATATTTTTTAACGTTGTTTTTGCTTTTTGCTAATAATTTTTATATATATTACAAGAACCAAAAAAAAAAAATTAAAACTAAATTCCCAATAAAATAAATTTTAATAGAATTTTTTAATACCCCGAAAAATTATCAACTACATAAGAATATCAAATAAGTTTCTTCAAAATGTTTGTTTTTTGCCCAAAAAAATATGTATAATATCGTTTATAGTTTATAATTTATAAGCACAACTGATAAATATTCATTTCGGTGGTGTTTTGTGTAAAAAGTGTACATTTTTGTTTTGTTAAGTAGTAATTAATTATTAGTTTCAGTATTAAATTAGAAAATAATATGAAGTCTTATTTGTTCGAAGCAAAGTGATTACAAAAATGCAAATTCATTTTATGTTGTTTTTAGTTTTAATTTTTTGTGGTAATGTATTTTGTTTGCTATCTACAATATTTTTGTTTTTTAAAGCGACATTTCCGGAGGATTTATTTTAGCCAGTTTCTTCTTTTAAAATTAATATGAGTGTAATACTTAAAATGGATCATTGAATCACATACTATCATGTTTTACTTTGTGAAAAGTTTCCTAGTGTAACATGATAATAGTACTAATAATTTTATGTTCTTTGGAAAGAGGATCAAGTATATGGAAAATATATAAGCATGATAATTCAGAAACTATAGGGAAAAAATAAATGATCATCCTGTCTTAAATTATTTTATTTATTTTATATATGTCGGTATTATATATAAGCGTTATATTTGCTCATCTTTACATTTTATCTAAAATAGCACTAGTCACTTAACAAAAATTGACTATTTTACCTAAACGAATTAAAAGACGATGAAATATCAAAGCTTATTTTTCATTCTATAACGTTTTATTTTTAAAAAGAACAGATTAAAGAAGACTAAATAATATAAATAATTTTAATGTCATGATATCACCCTATTAACAATATGTTGACAAATTATTATTGCGTAAACTGCCGTATTCTGTATACATTAATTGTAGTAAAATGTTTATGTTTTGTAAGAAGATTACCTATTAACGCAAAAATTGAAGAATGTTATGTAGATAGATTTAAGAAGAAATTTGCAGCAACAAAGCACAGAATGAACAATGGTCAGTTTTAAGTAAATTATGGAAAGAACATTATAGAAAAGTAGTCGAAGTTGAGAATTGTGTAATAATTACACACAGAGTTCGGTATGAAGTCTTTGATACGTGCACTTAAAACGAATCAAAATTTAGATTGTAGAACAAAAAAATTAGTATTAGTTGTGTTTGAAAAAGAACATAGTAATGTATTCGAAACTTAAATGTTTTAAATATTACTAAAAAAAAAGTTTATTTTGATATTATGACTATGCATACAAACATAACTTCAATTTTTTATGGTTATATTAAAACGCATTTGAACGGTTTTATTATTATTTTGAAATAATTTTGTTAACGATTTATGAATTTATAGATTGTAATAGTTTTCTGGCAGATGATAATGCCAAATCATCACATATGCCATGGAACGTAATAACGGCAAGTCATTATATTAAAGAAATTCATGTACGTAATATGTATTTATCGTATACATATTTTATAATAGATTTTAACAGTAGATCATCTGTAATATTTTGATCTGGAATAAAACATTTATTATGTAATATATTGTAGTCAATTGAAAAATTTAAAAAGTAATTGTTAAAAAGCTTCTTAAAATATTTCTTGATGTCCATTGCAGGAAAAAATGGACGTCACATCTTCATTCCGGTTTAGCCAACCATATTTAACTGGTATATCTGATGAAATTACAAATTTAGATATCATGAAAGCGATTTCTGTGTTTCTGGAAGATTTAGATACTAGTCATCAAACACAGAAACAAAAAGATAATGGTGATTATGTTTCCAAGAATTCAACTGTTCCTGTTTTGAAAAGAAAAAAATATATGCCAAATTGTTACGCTTACGATTATAAAGGATCGCCAAAAATAGAGGTGACCATTTTCTTCGTAATATTTGAATTTACTAAAGACCATAAGTTTATAGAAATAATGTTGACATCTTGTTCATATTGAACCGTCATATTACTTTTTGTGGCTCCACTAGGAAACAAAATATGAAACATTTGTATGCCGCTGATCTCTCGCGATCATCGTTCGATCGATTGGTATTAGGATTATTGAACGCTAATTACCTTATTCAAAGGCCAGCTTGAAATTATTTTGACAAATTATTTAATAACTCGTGGAGACATCTCGTGTTCCTTTAATTCATTTTTGCGTTTTCTCTGTTAACTCGTTATTTTAATATGCGAAGTTTTTCTGAATATTTTTTTCATTGAAATTTTTAATATTTTCTAAGCGTTGTATATTCTAATTTTATGGTATTAATTCTTTGTCCTTTAAATATATTTTTGACCATCTTAAACTAAAAAAAAAAAACATGTAGGATGAATGCAATTACGTATAAAAATGTTATTCAAAATCTATATGTATAATTTTTAATCTATTGAATTCATAGATTGTCGGTCGAAGTGAACTGCTAAATATTTTGAAATCAGATCCAAGTATTACAAATAGGTCAACTCCAGGGCTGTGCGTTATGTTAGTGATATTTGCTTATCCGTGTCCATTTTCAGCCAAAGCTGCGCCACATTTAAATGCGTTGCCCCGAGCATTTCCTCAAATTAGAATGGTAGCTATTGATACTAAATCACATCAGAGGTAATTATTTTAACTTTTCAGTTTTTAATAGTTCTTTTACCTAATTAATTCTGTATTGCTAATTATATGTATAAAACATTAAATTATTTACATTAATAATCGCATTTGTTGGGGTATATGTCCATAAAATGTTATAATAAATAATAATCGGCGGTTCTAGATCATCCAAAAACCGTGAAAATATACTAGTCTTGTAACTAATGCTGCAGACAGCTACGACAGATCATAAAACAAATTAATCAATAATTATTATTGTGAATAAAATAAAAATGAAATGATAAAAATAATATTATAGTATTAAGTAATAATAAAATAGTATTTCAATTTGTACATAATGATAGAAAAATGTATTAAAACAAGCGGGTAATGTGATATAAAAATAATAGCGGTTATTTGTATAGCAAACATTATAATACACGTGAATATCACGAGAAATTATCAAAAGAATATATATTAAAAGTAATACTAACTATTAAAAATAATAGAAATAATTATATTTTAAAGTAATGTCACAAATTATTAAATAACGTGGTAATTTTAAAGATAACTTAGTGTTGAAATCTGCATTATAAATAAAATTTCATTGTGTTATACGGAGCAGGAATTATTTTAACCTTCGTGTATTTAGATAGAGTAAGTCTATTTGATAATGCTGTAATGATCAGAGAGTTTTTTCTTTCGAAAATTGCAGTTGTATTTGTATTCTTTGGGGTTTTTATCGATTATTTATGATCTATCTGATTTTAAAATATAACATGTACTACTATATCCTTAATCATTGGCTCTCATTAATTAAATATAAAACAGACGGTGTTCTTAGAAACCATAACTCCGTTTCAGTGCGAATGAAATGGCTTGTTCGTATACGATAAAAAAAAAAAGGCGTAAAAAGAATGTATTTCAATTTGAATTTTTTGCTTCAGTCGCAATTTTATCTATATAGGTTATTTTTTTATACTAGTTCAGATAAAATGTTATTTTCTCTTTCTTTCATATTATATAAATGTAAAATAGTACTGTTATGTATCGATATGATAATGTAGCACACACACGTGAAAAGCCAATAAGTATTTTTTTAATTGTAAAAATGTACATGTATAATGGGAGACAAAATATAACAACTGTGACGAGGATAAATGTTAACATTGTACATTTAAATTGTGTATAATACGACTGGTTTTGTATTTAATTTGGGAACAGTATCCATTTAGCCATTGGTAATATCTTTAGATACAACCGAAGTTTGTACTAACTGGGCTAGATGGAACGTTATTACTTTGTACAGAAGCTAAAGTAATTAAATATTCAAAATGACAATCTTATTACATCTTTGCAAGATATTTACAATTCAGTTTCTGAAGAAAACAAAAAAATAATAGTAGGTGGAAATGTTTTTGATCAAGCTATTTTGTTACTAGACAAACATTTTGATTCGCTGACGTCTGAGTTGACTGTACATATGCTTTAAAAAAATGTTGATACTAGTATATAATCTATTTGGTTCCTTGTGTCGCCCGATGGAGATTGCCAGGTATATAACCGTCTCGCGGGCTGCTGAAAAAATGTATTTGCAATAAATAGCTTGTGTTCAACACAGAACTGCAGCAATTTATCACCTCTGTTATTTCTCTTACCCAAGCTAAAATCTTTTACCCTTTACAATTTTCGGTGTTCCAATCGCCCATAACTATATTTATTTCTCCTTGTTTCGTCGCTCGTAATATTTCATGTACTTGCATATACCATTCTAATATGTTTTCATTTTTATCTGCCGTTGGAGCGTATATTTGTATTACATTCAAAGATCGATAATTAGTATTTATTTTTAACCTTATCACTCTGTCTAACAATGGTACGAAATGTGACACCGAACTGGCTATTTTCTTCGCTACTATAATCGCTACTCCATTTCTTTGATCTGTATCGTTTGCTTCAGAATAATAAATAAAGGCGTCTTGTATTTACATTTTTCCATTACCTGGCCATTTTACTTCACTAAGCACGAGTATATAAATCTTTAGTCTTTTTCTTTTAGCCTCTACATTGTACAGGTATATTTCACACCTTTTGACTATTTAAATCCTGCGCCGGACTAAGGGTCATTGTTGTAATGTTTCTGGCCATTACTGATTTTTGGGAGTACTTCTACAACGGTGGTCTCTCGTTGTGATCCGCCGGAATTTCTGTTAGGGTTTACTCTCTTAGCCTTTAGGTAAAAACCCTAACGGCAAGGCAGCGGTGTGTTACTGAGTAGATAGCGATGCTAGAGATTTATACGGCAACCTATACCCGCTGAGGGACAGACGTCTTAAGATTAATACAGACTTCTAGTGGTCGGTTTCGCATTCCTGTGTCTCCTTATCCTGTTACTACTGGAATCGTCTGCTAGAGACTTTCCACCAGTATCGCTCTGATTCACAACTGTTTATAGATTATTCGCAGTTGGTCAGTATATATCTGCTGGTCGTTCCACTATCCACTACCTGTGGGCGTGCCCCGTTACGGTTAGAGCTCCGGATCCCGAAAGGTGCAGAGTATCCAGGAGAGGGGAGGTTTATTTAAAACGACAGATAGTCAAATAAAGGAGAATTTCTTATGTTTTGAAATAGGTGGTTTTATTTAAAGTTAATTTATTACTTGATTCAGGGGTTTACCTATAACATTAGTAATAAAAATACACGGAAAAACTTAAAAAAAAAAATAAATAAAAAATAACTTGTGAATGCTTTCATGTGTATATTGGGAAATCGTAGTTTATGAAAAAAAGGAAATGCTCCAATTTGTGGTCAAATGAAGGCAGAGATTAAAGTGAAAAATAATTTAACGGTTGCTACGTTTTATGAATGCTTTCTAGGTAATGAAACAAATAAAAAATTAGAGATATTATGCATTACCGAGGAAATCTACACTGTACAAGTTGAAAATAAATCATTAGAGAAATTAAAAGATTTTCAATTTAGTAGTAGTAGTATAGTATATTTCAATACAAAATTTTATAAATGATGAAGAATTTATATGTACATACATCCTTAAAGTTACCTTAGCAGTTAAATACAACCAAATGACTTTACAAAACTAAAGAAATAATAAAGAAAATTAGAGTAAAATAATAATAGGAGAAATTAAAAAAAAAAAAACTATTAGCTTGTGTATTAAATTTAATTTAATTTGTATATAAATAAATAAAAATAAAAAATCTTAACACAGATCGGATCGTATAATGTTACATTAGAAATCAGTGCTTAATACGGCGATGCTTATATTTAGTGTAACGCATGCTGAGATCAAGCATACTAGAATTTCAATGGATATATCAGGGTATCACTACCATGTGGTAAAATTCCTTTTTAAGTTTCGAGGATCATTAAAAAAAACATATACAACAGTTAATGAAGAATGAGAGCATTGAACTAGTAAAAGGACCAATAAAACAATGTAAAAACAAATTTAATCACTATAAAAAAATTTCATTAACGCAAAGCTTTTCGACAATCACGTCATTGTCAAGGATATACAATAAACATTTATTATATTATTTTATATGCTTGATAATGACGTGATTGTCGAAAAGCTTTGCGTTAATAAAACATTTTTTATAGTAATTAAATTTGTTTTTACATTGTTTTATTATTCATAAAATCACTACTCTCCGATATATGAACATTAAAAAGCACTAATGCCAAATCGTTCTGTATATCATCAAATTGAATTAGCATCGGAATCGCGACAAATAATGACTTTACCACACCTGATGGAATTTATCGTTTTAAACAGCTATATTTTGGAATAAAGTGTGTACCTGAAATGTTTCAGAGACTAATTAATAAAAAATGCAGGTACAACAATATTTACTTTTTATATTTAAATATAAATTACAGATGACGGATTTTTAATATGAACTTGCGAAATTTTTCTAAATCGTTAATATTGATTACGCTTTTTTGGTAAATAATTGTTTTGAAATGTAGTTGTAAATTTGTTTAACATCTTATATATTTATAGATGTTAAGATAAAGTTTCATATGTTCGTGGTTTTCAGCTTAAATTCACAGTTCGGAATAGTAGGAGTACCGGCAGTGATGTTATTTCATAATGGGATGCCAATCGCTAAGTTTAATAGAACTGAGCATACATTGCTAGAATTTTCTAATTTCTTAAATGAATATACAGGTAAAAAGCAGGCACCGTTTTAACAACTAATTATATCGACCCTATGATTCTGCTTTCAATTTAATATATTATTTTTATATTCTAATTCTTTCTCTTTAACATATTTATATTATTAAGCAAATGCTTTTTGTTATTGTTACGCATGTTATTTGTGCAATTGTACTATAAAATTCTATTTTTTCTGTTTATGAAGCCTGACAAAGATGTCAGAATAATTCTAGATTGTATAAACAAAATTTTAACGAAAACAAAATGATTAAAACGTATATTATTTAAACAAAGGCAAACAGTACGACTTGATAGTAGAGAGGCTTATAATTGATTATATAAATAAAAATAAACCTCAAGATTTTTTTTTCTAACTTGCAGATTTATATAGCGAAATAGCGATAATCCAATTTTATTTTTTTTAAGGCATACAACCAAAAAGAGATATGTACGTCATGTCAACTGATTTAGGCGGCCCGTTGAAAACAATTCCAGCTAACGAACAAGATTTTAACATGATGGCGGCTTGTATATTTTTAATTTCCTGCGTAATCGCGAGATTGTTCAATCGGTTTTTTTACTAGTCTTGAAGTTTCCCATTTTAGTATATACACGGTACATTGAGAAACAGAAAACAAATTATCGATCAGTTTTATTCTAGAATTAAGAGTAAGAAAAAAATTGTATATATTTTTAAACCGCGAATTTATTGTTTTTCTGAACGAAGAATAAAATAAAAATCTCGTATACAAAAATTAAGGGTCATATTTTTTTCTAGTCGTTTAATGTAAATGTAGATAAATCATATCTTAAAGACTAAATTTTATTAAAAATTTAATTATTCGTTTTAATTCGTACGTATTTAAAAACAGAAAACAAAATTAGGAAAAATATAAAATATTAGGATTCTCATTTAACTTAATCCGATAAAATAAGTAAATATTTTCGCAAACTATTCCCGAGACATGATGCGTTTAAATGTTTTATTATTTTGAAATTATATATATATATGTGTGTGTGTGTACATTACCGTTCTGCTTATGTATGTATAAATAAAAACACAGTTAAATCACTATAAACTTCCATATTTGCGCGAAACTGTTCGACAATTACGTCATTATCAAGCGTACACAATGAACGTTACATATAAGTTAACTCTAATATTTATATAACTACAATGCTCTTAGTAAGTGCAGTGATATACCTTATATATAAGATCAACTGCAAAGTGTTAAATCGGACTTCAATAAATTACAATTTATAAATAATGACAGTATTTCTTTATTATTCTGTCGGCGTTATTGGGTAAGAAATGGTACATAATATTGATTTTAAGAAAATATTTTTTTACTAGTATTATACACAGTATGGGTATATATTTTGTCTCGTTCACTTAATTATATAAATCATTTTATTAATGAGCATAATGTACAAAACTTTAAAGCGTTCCAATTATCGTACATTCATGATAGTATATTCTAAAATTGATCGTATAAAACTAAATACTTGTCGTGATCGTGCGCTGTAAAATACCCTTAGTAATCGTGTTAAAAATACGTGTCTAAGTGTGCCAATGACCCCTCTCTCCCGCCGAATATAAAAACATAAACTTAAGCAATGCATTCGACAAATTATCGAAAAAGAATTCTCTCGGTGGGAGTGAGTGTTTCCCATGAATCTCGATGTTAATTTAATAACTCCGATATGATTGAGAAGAAACATGACGAAGGGTTTGGATGTGAAAAATAATATTATACAAATGATCGAGTGTGATAATTAGGAAATTATTTGAATAAAAATTATATCGCCAACAGTTGCAGATACAACCTTATTGCCGATGTAAACTAGTCTCTTTATTTGGTTCACGTATCGGTTTGGATTACGTCCTTTTCTCAGGCCGTCCATTTTTTCTTCTATGGAATCATCTCTAATTACATGCCCGAAAAACCGTGATATTTTTCTACGGACTGCTAGAAGTAAGTGTTCCCAGTATTTAATATCAAATTCCTTTAACACAGGTGTATCGGTTCTTTTTACCGTCCACGGTATTCGTGTGCATGTCTGTAGCGTGTCATTTCGAAATCTTCAAGTCGCTTCTATCAAGTGACATTAATGGTCCACGGCTCTGACTATTAGATGGCAATTGGAAATATCAGATCCCTCTTTTAAATTATTCTAGTCGATTGATGTTAGACTAGAAACTGAAAATTTTATATATATATATAATTATTCCTTGAAACATATGTAACACGACGAGTTTACTATGACAATCACTGGCTTTAAAAAAATATTTTATATATATATATATATAATATACATTAACAAATAATTTAATGAAAATAACTTTTTCGTAATTTTCCGCGATGCATTAATGTTAACAATTTTTATTAATTAACGAACAAAAGGTCGGTTAACGTATTAACTTTCACAGATTCATCAATAGCCGTATTTTTAATGTTTCTTTTTACGAGTTATCTGCTTTGAATCTAGTCGATCGATGTTAGATTACAACGTGAATATATATATATATATATATATATATATATATATATATATATATATATATATATATCTTATTTATTTAAATATGTTAATAATTTGAAATTTAAACTTCAAACAATTTTTTTTTAATACTCGATAAACTAACAGAGAAAAATAATACCAAATTTTCATTTATAACTATAAAACCAGGTAATTTTTATTCGTAATAGCGCGACTGTAACCCAGCTAACTGATAACTTGTTTTTTTTTTTTTTTTAAATTAATGAATTACACCATGGAAACGTTTTTTAATGAGAAACAGTGTTGCCGACTGCGAAAATTTTTAAAAGCGTTGGTTGTTACAATAAACGCGTGTTGCATATGTTTTGATTTTTAATAAATATTTTTCGTTTTTGAAAATTTTGCACCCGTTTGAAATGAAAATAAGCATTTAATGAATTGTTTATATATCGAATGTCGTGACCAATTCATTATATGTTACTTTTTTGTACAAAGTGGTCTAGCATTCGAGTGCTTTACATTATATATATATATATAAAATATACAAGCGTATACTAAGAATAAAAAAATATATATTTTTTTTTATGTCGATTCGGAAGTACAATATGATCGTATAGCACGACGTACTGTTTATTTATAAAGTTCGGTTTCACCGTGTTTCGTGTTCTATAAATAAACAGACTCGGTTGTTAATGGACTCTGCAGGCAAAACGTATTTGTCATTTGTCGGATTGTCGGCTGTTTCCGACGGTGCTACAAATATGAATTCTGAGAAAGCTGTTCATCAGTTCGCGGATAAATGCAATATTTGCGGTATAACATCGACGTTGAAGTGTAGCTCTTGTAAAACAGTCGCCTATTGCGGGAAAATACATCAGAAACTCGATTGGAAGACGCACAAACATCATTGCGGACCTTTTAAAGTAAGTAAAATATTTTAATATCGCGTATCATTTGTAATGTGTATCGATTATTATTGTATATAATGGAAATCTAATTTTCTATACTCTGTTTTTTGTGTGTTGTGTTGTATGTATGTTCGAATGAATAAATTAAAAAAATTATACATGTGTACGTGCGTCGAAAAGTTTTTTTTTTTTTTTTTTTTTTGTTCCCCAATCCGCACTTGTACGGTGGGGTAAATGTATTAAATAAATTGTGTTTATAAGGGTGCAAGAAACTAGTGTTCTTAATGGATAACTGTGTGTAAGTGTTGAGTAGCTGAAACAAAAGAACATTCAGTATAATACAAAATATAAATAGGAGTGTGTGGTAGTTTCCTGCAATGTGTAACTTAAAAATAGGATGGAATAAGGGATGAGAAACATAGTCCCCTAGACCATCAAGAATGTGTGTAAAATGAGTTTTGTGTAGTATATGTGTAAATATAAAAATGAATGTTGTATAAACAAAATATATACATGCACATACAATTTAAGATAATGATAAAAAAAAGTAATGTTACTAAGATAAAGATAAAGCCAAAGAAAAATAAATAAAAGGTTACGTCTAAATATCATACAGAAGAAAAAAAATTATATAATCAAAATTAAATTTATTATAAAACAAGCAGATAATACTATTTATAGTTTCGTAAGTAATTCAAATATCGTAAACGTATAATTTTGTATAACTTACACGATACCTCGTACGATTCAATCGTTACCAAGTGAAAAAGGAGCTCCGTAGCTTTATTTTCATCGCCGATACTTATAAAGTCATTCGACAATTTTTCCTACTTACCTGTACATTCTGTTATATATTTATGCCTTCTGCCACTAATTTTCACGAGCTTTAGCTTTTATTGCATCTGTGAATTTGGTAATATTGGCGGTTGTTGGTAGAATATCTTGTATTCTACTACCCAAAAATACTTTAAAGTTGTCCTATTTAGCTTTATAGAAAATCCATCGTTTCTTTGGTATACTTATCTGTATTGAAACTCCACAGTCTGTAAGATAACATCGGCTATGTGGGAAGTCTGGCATGACTGTGCGAATTGATCTGTATGGTAGTCCAGTCGTACGTTTGAAACAAATGCACAGGTCCGGTGTATAATCTTTATTCCATTTTGCGGATGTAAATATTCCTTCGTCTTTTGCGTTGTATATATATTAACTCTATGTTGTTTATTCGCCATTAATGCCGTTTCTGTCCTATCTTGCTATTTGTTTTCCGCTAATATCGTATTCACGATAATAAGTTAATATCGTCTATCGGGAATTACAGGTCCCAGTAATTAACATTTACACATATACTAGATATAAACGTGCCATATACTGCTGCAAGGCCGGAGACACGGATGAGAAGACTCGGATTACAAGTGAAAGGCCGGCTAATTTGATGAATCGAAGAACACTATGCATATTATCTGGTCCGGAATTCAGTAATTCATTCAAAGTCGTTGGCAGAGCTAATTTAGTGTGCAAGGAACTGTGTTTAGTACAATCGATTAGGAGATGATGCACTATAATGATATTGTTTCCGCAGGAACAACGCGGCGGAAGTTGACGCTGAAGCAGGTAACCGCCAGTGATAGCTGTACGATCAAGTCTAAGACGACGTAAAACTATTTCAGCTTTCCGTGATAAGTCAGAAGAAGTAATGAAACGCGTTTGATCTTAATTTGTTAGTTATATGCAGAGATGCTGCCACTTATGATTTAATTGATGGGATATTAATTTTAAAACACCTATACGCGGAATGGCAAGATTTGGATTAGGAAGCATCACTGCTACTTGTTTGGCAGCCCAGTCTGTCATATCATTATCTGCAATAATTTCTTATTCGGCGGTTTATCGATTCTTTCATGTAATCTACTCTAATTGAGTAACTCTTCGAAATGTGTGGGATTAGTGTCGCATGATGAAGATACGCATAGGAAAAGAAATTCGGAGGTTTTTAAAATTATAAATGAAAAAAGAAAACTAATGGAAACGATATAACAAACATGAGAAAGGCTCGTAGGATACATACTACGTCATAAGGCGCTCGTGACGGTCGTAATGGAAGGAAAATTTGAAAGAAGAAGGAAAAGTGGAAGACCTTATAACATTGATGGATCATGGAAAGAATGCAAATGACGTATAAAGAGATGAAGAACATAGCAGTCAACAGGAAGGAATGAAAAAACAGGATTGGCTAGGTGCAACGATAAGAGTATATTAAATATTGATGATGAATTTAATTGAAATAACTTCTTATTGTTCGTGTCTAAATATAACGTATTTATATTTAACTTAACGCGTATATTATTTTATCGATAATACTTTCTATTTTTATACCGCATACGCAATCTTCGTTTATTTTTCTGTTTTAATGAAGATATTTTATTTAGTAAATTTTACAATCTGCTGGTGTAACAGCGTATGTCATCAATTATTGTACGGCGCAATACAAAAAAAAAAAAATCAATTTTTATAAAAGAAAGAATACAAATGACATATAAAGAGATGAAGAACATAGCAAGAAACAGGAAGGAATGAAAAAAACAGGACTGGCTAGTTATGAAATACATTTGATTCTGCATGTTTTTCTCTGAAACTATAAAAATGAACATAGACGGAAGTTTTACTCAATTACACGGCTAGACACTACGAATTGGACAGACACGGAAAATGGGGGAATTTTGGTATGAACTTTATACGATTTTATTTTAATTTCACGTGATCTATGTAAGTCGAAGAAATCCGATGCTCATCTATTCGTTTGTTATTAATTTTTGTGAACGTATTCTTTATGTTCTATTTATTGTAATTCTTATTTTCGTGCGTGTAAATTTATTATTGTTATTAACGATATAGGGCTTAAATTCTGAATTTCTATTATTTCCGGATGACCTGAAAATTTATAATTGTCTAGCTCTTCAAAGAGACTTAGATAACCTTACTATGTGGAGTAAGCTAAACGAACTTTCACCAGTTACAGTAAATGTATTAATCTTTCGGTCTTAATATGAATAAACTTATATTCGATTACAATCTCGATAAATTGCGAATACGTTCAAGTCCGTAATCTTGTAGTATACTAGTCGCGTTAATGATGAATATTTGGCTTCGCAAATTAATTACGTACAGTACACCTACAGAATGAATTTCTTATAATTTAAGTTATACTAATATGCACATGTATTTCTGTTCGTGTTTTGGGTACTTTTCAGTGTAGCGAATGTATGTTATACTTTTTGTCTTGTGTTTGTACATTAAAGTGTGTATTGTGAGTGATATATATATTATATATACATGTATATACTGGTGTATACGTTTTTTTTTTTTTTTAAATATGGTTTAATTCAGTTGTATAATGGTATTTAATTATTTACTTCTCAGTGTTCGCGTTTTAATTGGCAATAACTGTTACTGTATAAATAAATTATATAAATGTCATCTTTTATCGTCATTCAGTTCGATCGTATATATTTTGAAATTTTTCAAAATACTCGATTGTATTTATGTTTTACAAATTATAGTCGACGTACGTCTTAGTATAATATGAATTATTTTTGTAAATGATTACGAATGTCTTTGATGTTCGCAGGTAAAAAGTAATTCGCAACTAGGTCGACATTTAGTCGCCAATCGAGACATCCTAATAAATGAGATTATATCGAAAGAAAATCCTTTGGTAATCGGTCCGAAATTTATCGATCCCCATCCGGTATGTTTAGGTTGTTTACAACCGATACGACTGAAAAGATCGGAGCGATGTGTCAAATGTACGTGGCCGGCTTGTCGCAGTACATGCGTCGGACTTTTAAACGGTTATCACAAAGAAGAATGCGACATATTAGCTAAAATAAAATTAACTTCCGATTATAGGTATAATAATAAACTTCGATAATAATAATTAAGCTATTTTACGTTTCATTCTATTGGTCGATTTTAAATTTAATTCCTTTTTCTAAAATTATTCGATTAATACTATTTCGATTGCGGTATGAAGATTTTAACAAAAAAATGGTTTCGATGAAAAAACCCCAGAAAGTAAAATATTGCATTTACGATTTAAAAAACGGATCGTATAATTCGATTGCGGTGAATTTGTTTATAAAAAAAAAAAACGGTTTGAACTCGCCCTTTTACCGCCGTGTGGTTTAACTTTCTATCGTTATTACGTAACTACTTAATTGCAGTACGCTCAGGGGCGTACCTAGAATTTTTTATTTTTTCGGGGGCGGGGCAAATGTTAGAACTTAATAAATATTCTATGTACGTAATTTTATGTATAGGGTGATCCAGAGAAGACGAAGCGTTTTTTTTTTTTTTTTTTTTTTTTAATAACTCAAATACTATCCGATAAAAATTTTCGCATGAAATTTTATTTAAAAATAGGAAAACGACAGATTAGCTTACAATCACTTATGGAACACAATATCGTTCGGATGAGCGCCATTTGCAATACATTCATTCAATACAACATTTTCTAACTTCTAAATTTTTGAAATTTCTTCAGAAATCCGAGTTTTCAGGTATTCCAGATCTCGTGGATGTGTTTCGTAAATATCCTCACAAAAAAAAAAAAAAAATCGGGCAACTTTGAATTCTTTTTGAAACTCTCTTTGCACTGTCGTAATTGATTCACGCCAAAAATAACGCTCCGCGCAAAACGTGCGCTCCTCCTTCTTATAGGATGCCTTAATAACGGAAACTGAATAAAAACGAATCTCTCATGTGTATACTATAAGCGTGGAGCCCACAGCTTGCGTTGTATTACCAACTGCGCTGTTCAAAAAACAAAACCACTGGGTCGCCCTATATTTAAAAAAGTAAGAACAAAAGGAGAATTGTTACGTTTCCGAATATTCCAACTTGCACATAGATAATTTTTTTATCTATTTTTCTATTAATCTTCACATCAGCCAACTTTGAACAGTAATTATTTCAGCGATTTTTTTGTACATATATTGTTATACGCGCTACCCATTTAAAAATATACTACTCATAAATTTATCGACACTAACAGCGTACAAAATTGTGGTGTACAACTTAATCAGAAGAATAATAAATGTTTTAAGGAATATTTAAATTTCTTTAATAAGAAACTGTAGACATCTCCGCGATAACCTAATTTAAGAACTGTTTATCTATTCTTTGTCTGTATATACTCATTAAACTCTGACTGTTCAATCGATCCTCAATTGTAGTTGATATGTCAGGTTTGTATTTTTACGAAGTGTTGGAAAACGAACGTTCGATAGTGCAAGTTGTAACGAAAATCGTTACTGCGATTTGTGTTCTTACGTAATCGAGGGAGAAAATACGTGTATACTAAAAGTGAATCGGTTAATGTGAAATCTTCAATGTCTGAAGTGGGTAGTGAAAGTGTGTAATCTTTAAAGTCATACCATTACAGCTTCGTAAATATAATATTTTCAATATGATATTTCTCATTTTTTGTTTTCATATTCATTACAAACTGATATTTTAATGTAAAATTTTTGAATGGATTTTAAAAATTAAACTTGCGATAACCTGCAATTTAATGAATCGATTAATGAATCCGAATATAGAATGTAAATATTATGTCGAAAGTACTCACGTGGAATTTTTAAATGAACATCCAATGAATTACACATTTTTGTTGTTTTTTCATAAACATTTTCAAATTGTGATTGGGCATTCTTGCGATAGAATCTAAACTGTGTACTAATGTGTTTCTAATATAATGGCTTGAAGCGCAATTGAAATTGGTTGTAATATAGCTGAATATGTGCAATTATTAAAAGGAAACAATGAATACGATGCATGGTGGTAATAGTTGATTTGAAGTCTGTTGAAGTATTCTGATTATCGACAATTGATAAATATTTAAGTTATTAAGTATTTAAGAAAAATGCTCCTTAAATAAGAGAACGCTTTTGTATTTCTCAGTCCATCTTGTTTCACACAGTATAAGTATATTTGATACTCAACTTTGTACTAGAACTTTCTTTAAAAAAAGTAATCGCTCCCATTGAATTTCACACAACTAATTTATTTAAGTCATCGACAACGAGATTTAATTTATTAGAGTAACAGTGCATGAATAAAAAGCTTTAGGGTGCATATCACTAATTATTTTTTTAAATTCCCCCTTCTTCGCCAGCCATAACCAAACGTCCATCATATCCTTGTTCCTTATAGTGCCTTATAATCGTATGACCTATGTTTTCCATGCCCTGATCATTTAGTGTTGAACAAAATCTAAAAAGTCTTCTTTCAATGTTTGTGATTTAGAACACAAACAATCTAAGAAAATCTGCTCGGTACCTGAAATATCGGCTAAGATCGTCCAATAAACTGATTTCTTGATTTCGATAACAATTTTATTTTATAAAATATTTCCACAAATACTTATTAAAATATTTAGAATTTTTCGTGATCTATATTTAGCATTTTATGTAGAATTGTTTATATGGTCCCTTAATATTGTATTCACCGGCATCAGTTCTGAAATTAATTGAATCCGTGAAATTATCTGTTTCCGAAGATTTTCCACAAAGAAAGCGATGTCGTGAATATCACAGAAAACAATTGCAGAAAGAATGGACAGTAATTAATTTCTGCCCTTTTCTATTAAACGTTTGGCATTTGTATCTACTTGTACCTCAGTAGATAATTTCTTTCCCTTAATTACTTGAAGAAAATGAACGGTGTCCTTTGAAACACTATTATGCCAAATACTTTTCGTGTGACACAACATATTTGTGAAATTTTTTATAGTTTCCGCAAGGTTTTATTATGAATGATCCTTGTAAATCTCGTTCCATTTTCAAAGGAAATAATACTCAGACACACAAAATGACCCTTTTATGTATTGTGAATACGCTAGCCCCTAGCTGGATGACCATGCTATTTTATCGGGTGCATCAATAACTCGGCGCACTTTCCTTAGAACTTTTAAATAGCAGCGAGATATATATATATATCGCTTGTATATAATTTATGATAATATTTAATTGCTTCTACGTATCGTTATTAAATAAGGCACACGTTGTATTTTTTTTTTTTAATCCATATTGTTTGTCTTAATTTATTATCAACGGCTACTAATTATTCCTTGGACGTTCTATGCGAAATAAAATGTTAGACATTATCAATATAATGTTGATTAAAAATTTCTAACATATATAAAATCACTTAATATTTGTAATGTCATTTTGATTTCCACCTACGTTTTAATGTTTTCGTACTATTTTATATTCAGGAGAGAGCGCCATATTTATTTATCTTTAAAAATATATAAATGGACATAACACGTTTAATCATGTACATATTTTCTATTACGTCGTTTAAGAAAAATAAATATTAATATTTTTCAAATAACTACATTTTTCATCGTCGCATGATTATTTATAAAGCTAAAAGAAAAATGAACATGCATTGTTTATTTATACTTAATGATGGAGCATTTCATTTTATTTTGATATTTTAAATAAGACTATATTTACTACATATTGGCGAAAATAGCCTGTGATATTTCAATATATTATTTATCTTATTTTTCGTGTATTACACATTTTTAGGATTCGGTGAGTGATTAATAATGTTAAAAACAATTTTCAGGGTGTTTCGTTTGAATAAAAATATAAATTCGAAATTTGTACGATTTCTCGTGAAAACCCCGGTCTTATTTTATTCATTATTTAAAATACTTCACGATCTTAATTTACGTTCAGTTCGTTTTGTGTTATTTTTTATTTCGATTTTAACCTAAGTATTATTATAGATCGTTTTTGAACTTGACTTTTTTTTTTTAACACAGTTTTTACTTTAAGTTGCCTAGCGTTTATATATATATATATATTATACCTATGCATTTATACGCGTTTTTATGACGCAGATATGAAACGATCACGCCCTTGCGATGCTTATTATTAAAGAATAATCATCCAAAAAAGTGGAACGTATTGATGTCGTTAGAGTCTCATTTAGAATATAGAACGCCTGAAACTGAAATTTATCAGTAAGTTGATTGAATATGTTTGTATAACTTTAATTATATTTATATATATATATATATATATATATATATCATCATAAGTTTGGCAGTTTAGGACAGATTTTATTCCATAGTAAGTTTCAGCCCAGCCGATTCTCTGCAGCTCTTTTCATTTTCCAGTATTGATCCGTGCCTCCGTCCCTCCGTGCCTGAATCATGCAACAATGTTGTCACGAAAGTGTTTGGTGGTTTACCACACGACTTCATTTCCCTGTAATAGACCACCATGTCGGAGTACATGTCCCATCCAGGTTAATCTTCTTTCTTTAATCTTCTTTTTTGTCGTACTCCTTTATTTATTTTTGCGGGTTTCGATATATCCCCGTCTACTGTAATAACCGCCGTTTGACGTATGTATAAATTATATATTAAGTTTAATATGTGTTTGGGGCATTCTATTTGCTCATGAAGAGGAAACGACAAAACAAATGAACATGTTCTTATTTACATTCATCAGGCGCTCTCCATTTTACCTTTTAACAAGCTTCTAAATTCGAAATATGATTGAAAACAATGGTAAAACATTTCCTTAAGTTTTTGGTATTAACTGTTCCCATTGTAGTTTAACATGCTTCTCAAAACTTAGATTCGATTCCATCGTTGTGGTTTCTTTTTTTATTAATTCCGCTAATTTTTATTTTTAGAAATGATGTAAATACCGATAATCGGTCTCCTTTATTTTGAACAATCTTTGTAATTGGTTTACTTTGTTATCTCGCTTCATTATTATACAATTCGAGCAGTTGATGAAATAGAATTATAGAATTCATATTTTACATATACTATAAATATTACATTAAATTTTTGTTTTTAAATAGGGTGACCCATTAAAGACGGATTTTTTTGTTTTTTAAAAAGCACAATTGGTAACGCTGTTACAACGTAAACTGCGTGCTAGTGTACACACGGGAGATTCGTTTTCGGTGTGAATCGATCACGACAGTGTAAAGAGAATTTCAAGAAGAATTCAAAGTTACTCGAATTTTTTTTTGTGGGAATACCTTAAGAGCAGCGTTTACGAAACACGTCCACGAAATGTGGAAAACCTGAAAACTCGGATTTCTGAAGAAATTCAAAAATTTAGCGACCTATTCTCGAAAAAGTGTTCGAAAATGTTGTGAAAAGACTGAATGAATATATTGTTGCAAATGGCGGTCGTCTGAACGATATTGTGTTCCACAAATGATTGTAAGCTAATCTGTCGTATTTCTAATATCAACAATGCGATAATTCCAGTTAAAAAATCAGTAAAATATCTAGGAGTCCATTTGGATAGACAACTAACCTGGAAAAGCCACATAATAGCAAAACGTAATGAATTAAATATAAAGTTTAGGAAGATGCTTTGACTTATCGGAAGAAAATCCGAACTATTACTGGTGAACAAGATATTATTGTACAATCAAATTCTAACGCCTATACGGGCTTATGGGGAAGTCAAATTTGGGGCTGTGCTAAGCAGAGTAATATAGTGATAATACAACACTTCCGAAATAAAGCATTAAGAACTCTATCACAGATGCACCGTGGCATGTAAAAAATATTGCACACGGACCTAGGTGTTACACCCGTGAAAGATAAAATACAAGAAATAGCTACTGAATATGAACTGTATTATCATACAAATACTTTAGCTGTTGCTCTGCTGGATAACTCGATAGAAATCAGACGATTAAAACGAACGAAACCTACGGATCTATTATGAATAATCAGCAATAAACACGAAAAGTATTAAAATACGTTTAGCGAAAATCCTTATCGCTGTGGATAAGGAATTAAGTCAATCGCTATTTTTTCAAAAGTTTACTAGATAGCCTATAGTGGCATAATTGCGGAAATTAAAAAAAAAAAAAATAGGTCACCATGTATATAATATCGAGAGCAAATATATTTCTTCCTATGTATCGTTATTTCTATTATTCGTAATATTATTTTTAGGGATATCGAAAAAGTAGCCTACTACGTGATGGAATTATTTACGGAAAATTCGAATTATCGAAATTATAACGAAGACGATGTTCATCGTATTTGCGGCATATTAGAAGTAAACTCTTTAGACGTTCCAATCGACGATGATGTTAGTTTGTCGGCCATTTATGAATCGTTTTCTTTAATCGAACACAATTGTTTACCTAACGTCAAAATATCATTTAACAATAATCACGAATTAACGGTTAAAGCTTCCAGAAATATTCTTAAGTAAGTTAAATTATTAAAAGTTACAATAAATGCATTTTATAATAAACTGGTAAATGGCGCATTCGGGATTTTTTTGAATTTAGATTAGTCGACAGGTAACTGAACGAAAGTACCTATCGATTTCTGAAAACAAAAAATTCAAGACTAACGAATTTCGTAAACGAAATAAATAAAATTGGCGAATATTATTTAAAATAATAATAATAACAGAAAAATGTAGCATTATGTTTGTAATAAGTATAAATTAAAAGACAAAAAAGCCGTTAAAATCACAAAAAGATTTTTTTTTAATGAAAAATCTCAAAGCTTTTTTTATTGAAAAAAAAAAAGTAAAATAAAATAAAATAAAAATATATACAATTTATAAATATATAAAGTGTAAAAAATATTACTTTAGATATACAATTTACAAAAATGATCAAAGTGATAAAACGGATTATTAAGATCAATTAGCAACAACGAATTAGAAAATAGAAATATTAAAAAATTCAGATTTCAATCGATGTGAAAAGGAATACATAGAAGAAACAGGCAAACAATTCACAATAAGATTTAAAGAACGTTTAAATTTATAGATGGAAAATCATTATTTCGAAAACATTGTAAAGATTAAAACAGAAAACTGATATAATATTTAAAAAAATTATAAAATCTTACATATATAGAAAAACGTTTAAAAAAACTACTAAAAAAAATGTAAACAATAAAGGAAACAGATAAAAATAAGTTATTAAATTCAATGATAAATTTTAATGAAGAATAGGAAGTTATAAATTTAATCAATTTTTAAATTAGACGGAAGGTTTTTATTTTTCTTGCTATTTAGTACAATTGTTTATGTATAAACTTCATATCGCTGATTTCACGATTTTACAACATTCACGATCACATTATTTTATAATTAACTGTTTTTCCACTTTGTTAGTTTTTGTAATATCGCACATTTAAATTAAGAATTTGCATCTTATTTTACTTTTTGTTTTCTTTCCATTTATATTTAAATTGTATTTATTATTTTCTTATATTTTATTATTTTATGTTCACTTGATAATGGCTTATATCCGAAAAGTTTTGTAGTCTTTTTATATATAAAAATTTCGTGATTTTAACTACTTTTTTGTTATTTTTACGTTAAATTGTTTCGAAGATATTGAATATCGATAAATTTTAAAGTAAAGAGAACGATATCTAGTATACTATAAACACGTAACTTTTTTAATTATCGCGTATTTATGTAACACGGTTATCAGTTTATGAATTTCTCGCGAAAAGAATAAAATTATAGATTAGTCATAGACGAAGATGTTTGGACGTATTAATAAATATACTCAACAAAATAAGTACGTTTTGTGAATACGCGAAAGTACTAAATTTGTTCATCATGCTTCACCCTCGTGAAGTTTATGAAATGGATTTTGTAACCACTAAAATACAAGGTTTATCTACTATAAAAAATCCTGGAAATCAATAAATAACAAAATACCACAAATAATAACCAGTAAAACACGCCGCGAGTACTATCAAATAATAAATCGTTAAAAATTCGATGATAAATTTTGATGAAAAATTAGTTCAGTATATTGTAAATTTCATTTTCATATTAAACAACTATTTTTAATTTTTTATTTATTTTAATTTTACTGGCGATTGTGTATTTGTTTATGTATAAAAATTTTTTATATTGCTGATTGTGTTGTTTACTATTTTCGCTATCGGATTATTTTACAAATACTATTTTATCGTGTTGATAATTTTTGTAAATCGTATATCTAAAGTAATGTTTTTCACATTATATATTTTTATGAATGTTATAAATTTTTATATTTATTTAAAATATTCATTTAATAATGGCCTAATAGGCGAAGAGCTTTTTGATTTTTCATAAAGAAAAAATTTTAGTGCTTTTAAATTATTTTTTGTTTATTTAAAAAAAAAAAAAAAAGTCACTACACTCTACACATTTCAAAAGTATAAAGTATATTTTAAAAAAATATATTAAGTATATCTATTTTATAAAAATAAATATACCCGTTCAGAAAAACGAAATATTTCAAAACGATATCAAATTTTCGAGTATTTATCTAGTACGTCGTCTTTAATACTTATTTCACCGAAATATATTTAAAGTTTCAAGTCCGTTAATCCTTTCTAGACGATTAAATCATTATAGTTGTTGACTAAATAAACTTTGGAAAAAATGTCAGAAATTTTTAAAGGCATCAATTAAAACGATGTATTTATGGTTTTATTATTTTTTTTTTTTTCGCGCAGAAATCAGAATATAAGCACGATGTATACGAATTGTTTATGGGGTACGAAATTAAGACGAGATCACTTAATGGCTACGAAATATTTTAGATGTTGTTGCAGTCGATGTGCCGATTCGACGGAATTTGGAACAAATTTCAGCGCTTTAAAATGTTTGATAGAGAATAATACGACCGTGAGTGTTGACGTATCGTTTTTTTTTTGTGTTAAGATTTTTAAACTAGTATATACTAATATATACTTATAATTTATGCGATACATTTAAACCTTTTTTTTTTTTTTAAATAATACGCAAATTTTATACATTTTTAGGATACGTGTCCCGGTTATATATTGCCAGTTACGCCGTTACTCGATACTAGTATTTGGAAATGTTCTCATTGTTCGCTACAAATTACGGATGTAGAAGTAGACTCGATTATTGAACAGCTAAGTTCTGAAATCGAAAAACTCACGGTAAATAATCCATTTAATTTCGTTATTAATGCAACTATTATTATCTAAACGTCTGTTAAACGAATACGATATTATACTTATTCTTGCCCCTTTGTTACCATTGGGAAAACTATAAAGAACTAGTACTAGCGTCGGTAATAATATTTTTTTAAAAATGAACAAGAAAAAACATTCGGTTCAGCTATGATTGATTTTTTATATATCTTTTATCTTATTAAACGAGCAATTCTTCGGATGTAATTTTTGTACATGCCTGTATTTATTGAGTAATTCAAAATGGCCTATATAGAAATTACAATTTTTTTTTTGAAATTTCGAGTTCCGACTACGAGTAAACGACATATTTTTTTTTCTCGATGCTTATCTAAATCTACGATGAAAATTTCAGCTCAATCGCATTAACCTTTCGAACGTCCTGTAAGGCTTAGAATATTTTTACTGTATATGTTCTAGTAAATATAATTAAACTTTTATATATCGGGTACAGTTTAAAGATATTCGGGAAATATTTTTTCATCTATAAAAGATTTATTTTAAAGAAAAAAAATGAAACGTGTCCCTTTCTGATATTTGTAAAAAAAGTGATATTTTGATTATATCTCCGGAAATTTATGAAACGAAATTCCGATCGATTAAAATAGTTACGTATGTAACCGTTGTTAATAGTGTTTCATTCGCATCTAAATATATTTTTCGAAAAAACACTGTTTAAAAAAAAACGTGCTCGATTGCCCCAGGTACTATACAATTGTGTCGCGTCGACTCTTTTGGGTGAACTAGTTCGCTCCGCTCACTTTGAAGAGTCGTTCAGAGCTAGTCGTTTTCCATGCGACGTATTTCTAATGGAGCAGATATAAATATAAATAAATAAAGGTGTACTTATCAATTTTTAAAAACATAATAGTTACACTGCTACAAAATATATCACGGATACCGAAAACATGATTCTTACTCCGTATAATATAAAGGCTAGAATATAAAGTCAGATATAATAAAGAACAAGATAAAATCACAGGAAAAACCACCACCAAAACCTGCATGCTAATAACAAAGCTAAAACATTAAAATTAAAAGATTATACATATTTTAACATGTAGTACTGTTAGTAATCGATAATTGTATATGTAATACCTAGTATATAATAGTTTAGCTAATAAAAAGCCGGTGACACATTACAAAAACGTATGTTTAATCCGTTTATGCTTATAACGCTTATATTTTAATTGTAAACTAGTTCTAGTATAATCACCTATATCATTAATTATTTTTAATTTACTCAATCTACAGGAGTCAAAAAATTTTTTTGTATGGCGCTTAATTACATCATCTATACCTTGTAAAATACGATGCATGCGGTCAGTCCTTGTAAAAATAGGGAGACCAAGTATTATCCTACAGCACTTGTTCTGCAGTCGCTGCAAGCATGACGTGTTAGATCTTGAAGTGTACGACCAGATTAGGCAAGCATATAGCATAATGGGCCTTACAAAAGACTTATATATTAATAATTTATTAGCCTGGCAACGTTTATTAAAAACCGGAAATAGTTTAAAAAGTGATGCATGTACTTTGTTAGCTATGTATTCAATATGTTTGGTGAAAGTAAGACCTTTATCTAGTATAAGACCTAGATATTTAATGTGCGTTTTCCAGTCTAGAGATGTGTTGTTAACCACTATGGGTGGTAAACAAGCAGGACGTCTTTTAGTGAATAAAATCGATTGAGTTTTCTCAGAATTGATTTTGATTTTCCATTTATTGAAATAAGTATTTAACTTCATATAACCATTAGTTAATCTTCTTTTTATTGTGTCAGGTCTAGATGCTGAGCAATAAATTTCCCTATCATGCGCATATAAAGCCAACTCTAGCTCACGAATTTTGGGAATATCATTAATATAGAGAAGGAACAAGAAGGGACCTAGTAAACTGCCTTTTGGGGTAGTACTCCAGCTAGTGCCGATCTAACATCCGACTTAACATTATTTACTTTGACAACAAAATATCTATCAGCTAAATAACTACGAATAAGATGGACTAAATACGCAGGAAATTTATATTGGATAATTTTATATATTAGACCAAGAAGCCAGGTAGTATCAAACGCTTTTTCTATATCTAAAAGGAGTAACCCTGTGTGCTTATTATTATTGAACCCTTCGGTGATAAAATCGGTGACACGCGCTAATTGCATAACAGTTGATAAATTTTGTCGAAAGCCAAATTCCAACGTGCACGCTACGATATGTACGTATAGACTCTTAGCGCTAGAAATTAGGTTGTAGATGGATGTGCTGTTTCGTTATTCCTTTCATCTACCACTGATCACACTCGCTATATTCTTAAATCTGGTTTGTGAAGTGTATGTGTGTACACGGTTGTGTGTTTGTTGTGTAATATATATATATAATATGCTATATTAACATTGTGATTGATGAATATGACGTTACATCGAAGAACGAGTTTATACATTCGTTTAAAGAGTTAAAGAGTCTCACTGGTGCACCCCGTTCAATTGTACTTGTTCGTTGAAAGAACGAAGTAAGGGAACTGATCGTTCAAGATAAAAGAGCCGTTATCACACGGCTCAGTTAAAAGAACTAATTGTACGGCTCGTTCATGAATCGTCACAACGCTACTATCTATAGGTAGGATATCTTGAAAGTAAAGTTCCATCAGGTGTTTCCTTCATCGATCTTCGTCGGAGTACGTACTCCGGGCAAATTAATACGAGCTAGTTTGCTGTCACCGGCTTCTTTAGATATATATATATTACGCATAAGCACCGATGTTATCTTGCCTGTAATTCCGGTTACGCTTGTTTCTATGTTTGTTACTTTAAAAAAATAAATAAATTTATGAAATTTCTAACGTCTGTTTTTTCTACAATATATTTAATTTAATCGACGTATATAATCGATTTTTTCCTAACTTTTAATAGATTTTCGATATCGTAAGATTTAAAATTATTTTCATAATTTTTTTATATTTACCACTTATTTTCTTCGAAAATACCCCCTATTATTGTAATATTCTGCACCGAGTTCGGAAACAAATTCGTTACAGTTTTAAGAATAATTAGGCGATGTAACTGGAATAATTTTAGAGCGAAATTATTTTTTCATCTATAATAAAATTACGCGTTATTAGGAAGAAGCCGAAACGGTACCGGTACGCCGCCTTGAAGAAATGTTAGAAAAATTGTATTCGCTTTTGCATCCTAATCATTATCATTGCGTCGCCTTGAAGCATACACTGATACAAGCGTACGGTCATCGAGACGGTTATAAACACGATCAGCTACCGGATTATTTATTAGAAAAGAAGCGAGGTATTTTTCTTTTATTTAATAAATTTTTTTTACCATAAATATTCATCGAATAACGTTAAAATTTCCTTCAGCAATTTATTTCTTTATATATATATATATATATATATATATATATATATATATATATATATATATATAATAAATCAATTGAAACATTAGTTAAATCACTAACATTTATTTTCTTGTGAAAAACACAAAGCTTTTCGGCATTTACGCCATTATCAAGTGAACAAAATTTTTAAAAAATCATCATAATTTTAAAAGTATAAATTAAAAATAATTACTTAAAAATATTTCATGGTGACGGTGAAACTATATTCCATAAAATTTTATTCTGCTTGTCTGTTCTGTTTATTTTTTGAATTGTTGAAATTGAATATATCAACATCAATATATTTGTTTACTGATTTTTTTTTTTTTTTAATTTTTTTTTCGATATTGTTTTCTGGATTCTGCAAAAGTTGTATACTGATGGAATTTTAGATTTTTATTTATTGTCGCAATGTATGATATTCAAAAGTCAAATATAAAATATAAAAATATACAAACAACAATTTTTTAAAAAACACAATTTTACAAATGGAATGAAAAATAAGTGTATTTGAAATATTTACTGCTATAGCCGCTCTCTTCGATACGTCATTATGATTTTAGCTTAGTTACGTGAGAATTAATGACGCGCGTTTTACAGTACGAGTTTTTTTCCCTTACGAAAATTTTCTCTTCTTATTTTTTTTTTGCTTTATGTATACCTAATGCATTTTTAATATTACACATTAATAACGTTATCGCTATGCTAATTATTTATTAAATTGTATATTTTAAGCACCTACTCATTTCAATATAAGAGATTTTAAACAATTCGCTTATAAGAATAGTACTCGTGTTTTTTTTTTTTGTTGTAAAATACTGTTTGTTTAAAAAATACATTAAGTACGAATTTGCATACTATCATGAACCATTACATATATAATCTACTTTAATTGTAGAGAGTTTCATTTCGTAAACTTTCGGAGTTATAAATAAAAATGTCAGTTGTGACAAATATCGAAAGCGAGAACCGTTAATATTTTGTTGGAAATGAATTTGGAAATTTTTCGATCGGATTTTTTCCTTAACATAATTCTTTTATTTTCGGGAGAAGAAAACATTAAAGGTGCAGCTCCTTCCTGATTCGTATGTAAACATATTTTCCGAACAAATAACAATGTTGCGCATATATTGGACACTGAAATAAGTTTATTCTAAGCGATATATTCCTCCTCGAAAGAAAGACACTAATTATATAAGCCGGTATACGACGTTCACTAGTGATTTCACGGCGGATTATTTATAAAGTGAAAACAAATCCAAGACACAACATATAAGCTTTTTTTTAGATTTGTACGAAGAGAATTATGGCGCGAAAAACATTGTGCACCCTCGATGTTTTGTTGGAAATGAATTTTAAAATTTTTCAATCGGATTTTTTACCTATAGTAAAAATAAAAAATAATTTCCGGCATATTCGAAACGGTAACCGAGATATAAAATTTTCATTATGTTTACAAACAAAATTTCTAATATTCGAACCGATCGAGCTGAAAATTTCCGCGTACTTTTAAAAATACTAGAAAATTTTATTTGTAGCGTACACTCGGAGCCAAAATGTCAAAATTTTTTCAATTATTCAATAAATTATACATCGAAATTATTACAGCCGTTTCCGAGATGGCCAATATAAGTACCCCGACGACCGAGCTTTACCCGGTATTTTTTTTTTATTTTTTTGTAAAATCGTGGTTTCTCGGGAAATATATTTAGATACGTACTATTACAAACCATTACACACATAACTCTATAACTGCTTTAATCGTGCAGCATTTCATTTCATAAATTTCCATAGTTATAACTTAAAATGTCGGGTGTCGTTTTTTTTTTACAAATATCAGAAGGAATGTTTTTTATGAAATGAAGTTTCTTACTTTTCGATCGGATTTTTCTTTAAAAATAATTCTTTCATCGATGAACAAATTTTTCGGAAGATCCGATAAAATTAAAACGGTACCTAACCGAAATACAAAATTTTAATTATATTTACCAACGAGAATTTGTCATGTATACTTCGTTTCGAATATTAAATTTCGATTGTAAGTTATTTATTTATAGCCTTTTCGATATATTTAATTAAAACAACTATTACGCTCATTTGACTGTTTCATATTTGAAAATAACTTCTGCTCGGTTTACAACATTAAGCGCGTATTTTTTTACATTTCCCGTTTAGATGAGTATTTTTAAATATCTCCTCTTTTATTTGATTAACGTGAACAATATATACTCATTTTTATTTCATTCGTCTCAATTAAAAATAACTTTTTGCAGTTTACGATAATATTGAACACGTATTTTATACTTTTTTTTTATTTAGTTAATTGTTTTAATTTTCTTTTTATTTGTTTAATAACATAGTATACTTATTTTAATTATTTTATGTATACATCTCGTTGTTCGTATTGGTTAATTTGTTTTTATATTCGGTAAGCGTTCTGTTTTCTTCGACATAGAATTTTGTATCATATTTACTTCTTTTTCCGTAACCTTTATCTTTAATTTCATTATTAGGTTTTGATGCAACGCGTCTATAAGTCTTATAAAAGGATTTATATATATATATATATATATAAATATGAATAAGAAAAGGAGTAAGACAGGAATGTATTTATGTAACCGGAAAGGGGAAAAAAAGCTACATATTTGCATACGAGATTGCTACTCTGGCAGAAAATGAACAAGACCTAGAGACCTAGAGACCTAGAACGTGTCCAAAGTTAAATGAATCAAATTTTAAAAACCTATAACACGAGAATAAATAAAACGAAAATATCGATTATGAGATGCGATTAAAAAAAAAAAAAAAAGTAAGAAAATAAACGTAAAAAGGCAAAGATATTTAGAAAGCATAATACAAACGATAAAAGCAGTACATAAGATAAAAAAGAAAGAATCGGATCGGCTAAAATGGCATTTATGAAAAAAAAGTGCTATAGATACGTGAATACTGTAATTAAGAAAAACTGATTAAAATATCCTCTTATGGAGGAACGGCTTTATACTTTACGGATTGGAAACTTGGTAGTTAAAAAGACGCAAAGGTAGTTGGAGGCGTTCGAAACCTGATATTGAAAGAGACTGGGAAGATTAGCATGCAGAGAGAAAATTGGTAAACAAAGCAGTATTTAAGTTAAACCAATGAAAACAGAAATTCATTAGAAGAATTAAAAAGGGAACAAGATACAAATGGATAGGTCAGATTTTCAGACATAGAAGGGAAAAGATCACGAGGAAGGCCAATAATGAAATATATCAAACAAATACAACACGATGTACGAGCAACAGTGTGCATAATGAAAAAAAGAACGTAATCTAGAGAATTTTGAAATTTCAAATTAGTTATCCACCAGTCCAAACAAAGATTGAAGAATTATGGTAATTATATTTACTTTGATATATATATAAGAAAAAAAATAGCTGAAAAATAGATGTTCCTAATTTGATTTGAAAATATGATTACACCGAAGGTAATATTTTCAGATGATGAAGATTTTAAAAAACAGTGTGGCCTACAGTTATTCTAAGAAAAGACTTTCTTACCTTCTAATTGTAGCCAAAGTATATGGATTTTAGGAATGAAGATGTTCGAATTACAAAGTTGTAATATCTTTAATCATATTAAAAGATAATATCGTGCCATCGAAATTTTCTAAAATATTTATCTCAGATTAACGAAAAATGTAAAGCGACAGCAAAATGAAACAGTTGTTATCAGCTTCGTTGGTATATACGATATGCGTCTAATCTAATATTTTTTCATTCTTTCGAAATGTTTTCGCTTTCATACTACATTTTCCACAAATCGTTCGAACGAATTGATCTGCTGAAAATTTACCCGTTTTCCTTTTTCGGGATGTTCGTGTGTTCTATATCTTTCTTTACTCCTATAATCCGCGGAACCGAAATCAAACATACTTTTCGTAAACTTACGCATTCGTCCGAGGTGACCATCGCGATTCGCTATTTCCGCGTTTATCGTTGATCTTTTTCGATTATTTTATGTACTTCTATATTATTCTTCAATTTTCATTTGTCTCGGTCTTTTCTTGAGCCTTTATATTGTTTACTTTATTAATCAATTTTTATGCTGTATATTTTATTATTATTATTATTTGATTATAGATTATTGTCGCGAACTCTTGGCAACGTTGAACGCGTTAGATCCTAATCACGTTCGAATACCTTTATATATCGCCGTTGTATATTACGAATTATCGTCCGCCATATTGGAAGATATTAGAAGGAAGAAATTGAATAAGAATAATCGCACCGGAATTGAAATCGACATAAACGAAGTGAAATTGTTAATGGGAAAAACCTTTCATATATTAAAAGAAGAAGTTTACCCGTCTCCCGGATTCCAGCTGTCGCAGTGTTGTCAACGAATACTAGTTCGTGTTAATGAATTAAATAACCATTCAAACACCAACAACGATTGCCTGTAGTAAGACCATTCTTATTTAAGTTTTTTTTTATTTTTTTTTTTAGGTATAATTTAAATATAACTCTAGAGAATATTAGAAGTTATTGGTTTTTTTAAAACGAGTAATAAAATTGTATTGAATTTTTCGCAGTAAATGCTTTATTAAATTTCGATATTTTCGTTAATTTTATTCAATATAACTTCGAAATGTTATAAATTGTTGTTTTTAGAACATGTTGTAAAATTATACTTAGAAAAAATACATTTTACGCAAAAAGTATGTATTAATAACGAAATGGCACATATATTACAAGATAGACTTCTTTTATCTTATATTAAAATAACTTATAACGATCTTGCAAATATAAATATATATATATGGCAATATCGTTATACGATCGACCTTACATAGTTAATTATTAATTATGTATACGAATAATGAGTAAATACTGGCCTTACTTTCGCGAATGATTAATGAACGACGCACGGTTGATTATTAAATCAAATGCACGAATTATTTTTGTGCATTTTCAACAAATCGTACGATAAACTTCGATATCCTTTTTTAGTCGCTATTACTTCGATGGTATAATAGTAATCTGGTTCGAGCTGTAGTTTTTGCGTCATCACTTCTCTGTAAATGTAAACAAATTAATAAGAATACTTACGTTAAATGCATTTTTAACGTATTCGAATTTAAATCGCTTCGATAATTCTTCATTAGAATGTTCTTTACGCTACCAACTAATTTTAAACAAGAAATTCTACGATGATGCTTTAAAAGCAAATGTCCGTTTGTTAATTTTCTGTGCGATCGTAGTTACGAACTTTACGTTTGTAGCGAATAGAGCGTTAGTGGTACGTTTGTGGAAACGCGCACATGTAGAGTTATTTTATAAGAGAGATATTGAGAGCGATGATAATGTCGCGATGGGTTTTACTTTTCAAACGTATATCGATAAAAACCCTCGAGATCTATCGATAATTAGCTTTCAGTTAGGGCTAGTATCGCCGTTAAGAATTAGAAACTAATTTATGGAGATTATCTAAAGAATAATACGTACGTGTATGTTATGCATTGTTTACTTATTTAAAGAATTATTTTTTATTGTTTTATTTTTCTTTTATCATCATCATTTCATTTATTCCGTTATTGATATGCGCGCATATTTATAATTATTGGTAAGTTCGTACGCGTTTTTTCTTGTATATGCAAATAAACATAGTAACATTTACGATCGAATAACATCAACTTATATTGGAAGCGAGACCAGACCGTCCGGAAAAAGACGGAGGAGATCAAGTATTACACGTAATGTAACTGAAAATAACGACACTATCAACATGTTATAAATGGCCAAAGCGACCTATGGTACAGGCCAAAAAAAAAAAAAAAAAAAAAAAAAACGTGGGAGCAATAATTCACAAGATGATTTGACATACCATATATAAAAAAAAAACAATTACATACGTAATCTATGTTAATCGTATAGAATTTCGTTTCATAAATTTCCGGAGTTATAATCAAAAATGTCATTTTTTTACAAATATCAGAAGAGGCCATAATGATTTTTGGGAATTTTCGATCGTGTTTTCTTTAAAATACTACAATTTCCTTTATTCCCGTCCAGCGCTTTTATGTTCATTATCCATCCGAACTTCCTTCTACTTCTTGGCCGTTTTCCTTCCATTCGATCTTGTAATATAGTTTGTAATATGCGGTATTGTTGTTCGCGAATTATGTGACCGAAATATGCAATTTTTCTTTTCTGTACGATATTTCACAGTTCTCTATTAACTGATGCTCTTTTCAAGATTTCCGCATTTGTTACTTTTTCTAAGGTATTTTCATGAGACGTGTCTCAAATCATTGCCATTAGCCGCTTTTTAGACATCTTTATCGACCATGTCATAGTACATATATAGTAATTAATAGGTAAAGAGAACTTTAGAAATACGTTGCTGAGTTTTCTGAATTCATGTTTGTCCACATCGGATTCTAATTTCTTCTTCGCAATCTAATATGTAATTGATTACTACTGAGCCGGAATATTTGAATTTCTCTATTTTTTCAACTGTTCTTTCGTTTATATATAATGCCTCGCTCGCACTTTGTGAACGGTTAACTATCATAAACTTTGTTTCGGGCGCATTCATTTTAACTACAAATTCCTGCTCTATCTTGTTTAGTTTATTTATCACTCGCTGTAAGTCGATCAAATTTCCAGTCAAGATGGCCGAATCATCGGCGTATTTTGTTTGAAATTATTTTTCCATTTTCTTCATAATTCATACTATCCTTAAAGATCTTTTCCAGATAGAGGTTACACAAGAGTGGCGATAATATCTTTAATGATTTGAATATTCGGAATTTCTAGTCTTAAGCCAATACGAACCTTGGCTTCTTGTTTCCAGTATAAATTATTTCGAATAAGAGAGGAAAATCGAATAAGGGATCGTGCTTTAAACTAAATTTTTGATCAGTCGATGTAGTGTACTTAAGCTTAAAATACATTATCACGCAAATACAACATAATATCTTGTTTAATAAAAGTTATCTTCTTATAAATCACTTATTCGGCGGATTGAAAATCTTCATAAAAATGTTAGAATCTTTCTCGTTTTTTCTATTAAATTGTTTTTTTTTTTTTTTTAATTTCCGCAATTATGCCACTATAGGCTATCTAGTAAACTTTTGAAAAAACAGCGATTGACTTAATTCCTTATCCACAGCGATAAGGATTTTCGCTAAACGTATTTTAATACTTTTCGTGTTTATTGCTGATTATTCATAATAGATCCGTAGGTTTCGTTCGTTTTAATCGTCTGATTTCTGTCGAGTTATCCAGCAGAGCAACAGCTAAAGTATTTGTATGATAATACAGTTCATATTCAGTAGCTATTTCTTGTATTTTATCTTTCACGGGTGTAACACCTAGGTCCGTGTGCAAGATTGTTTACATGCCACGGTGCATCTGTGATAGAGTTCTTAATGCTTTATTTCGGAAGTGTTGTATTATCGCTATATTACTCTGCTTAGCACAGCCCCAAATTTGACTTCCCCATAAGCCCGTATAGGCGTTAGAATTTGATTGTACAATAATATCTTGTCACCAGTAATAGTTCGGATTTTCTTCCGATAAGCCGAAGCATCTTCCTAAACTTTATATTTACTTCATTACGTTTTGCTGTTATGTGGTTTTTCCAGGTTAGTTGTCTATCCAAATGGACTCCTAGATATTTTACTGATTTTTTAACTGGGATTATCGCATTTTTGATATTAGAAATTTATTTATTTGTAAATATTACACGGGGTGATTTGTTCTCATTGATTTCTAGACGCCATCGCTCGAACCATATTGAAAGTGTATTGCTGATTGTAAATTAATTTCAACATTCTCTAAATACAAGTAGAACCTTTTTCCAATCGTATTATTTTTACGTTACTCTTAGAAAAAAATATAATTCAATTTATTTTTAACTATTATTATTTTTGTTATAAATTATTCGTAATAAATCGTCGAAACGTTATATCGAATTGAATAATTTTACTATATTAATTACAAGCGATTCGACGACTTTTAGGGGATGGATGGGGGTAAAAACATTTCGAACGAAATTTAAACGAATCGGAAATATTTATTTATTTATTTTTAATCGTAAAAGAGTAATAATAATTTTTTCCAATAGTAAAAAGTAAATAAAAACCAATCGTTAATAATAGTAATAATAGTGTACGTGTATATATATAACACTTACTTAGTGACGTTATTGGTGGGAGGCACTTCGTGACACTGTACGGACGTATATTGATGTTTATTTGTGTTCAATCGAGTTTCCAAATTACACTGATTCGTTTTAACGTTAATGGTCGTTTTATCGAAACTCGTCGAAGTTTTTTGTTTGTTTACGTAGACGCAATAGACGATAGTCAGCACGTTATTATTCTGTACGGGTAACCAGCTGATTAAAGTCGTCGACGAACAGTCTTGCCTGCTAGTCAATACTCGAACATCCGTTAAAGTTGGTAAATCCGGTAAAGGAAATAGCCTCGGTCTCATGGTAGCGAATATCTTCCGACAAGTCCAAAAAAAAAAAAAAAATACATTTTGCTAGGTAATTTTTTTCTCTTATTATTACTATCATTATTGTTATTACTGTTATTATCACTATTAACCAGAGCTGTTGAACTAACGTTCTTAGTCAGCATTACAAACTATCCTCGCCTGAATAATTGTGGGAGGTTCATTTTCGTGACGGTGTGTAGTAATGATTAAAAATTAAAAAAAAAAAAAAAAAAAGTTAGTAAAAGTCGCTAATTATTACATCAATTAATCACGAAGCTTTTCTAGAGTAAAGCCATTATCAAATCAGCTTTATTTTTACTTTCTTATATATAACAGTTTACAATAACATGCTGCAAATGCGCGATAACGAGGCGAGTAGTATCGTAAATAGAATTATTTTATTAAATATACGGTGTTTATTACGAAAAATAAATTAAACGAGCTTATAACAAAATTATGCGATTGTTGATAAAAAAAAAAAACGAAAATAATAAATATGTTATAAATGTTACATAAGGGTAATCTAATGTAATTTAGGATATACAGGTGTACGTGCATATAATATTAAGCTAACCCTGGAATTTTCAAATGCATACACACACACACATCGCAGTGCTCAACATATGCATACACATAAATTTGTAGCAAAATCGTAAGGCTAAAAACCAACGAAGTTCTATTTTACTTTTTATTTTTTATGTAACTAATTAAATGCTTGCGACGTTTCTTAAAAATTTTTAGGTTTTACATACACGGGCAACGTGTTATAAATTACAGCACCTTTATAGATAGCTTGAATTCTGAAGTGATTCTTATTGAACTTTTCGGTATTTGTACCATCCACTCTAGATTTGACCTCGTAAAGTATTCCGTTGCAACATATTGTAAGGATTATTCTTGAAGACATAGTCAAGTAATTGTAATCGGTATATCTGTTGAATATTTAGGATTATCTCGTGAGAAGAGGGATTTTTTTGGTTAAAACAAATTTTACCAATCTATTTTGCAGCGTTTGAATTGGCTTAATATGTCGTTTAGCCGCCCCTCCCCAATGAATTATTCCATAATTGAGAGCAGGCTGGTACAAAGCGAGATATAAGCGTTCAAGATGCTTAACAGAAAAATATTGCTTTAAGTGCGAGAAAAAGTAATTCAATTTCCTTAGTTTTTTTTAGCTAGGTACAGAAGATGTTTATTCCACGCGTTAACTTACAGTCAAATTGAATCCCTAAATATTTCACTTCGTGCGTTCTTTCTATCTCATAGATAAACATTAATAATTATTTAAACTCGAAAAAGACGTAACTGCAGATAAAGCTTCATTATCAATTATTCTAACAATTAGTAGTGATTTTTATGAATATTTTTGTTGTTTCTTTTTTAATTAAAAAATCACTACTCCGCATATATACGTATAAGGTGTTTAATAATATCAGTTTTTTTTTTTTTTTATCCGATCCGATACGTTACTTCTTATTATGCCTTGCTCTACGAAAAGCGTTACCGATCATGTACGGTTCCTTTCTCTAGCTTCTTGCATGAGTTTTTGTATTTGACCATGTCCCCGTCAAATAAAAAAACTATTAAACTCACTATCGGAATGAAGTTTTACCGATTGTATCATTTTCGTCCTATTCGTTTGCACGTATTTATTTCCTAATCGGTTTATCGATATTCCCTTCATCTGGAACAGCGACGTCTATTAATGTACTCGATATTATCTATTAATATTGTATCCGGGCTATTAAAAATTTTATATTTCTTATTATATATTATGTTACATTTATATTTTTATAGTTTACGTTCACTTGATAATGGCTGAATAGCCGAAAAGCTTCGTGATTTTTAAAAACGTTTAGTGATTTAACTTCTTTCTCGTTTTATATTTATTCCTGTTAAATTCTTCAGCCAAGATATTCTTCTTAATTTACTGGATTTTACTGTGTTCAGAATTTTCAGTTCTTGTTCGTCTTCAATAAAACATATTTGTTGGTACGTTTCTATCTTCAGGGAATTTTCAGAATCCGACGATATAACTACACATACCGATAGCACTCAGATGTTTCGCTATGCTTTCCGTCAAAAGTATTGAAAAAACATAACATCGGAGCAGACCGTATCACTTTGACGCAGTTCTTCTTTTTTAAATGACATCATCTACACATGATATTGGACATCATTTGGTCATTTATAATTTCCTTTCCTTCGCTGCTGCATTCATATCATCGCGCGTTTTACGAAATTTGGACGTCGATCGCGATGTATTCCAGCTTTTTACTTTCTTTTTGTCGATTTCCAATTATCTTGTTTTGTACCGCCGAAATGAATAAATTCTTTTCTCACACATCTTCGATATTTTTCGCGTAAAACTTTGACTAATTTGTTTTCCTGTAAGTCCACATTTCAAATGTGCATTTAGCTTTCTTTTACATTCGGCAGATTATCGACCAAACGTATATAATTCGTTTCCTAGATTTTCGAGAGTATTTTTTAAAATAAAGCTCTGACTGTCCGAGTTTTAACTTCTGTTATAACGCGTTTATTCTTAATTTTTTTCTTCGTTATTTACGGCTTCCAATATTATTTATAACGTCAGTTACGCAGCTGAGAAAGTAATCAATGACCGAAACGGCCGATAAAATGTAGAATAAATAAATAAATAAAAAGTGTATTTTTACAATTAAAATAAGAAACAACAAATATCGTCTACACGTACCGAAATAGTACGTGTAGACGATATTTGTTGTTTCTTATTTTAATTGTAAAAATACACTTTTTATTTATTTATTTATTTATTTATTCTACATTTTATCGGCCGTTTCGGTCATTGATTACTTTCTCAGCTGCGTAACTGACGTTATTAAGAATTTACTCATTAATCTTCGCTCGCAGGGTTACCTAGATCGACCTTTTTTTTTTTTATTATTATTTCTTTATATATAAATTAAATAGCCTCGATGATAATTTATTCTGTCTGTATTCTACGATTGTTCCCAGTGTATAATTTTGTAAGACGTTTTTTAGATTTAAACTATATTTTATATTTCAATTTCTCGACGAATTATAGAACACGATCTGGTATATTTTTCGTGTAAAGTCTAACTATACGTTTAAAGGATGCTCGATTGTTTCGCTTTCATCGTCAAGTGCGCGCTTGTTCGAAATAGTTAACGTTTTATATTTATCGCTTGAATCTTCGCTAAAGAGTTTTCTATTTGCGGAATTAAATTTAGCGCGCATCGGTCAATTGTTTAATAAAAATAGCGTCGTTTAAATTATTCTTATTTGACCGTTATATCGCAAAAGATGTCACGTCAGTAAGTAAACAATTTCGTCATTTTCATGCGCAAGTTTTCAATTCACGCTTTCCGACTTCTTGCTTCTTGCTAAGCACTTGCGTGTTATGATATTAATTCTGTTAAGGTCAATTTCATTCCACTATACCACGCTCTAAAAATACACTAACTAGATCAACGTTTGAACTGGCCAAATGCCACAAGCTGGGTTAAAAAAAAATAAATTCCAAAATAGACGAATGAAACAATGAATTTAAGCTGCTGAAGTATTTTTTATGTAAAGATGGAATTTGCGACAACTTAAAGTACTTAATTAACGTAGTAACAATATGTAAGTATAATATATATATATATATATATTACTTTTTATTTTATTTTTACAATCTGATTTGGACGCATGGTAACATCTTTATTATTTTTTGACATACAATGATTAAAAAAAAAACGACAGCTATTATGCGTGGTTTAACTTATACAAAGCATTAAGTTTCATTTTAATTATTTTCAAGGGAATTTTTTTGTTTTACTAAATTATTGTTCGGTCTTATACCGAGGTTCCGAAAGTTTTCTCATGATCTTATAATTTCCACCACAATTAATATTAAGGTTATTTCGCATATATATATATAATAGTCTGTATACATCGATATTTACCTCTACGTTCTTGAAATACGTTAATTCTTCCTTGGAAACGACCGATATCCGGATAACGTATCTGTCTCCACGTGTAGGATTTTTTATTGAAAATCTGCTGTATCCGTAAACTTTAAATTTCGGTATTACCACTCTTTTCTTATGTCTGACTTCAACGTAAACAATACCACCGCATGGTATAACATAAAGCAATATATCATTTTTCGATCCAGGAAGTACACGTTTACTCACCTAGTTACAATTAAAATCATATATATATTGAGGTTTACAATTAGGTTGGGTGGATGTTGGTAGGCCGTTGTGATGGCCATGTTATTTTGGTGGCGTGTGTCTAATCTGTTGTCTATTATCCTGAATGCAAAGTTACCATGTCAAGTTTGATAATGCTCCATGTCACACAGCTAACGCTACGATAGATATTCTGTATCAATGATTTGACAGTCGGATCATCTCGCCAAGAGATTGGCCACCAAGATCGTGTGATTTGACCACGTTAGACTTGTTCTTATTAAGTTTCCTATGCCAATAATCCGTGATCGATCAACGTCTTTAAAAGTCAACATTACGAATGAAATCGCTCATATTCAGTCAGATTTATGTAGCAGAGTCATTGAAAATTGGACCACACTCGGATCAGTGAAATCTGTGAAATGCTGTGTTGAACATTAGAACGATGTTATATTCTATACGTAGTGACATACATGGACCTTTGATATTTTCATTAATACCTCACAAACAGCTTGTTTATTCCATTTGTCGGCACAACCCCCTTTTTTGGGATACAATATATATATATATATATATATATATATATATATATATATATATATATATATATATATATATATATATGTTAAGAAATAAATGTAATGGAACAGTTTATGTGTGTATATGTTTGTGATATAGTCATTCGAATAAACAACTATATTCTTCTTATCGTGTCGGTCATTTATATTACTTTTTCCCCAATATTTCACTATTTGAACTGCGTCGTCCGAGATTCCGTCTATTCTTGTCATATCTTCCATCCCGCATCGCACCGGCAGCAATGAGCAAGTTAATAGGTGCTCCGAATCTTGTACCATGCCACAACCACATCTGTCATTATCTGTAATTTTTCACTGTTTCATGTTCTTTTCTACCTGTCATAGTTCTTATTCTATTTAGAGTTTTCCATCTTGACCACGGCAATTTATTACCGGGAGGTAGATGTTCGTTCGGTTGTTCCCATAATTTTAATCGGTTTTCTTTTAGCCTTCCTTTCCATTCCGGCGTTTGTGTCAGAGCATTTGCTGTTTTAAGAAAACTCTTTCTTGACTTGAGTCGACTTATTGCTGCTTCTTTTGCATTCAGTGGATGTCTTATATCTTGCTCTTGTTTTGTTTTTTCCTTTCCAGCCATCACTTCCCGTCTTATACCTGGTGGTGCTATGCCGGATAATATTTCTACTTTATCGATCGGTGTCGGCTTCAAACATCCTGTAACTATACGATCGGTTTCATGTAGTGCTACATCAATTCTTTTTACGTGTACTGAATTCCGCCATACAACAACTATATATTGAGGACTCATCATGCTGTAATTAAATACTGTAAAATGTAGTTTCTTATAATATGTGGTTAAATTTGTTCATAACAAATTGGAATTTTATTTGGAATCCGTGAAGATGGAGAACAAATTCTAACACTTAATTGCTTTACGTTAGAGTTGGTTTAAAAGGTACTCGAAATCGAAAATATACATCAAGGATACATCGTGTTTAGTGATACTGTCTTCAATTGATATTGTATCTATTTTTATCGTGATAATTATACAGAACGTACACGCATTTGATACTTTTGTATTGTTTTATATATCTATATATAAGGGCTTCCTAGAGTAGTTGTAATTCTTTAGTATTCTGCTTCCCTGGTCGAAAATGTTTAATGGTACAAAAGGTTTCTGGTCAACTCATGCAAAGTTTGAATGTAAATCACATTCGGAAAGAAAATAGCCCTACACGATATTGGTACTTTTATTATATTTATACGTGTGTGTGTGTAATTCACCTAACTGCCACAGTACTGCTGTTTTATCGTAAAGTGATTTCCGGTACATATTTTATTATATTGCGCGATTTACGACTGATTTCGGATAATAATGTAAGACCATAACCAACATTCTATTTTTGACCGTGACCAAATAAATTTTACTAAAATCGTTTAAATAAATCTCGTACGATGTAAATTTTCGCATTCTTAATTAACATTTTAAATGTGTATTACTTAAAATTAATACTTTACAAATATTTATTGCTTTAAATGGAAGTAAATTATTATTTTATTATTTATCAAAATTATCCGTTATCGTAGTTTACAATATTAACATCTTTAAAAATGTTGATTTTAATTGGTAAAAATATTAATATTAAATGTTTCGAAATATTTAACGCTTAAATGTTTTCGTAAATATAAATTACAAAATCGTTATCTTTAGATAAATTGTCGGACATAATTCTCCATTTCTTAAATTTCACTTTCGAGTCGGTAAAGAAGCTGACCAATTTTTTCACAAATTATTTTCATTTCAGTATGAAATTTACAGCATCACACACACACACATCTTTGAATTTTTCAAAAATTTATTCTTGCAATGCGGATATGTGGAAATACATATTATATATATATATATATATATATATATATATATATATATATATATATATATATATATATATATATATATATATATATATATTGTTTATGAATCGTTCATATTGAACATATAATTTAAAAAAAAAATATTCCGATTATGTTTCAAAATAAATATATGTATAAATTCGTATGGATGTTGAGTATTTCAGTTTTTGTATAGATGATACATACCGTTCTAAAAATTAAATTATATGTGTTATCTCTATGATTTATACGTACTTTGTATCGGAAAGAAATCAGACCGTTGTTAGCTCGAATATTTCCAAAGGTCGGTCTACTATCTTTTAATGTGCGTGGTTTACGTTTCTGATATAAAATACTGGCATTTGCGTACGGTACTGAAAAATCTGTCACGTTGATCGCGAATACGTTTACGTAATAACGTTTACCGTATGTAACGTCTGCAATAGTGAAATTCGTAGAATGATCGACTGATTTTATCTGTAATAATCGAACAAAATTGCAACAATTTCAATAAAATATACATTTATTGGTGATCGAAATTTTCTTTTACTCTGATTGTAATTTTGATAAAACGTTAAATAGTCGCGTCGGAAGATGAGAAAATTTTTTTATATAACCTACAGAGATTTATATACATATACTACACTCGTGTAATGTATAAATTGTATGTCTTGGTTTTTTCCATGCGGTACGTGACTTATTCGATGTAGGCCAGCCTTAAACCTCTTCATCGATGTATGTTTTGTACTTAAGTATTGTTTCCCTCCGACTGCGATAATATCATCCCTCTACATTATGAAAAATTTCCCTTTTGTTCGTTTGGCACTATCCATTGGATAATCTGTCCATCTTCCTCTGTCTTTCAGTGTTTGTTTTCTTTTTCTTTTTTTTAATTTTGGTCGTTAAAATTAAGAAACACACAAATAAGGTAGTAGTAAAATTTTCTCGCACGTAAGAAATAATAAAAATGACAAAAGTGATGATTAAACTCGTTTTTATAAATTTTTTTTAAAAACCAGCACTAAAATTACCTAGTAAAAATCACTAATTTATTAAATAATCAAATAAACTCAGAAATTATTTCCGAGTAATAAATGACGAAGTAATAATAAACTATAATGAAATAAATTATCGATAATAACAATTGAACGGGAGATCAATAGGTATCAGAATAAATGGGGGAAGATTGAATCACGTTTCATAGACGATATAATCTTAGGAAACGTTTTTATCAATACCAAATAGCTTTAAAAGTAAGCTAGTATACATACGGAGCTGAAACATGGAGCCTTACTAAGGGAACAGCTAGAAGAATTTAAAAACTCAAACGTCTCACGAGAGAATTAGACTTGGAATGAGACTCAAAGGTCGCAACACGGATACATAGATTATGGAACAAACAAAATTGGTAGACGCAGTAGAGCGGATCGCCGGGCTAAAATGGAAATTGGCCGGACATTTGGCAAGACAAGAGGATGAAAGGTGGATTTGCGGATATTACAGTGGTGGCCAATTGGCAGCTGGCGTCCGCGAGGAAATAGCAAGATTGTTAAATGGACAGGAATCAATTGGATCCGAGCCGCGTAAAATAAAAATCGCTGAAAAAGTTTGGGAAAGGCCTACATCCAGCAGTAAGTTGATATAGACATATCGTTATATATATATATATATAGAGAGAGAGAGAAAGAATTACGTGTTTATTTCTAATTTGAATTAGAATCGATATAATAGGTCTAAGTACTCTAACAATTTTTTTTTTTTAGGTAATAATGAAAATGTCCCGTTCGATGTTGATGATATTTATTATCATGACTAGAATTAAAAGAAAATCAAAATATTTACTTACTGTTATATCATCATGCACATTTGTTGACATAGGCGAATTCCCCGGATCGAGTAAAGCAAACATTAATTTTGGATGCGCTTCGCTTCTTGCTTCGCAAATCGATTTATAAAATTTTCTTGTATTTACGATCACGTAGTATTTTATTAAATGAGGATCGATATGACTAAAATAAAATTAAACAAAATATCGCGATTTTTTAAACGAAATTGATAATTAAGGAATTAAATTAACTAGGATTTACAAATATGATTGAGAAAAAAATTAAACTCGGATTTAAAAATGAATTTAAATTAAATAGATGATAAAAAAATATTTAATATTAATTTACTATAATGATCTAAATAGGAAAATAATGGTTTCATTACGAATCGATGAGAAGAATAGAAATTTCAGTATGATACTGGATCACAATTATTTCTAATAAAGTTTATTGCAAATAAATAAAATATTAAAAATCGGAAAAATGTATTAAAAACAGCTGATCAAAAAAAAACCTCATTTTATCCATTAGTAGTTATAAATGTTAAAATAAAATATAAAGCTCGAGAGATCGAAGAATTATGTTTCAAATTGTATACGTATACCATTACGTAGATAGAGTCGAAAATTGGAGATCCTAATAGAAAATATCATAATGAATCAAATCAACTGAATATACCAAAAATCATAACTAAATAACATGTGTTTTCGTAAGAACAGTTCCGTTAAAATTAAAATATGATGCAAAACCTATCTATTTACTACCAAGAAATACCATACGCAATGGAAAAGCAAATTAATGAATGCATCCATCAACTTGTTATGCATGGTATCCTGAAAGAGTGTCAAAATCAAAATGGGGAGGGGGAACACCCGCTATATTTGTTCAAAAACCGGATAATTCGGTTTGATTATGTGATAATTATAAATTAACGGTGAATCTGCAAATTTTTAACATTCGATATCCAATTCTCAGAATATCAGATATTTTTAATAAAATGGAAAAGGAAAAGTTTTATGTAAATTTGATCTCAGTGATGCATATTTACATTTACCGGTGAATGAAAAGAGCAAAAATTAACACACTATCTACACATAGAGGAACTTATAAAAGATTGTATTGTGGTATAAAAGCTCCCTCCAAATTTATCCCATCAAATTGCACGTGATTTACCAGACAAAAGTGCTTATTTTGATAATTTATAATAACTAATATAACTGAAAGCAAAAATCGTTTGTACATTGTTTAAGAAAAGTTGCGAGAACATGACTTACATGTAAATCCAAATAACTTTTTCTTTTTTTTTTTTTTGAAGAATTTCAATATTTGAAACACAATAATTACTGAAGGGGTGAAAAAATCAACTAATAAAATTTAAGCAATAATAAAAACACCTTAACCAAGATGAAAAAATTTCTTTAATATGATAATTAGATCGTTTCATCAAACATGCATCAACTATGCTTCATACGTTAACTCTTAAATAGTCAGCAGATTGTGAAAAGAAAAATCAGTAATCTAGTCTTAATACTGTATTTACCACTTATTCTCGCAAGTGCAGTTAAATTATAAGGGATACCGTACACCAGATGCAATTGAAAGACTAATTGAATTCGCTCATGATTATTAACAAATGCCGATAGATAAATCATTAGATAAAAAAGCAACAACAGTTGTATAGGGATTAAAAAGTTTATTTGATTATATCTATGGGAGCAAATTCACAATTGATAAAACAATCCAACAAATCTTCGAACCATAAAAAATGTTCCAGTTCTAACAACTTTAAGAGTGCTTCGCTATGCTGTATTTCTCAGTTAGATTATAAAATTGAACACAAACGGTCAGAAAATAAGTAAAATGCAGATTATCCACAATTTCCATTAGCGTTAAATAGAAATGATAATACAGTTGATGGTCAAGATCATTCGAGATTAAAACAGACACAAATTACTTTCAAAAAAATTTAATAGGAGACCAAATTTGATAACGAATTATCAAAATTATTAAAAGATCTGCAAGAAGGACGGGAGAGCAATGAAGAATACTCTATCAAGTAAGGTAATATTTCCGCATGGCGTGAGCTATTAACAGTACAAGTCATCAACAGTTACAATTCGACAAAATGTTGGATTATATGAAAGAGGCCAAAGAACAATAATTCCAGAATATCAAGTACAATTTAGAGCTTTCAAAGGACCAGTACTCTATTAAGGCGGTCTACGAGAGAATGCAAACCAGTGATCTGATTAAATGTGTAGAACAGTGTATTATGTACAAGTACAGTTTTTTCTGTTTCTTCATAAAGCGTGAAGGATTAATATGTATTATTAAATATTTGATCATATATTCAATAGTAGAATAAACTAGATAAAATACAATAAGTGTGTTGGTTTAGTTACTCGGATGTATTATGTACACATATTTAAAAATAAAGGTTTTTTTTTTATCTAACGGGGAACCTGAATTCAAGACACAAAAATTAGAGAAATATTTACTTCTTTTTTTCTGAAAATATAATCGCACCAATTATATAATGTTTATAAACAGAAAAACATTACCTTTCGCTCCATTTGATACCAATCTTATCCTTAAATTGCCTTCTTTTAAAATGTAACTTTTGATGTTCTTGTTCCAATTGCAATAGTTTTGGTCCTTTAGATTCAAAGGTCACATAAAATTCAACGTAGCTGTCTACATCTAAAGCAGTAATCTCGATAGTATATAGACCTTGTTCTGCATAATCAGTATTAAATGTTTTAGTATTATTTCCAGTATAATCCATCAGCTTTTCCTCTGGGTATTTTGGATCGTACACTACAAGAACGAGTAAAAACTATTATTCAAATTTAACAGTAGTTTAGAACATCTTTATTCTAATATAAGCATTAAATTTATAAATAAAAAAGACACTAAGAAACATAAACATTACTGTTTAATAAACATATCCTGAATTTATGAAGCAATACTGAAAAATTTAATGAAACTAATTTTAATTAAAACATAACAGTTTATAATCATCGTGAAAAATAATATGATTAAAACTTAATATTATAGGTTTACTTTCTGTAGAGAGGAAATAGTTAAAATAAATAAAGAGAGTCCTGTGCACATGCATAAAGATTCTTTTGACCAACTAGAAGAATACCTCAAAATATCAAAACACATATGACATAATTGTTATATGAACAAGACGCTAAATAAGACAATAAATTTTAATTTTAACAAATATTTTATTGATTACGATACGTTTAGTAAGCAAAGCTGAATAATATGTTGATATTATCAGAGAGAAGTGATTTTATGAATTACAGATAAAACAAAATAAAAACAGTTAAATCACTATATACGGTTTTATATTAGAGCTAAGCTTTTCAATGTTTACGTCATTACACAATGAATATTAGATAAACTAATATTTATATAACAACGAAATAATAATAACCCCAATAAAATGAAAAAGAAAAAGATAATTATTTAGGATCAACTGAATATGTATATACAGGGAAATACACTTATAAATCCCTAAAAATCATTAAAAAGTATCAAGATAGCAATAAAAATACTATAAAATTATTTAAATCAATTTGGAATAATAAAATAGAAGAGAATAAAATATTACGAAAATCTGAAATATACAGAATAAACTGTACAAAATGCCAGTTTTATATAAGTGAAACTGTGCGCCAAGTAAATAATAGATTAAGAGTTTTTATATAAAAACGAAAATGACAAGTCACTTTATGGCAAACACTGCATACAAAAAAAATATAACAGATAATACCAGGATTTTGCATGTTGAATATAAAATTAGAAGAAAAAAATTATTAGAAAAATTACAAATAAACAGAATTGAATAAATAATATGATCAATTTTGAGAAAGAATTAATTTTAGAACCAGTTTTTGTAAATTAAGGTTATAATAAAATAAATTTGATAACGTTACCTCTAATTAGTGTATCACAAAGACTACACTCACGACAGACGTTGGTCGTTTTTATATAAATATTAGCTGTATTCTGTTACATTCATTCAATTCATTGCGTACACTTGGTAATGACATAAGCTTCGCTCAAATATAAAATTTTATAATTATTTAACTGTGTTTTTAGGATTTTGTTTTATTTGTAAAGTTGAATAACATTTTCTTTTGTAGAACTAAAAAAAAAATTAACCCTGTTTATTTAAAAGAATGAAAGGATGATTATTTCATTAAGCCTTTAAAATTTTTGTATTCCTATATTTGGTGTTTTAAATGAAAATCATCTAATCACTTCTAACCCTATCACTTCAAAACTATGCCCATAACACTAATATATATCTTAAATCTACGATGATATTCAATATTATTCAAACGTCGTTTTCTTGAAATCAATAGCCTTCACGTAATTGAAACCTTATGTATACTTAACCTTTTCAGTCATACATTATAAAATTGTGACACAAAATTATAAATTTTATACATGTATTATAGAATACCGTTTCTTAGATGAACTGTAGATAATTTTCAATGTATTTATACAAAATATTTTTAAAACACAGACATTTCACGTCAACCAGAAAATAAAAAAATTATTAACATTCAAATTTCATATATCATATAGTGGACATTGCGACTGAAAGGGTTGATAAAATATGCTTCTTTTTCCATTCGAAACAATAATATAAGATTTATGACGGTTCTTTAAATAATGTGACAAATGCTTCCTAAAATTGCGATTTTCATTTAAATAAGTGAGGCTATACTTTTAGTAATTTCTATAATTGCCTATTAAAAAATGTAATAATTAAATTATTAAATTTAAACTATTAATTCGTATACAGAAAATGTATCATGAATGAACTATTGTTCAAATTTGAGGTACTCTGGTTTAAACTTTATTATTTTTCGAATTTTATGTTCATCTAATTACTAATGAAATTTTTTATTTGGTCTATGTGGTTAAAGAAAATTTTCGACGATTACAGGTATATCTGTTTTTTTACTACTTTAAAAATGTTGCATTTCTTTTCATCATTTAAAAATTTTTATTCATTACACATTTTATATTATACAAGTATTAACTTTATATTCGATGTTTCGTCACATTTATATTTTACATTGTGAAATTAAATTTGTTATTTTAAGTGTATGTGTATCAAAAATTTATTTAAATATTATGTAAAACTAAATAAACAATTTGCTAATAATTTACACTTAACATGTTCTTTGGAAATGAACTGTTTGCTAAAGGAAAACAGTACGTCGGGGATTCCCGCTTTCTACTTTTAGTACTTCATTTCATAATCGGTTTGTTTGTTTTTATGCGCGATTCACATTTTTAATTCTGAATAAATTCGTGAAATTTTATTTACATAAATTTTGTATTATTTTACATCTTTCAATTATAAATAATATAAACATTGATAAGTAATTATAACTTTGTGCGTCATAAACGTTCCCAACCGAAGGAGTGCGAATATATTCATTTTATAACGAGTTATTTTCAAGTTGCATTATAATTTAAATAACTTGTATCAGAATTTGTTTCGTTTAGAGTGCAGTGAAGTATACAGCAAACTGCGGGATAAATTAAATTCATTTTCAAGTTACATTATAATTTAAATAACTTGTGTCGGAATTTATTTCTTTCAGAATGCAGTGAGGTATACAGCAACTGCTGGATAAATTCAATGAGGTAAGTTATGTTGAAATTTTTATTTACTAATCTGTTCATTAAAACCAATTTATTGGATTACCTTAAGGAATATTACATAGTAGTTTTTACATTTTACTACAAAGATATATAAAACCAATTTTAAAAAGTGAAACAAACTACAGTGTGGTTTATATATAAAAACTTATTCTAAACAACATAGATTTTATGTAAGTATATATATATATATATGTGTGTGTGTGTGTGTGTGTTTATGTGTATGTGTATGTGTGTATATACAAATAAAAAAATAATTACTTATAAAATCTCATAAATAATTACTTATAAAATCTCATGTTAATGTGTATGTGCCAATGGTTTTGTCATAATGTCCACAATTTTTCAATATCCAGTCTATCATCAGCAACATGTTCTCTAATGAAGAAATGCTTTCTCTGGATGTGTTTTCGATGGTTTTCAAGACTCTCAGCTAAACAAATAGATGCTGCATTATCAATATATAGAACAGGTCTTTCTCTTAAGTAAGTGATTTCACTAAGTAGTTGACTAAGTCAACTGATCTCATTTGTTGTTTCGTCAGCTGCAACCAATTCTGCTTCAGTTGTTGACTCTGTAACTCATTCAGAAAATTGCTCCTTTTGCATAACTGATGAAAACGCCTGACGATGAATGATCAATCTTAGAGCATCCTCTAAAATCAGCGTCGCTATAACATTCAAAGACTCCGTTTGTTGCAATATGATTAAAACAGTTCCCATGTTAATGTACCAGGAATATAATGAAACATCGTTTTGAGTCTTGTAATGTCTTCTGAGGAATAATTATCTAATGCTCTTGGTAGGTAACCCACACTGTGGCCAAGTCTATTATTGAGGTAGATTAGTACACCAACAGTCTGTAAGGAAAATTACTTCTCTCTCTGATGTTTTCTCTGAAACTGAATTTTCAGATTTTGGATGCATTGCAGTAGAAACAGGTTTACAGTCAAGAAAATCAAGTATTTTCTGGTCGTAGGATTTTGGTTGCTGATTTTAATATTACTATTATCCTGTCTTTGTATTTCAAGACCCAAAAATATGAGACATTTTTTGTAATAATCTTGAATTTTACACAAAGTTTTTCTACAAATTCATCAGGATCCTTTTAATCTGTAGCTGTGACAATATCATAATCTACATGTATTGTTAAAACAATTTTTGCGCCATTTTTCTCCCAAATTAGCATGCATAAATTTTCTTTACTGACTTTCATTTCTAATGATTTAAGAAATTTTCCGATACATTTATTCCAACATCATTATAACTGCTTTAGCCCATAAATACTTTTCTTAAGCTTACAGACTCTCTGGTTGTTTCATAAAGATGGTTTCTTCCAGTTATCTATAGAGGAAGGCTGTAGATACATCGAATTAAGCTAAGTGCATTTTCTCTGTCGTACTGACAGTATTAAATAAATAGTTTGCAATTTTGCAAGTGGACTAAACATTTTACTGTAATCAGTTTCTTTTTATTGATCATAACCATTTGCTATTGTCTAGCTTTATATTTCGTCTGGATTTAATTTTACTCTATAAACCTATTTACATAGAATTTATTTTATTCTTGCAGGTAGTTCAACTAATTCCCGCATCTTACTTTTTTTAGTGTAGTAATTTCACTATTCATCGAATTTTTTCAAGCTATACTGTTTTCGCATTGCATTGCAGCTTCATAATTTTCAGAAAATTATTCTCCTGTCATTACAGTAACAAACTTTTCATAATATTTTGTAGCTTGATATATACTTCTGTCACACAAGATTCGAGTATTGTGAGTTTGATTTTTATTCTCCTGTACTTAATTAACATTTACTAGTTGAATCCTTTTCATAATCACGTCATGTGTCTATTTTAACAGTCTCTGGTTCATTATCAGTTTCTTTAGATTAAGTACTTGAAAATGGCATTTTTATTTCATCTTTACAGTCCCCAAGTATCTAATGAAACTTGATATCCCTTGATAAAATAATAGACAATAATATAAATATTATATCCCTCATATCCAACAAGATACTTGTACTGTAATATGTGCATAACGTAATGAATTGATAATCCTCAAGTGTTTAAAGTTATTGATTGTGGAATGTAGTGATTTTTATTTATACTTGATTACTAAAAATAGTTAAAATCACTAAATTTATTTTTAATTATGCGAAGCTTTTCGGCAATTACGCCATTGTCAAGCTATATACAGTTAAAATTAATTAATATAAAATCATAACATATTAATTTAAAACTAAGTTTACAATTTTACAATTATGAATACTTTAAACTATCTGACCCTGACTGTGGTACACAACACAATCAATTGTCAGTAATATAAAATTTACAGAACAGTAGCTAGAAAATAATTATTTTCTAGCTACTGTTCTGTAAATTTTATATTACTGACAATTGATTGTGTTGTGTACCACAGTCAGGGTCAGATAGTTTAAAGTATTCATAATTGTAAAATTGTAAACTTAGTTTTAAATTAATATGTTATGATTTTATATTAATTAATTTTAACTGTATATAGCTTGACAATGGCGTAATTGCCGAAAAGCTTCGCATAATTAAAAATAAATTTAGTGATTTTAACTATTTTTAGTAATCAAGTATCAAGTGTTTAATACAAGGTTTCTTTTTTAAACAAAAAGCTCATATGGACTAATACCATCGATCTATTCAATACATAAATCGCTGTCATAACTTATTTATCTTGTTAACTGAAGTTTGAATTTGAATATGTAAAGGTTCTGGCCATTTTTACAATTCTATTAATCTCATTCACTACCGTAATTCTATTCAGGGGTATATGGTGCTGTCAACTGTTAATCCCTTTTGAGAGACTTCAAGTATACGCAAGTATATCAAAAAATGTGATTTTATTTCAAAAATCATATTTTGATATAAATGATTAGTAGTGTTTTTTTTTAGAATCTCCAATTTTTTGAAAAAATCAGGATTTTTAAAAACAATTATAACGGTGAAAATTAATGGTGACGCTATCTATCGAAATAATATGAATCGTATATGACTATTACTTCCGATAGTAAGCGCTACGTCGTTTCCTACAGTTAAAAATATGATTTTACCTTCCATAGAAAATTTTTATCAATCATCCAGGTCATGTGCTATTCTCATTTTTTCCTTTAATCATACTTTTAACTAGCCTAACCAACAAACAATGTTTGTTCACGCAAAAATTTTTACATTCTGCAAAGAAATGTTCCATTCAATGTCAAAATTATAAAAAGGTGAGTTTTCAATCGAATGAATTATATAATATAAAATAAATTTTCTGAACACTATTCGTAAACATGATTTCAAACAACTGTCCATGGAAGAACATAACAAATACCTAACGGTCATTTATGAATAATTTTAAAACTAAAACAATAAAATTCAAAATTCTGTTAAAGATTTATTAACAAAATAATTTTTAAATTTAATAATTTTGTTCTTATTTTAATAAAATAATTTTTCGAATAAAATAAATTGACAGTATCGATGTAAAAATCGGAAGTTGACCGACACGCTACTGCTATACAATGGCAAAATTTCGCTCTATTTCATGTTTCTAAACTTCCAATGTAAATATAAAAATTGTCCGCGCATATCAGTGAGTAAATTTACCTATTTAAAAGTTTATCCCTATAAAAATGAAGTATGATTTTTTCATTTCTATTTACTTGAATTCATCCATCCGTTTCTTTTGAAGAATTTTTTGAACATCTATGTTAGAAAAATTGTTGCAATCATCACATAGTATCTCCTTAATGTTGTGGCCATGTTTTTTTGCTTGAACAAGTATCTGTTTTGTAGAACAGTTCTGATTTCTGACTTCTCTAATTATAAAATCATAGCGATATTTACTGTAATCATTTTTAAATATAATCAAATAACGTTTCTTTTGGAAGGATTTATCAAATGATCCACAACCATCCGCTTAAATTAGCTCACCTGGTATAGATGCTGCATTATCAATATGTAGAACAGGTCTTTCTCTTAAGTAATTTCACTTTACGACGTGATCTAACCCAATGGTCTTTCTTATGAGAGTATTAAGCTCAAAAACACAAAGCTGCATTGTTAATTCATGAAACATTCTAACTTCATTTTTTTAAAGAAGTATCCAGCTCGATTTAAAATTTTACATATCGGAAGAAAATACGGTAATTGATTTTCATTCTTAACTTTTTTAATCCGTTATTTAAATCGTTCCACAGACTTTTCAGTTTGGCTACATGAATAGAAATATCATCACATTAACTGACATTTCTATCTAAATGTGATTTTTTTCCCACTTTCAACATTGCTGGGTCGTACGCTATTTTCCTTTATTATTATTATTAATCATATACTTCTAACGAACCTAACCAAACCAGAAAGCGGGACTCTTTTTAAAATACACAATTTTGTTTATTATTATGTTAAAATAATTCTTTAAGTAGAATAATAATGCAATCGACACTGACGGAGAAACTTCGACCTATTTCATGTTTGTAAATATACTTTTATTATTATTATTATTATTATATTTGAAATCTGTCCCGCGGGGACAAATAGACGAATTTTATTTGAGATTCCATCCTGAATGGAGATATTACCCAGTGATAGTATTCCTCGAGATTTATGTTTTTATTTTATTCAGTTGAACCTTGTACTTAGGTCTTGGTGACTGGTATCTTTTCAATCGTCGCATGTTTTTGCCATGATGCTGTAACTCCGTTGACAGTGGATTTGGATGAAGCTGCAATCTCGAAGCATAGTTGTTGTTGTTCCTGCCAGTTACTTCTTGTACAGTTTGGAAGCGAGTGTCCTTGTAGATAGTTTCATTTGTGACATACCATGGTGCTCTTAGTATACATCTCAGAGCTTTTGACTGACCGCTTTATAACGATCAAGTTTGTGTTTGATGTGTATAGCTCTATCCCGTAAGTCCAAACTGGTTTCAATACAGTTTTGTATACTAGTAGTTTTGACATCAACCAGTAAAGTTGTAAAAATTTGATGTTCAACTGCTTGCATTTGGCTGCAGTATGGTTTTTCCAAGTTAATCTTCTGTTTATAGTGAAACCTAGATACTTGACTGAGTCAGCTTGAGGAAGTATTCTGTTGTGTAATGAAACTGTTGCGCATGGCAAATGTAATTTGCAGAGATTTATTCTCATCGACTTTGATGCGCCACTTGTTTAGTTATTCTTAAATCTGATTTAAGTAGGTTTGTACTTTTTATGAGGCTACTTTAGGATCTGTATCCATAGCCAAGATGTCTGTGTCATCTGAAAATGTAGTGGTAGGTCCGCTGTATATATATATAATATATAAAAGTGAATCAAGTACTGAGCCCTGGGGTACTCCCGCTTTTATTTCATATAGTCCTGTGACTGTTTCTTGGTGCTTAATCCTGAAATATCTGTGCGAGAGGTATGATGTAATTAGGTAACTTAATTTTGTAAAGCAGACCTTGGTGCCATACCTTGTCAAATGCTTGTTGTATATCTAAAAATGCTCCAGTACAGTATTTTTTGGCTTCAATGCTTTGGTATATGAACTTTGTTACTCTGTGCACTTGTTCTACTCTCTGAAACCAAACTGATGGTTTGGAATGATGTTACTTTCAACTATGTCATTACTTGTTTCAATAATAGCTTTTTAGAAACTTTGGATAATATTTGCAAAATTGATCTGTATGATGTGACCTCAGTAAACATACTTCTAAGTAAAATTTGGGAGTGTAATTTATATTCAAACAATTTTTCGCGTTTTTTTTTTTTTAATTTTCATCGTGTTTAGGTAAAAAGATATATCAATTTATGCAAATTCTAATCGACCTACATATGAAAACGTACACTAAACGCTATCGATTATTATTTTTAATACTTTAACATAATACAATAAAATTATTGTTTCCGATACGTTTATGATAAAAACAATTTTTTGTTATTTAAATAGTATATACACTGCTTTTGTATTATTGTTCAGTGGTATGGTAAAAAATTAACGACAAAATTTATATAGAACTTGAAATAATTAGGCGATTAAAATGTAACTACTTTCGATACTTTTTTCTAGATTGTATTTAATTATAATAAATGAATACGTTATTAAAAATTTAATTTGATAAACAGAAATTTGGGTGTTCGTGATATAGTAATAAACGTGTATATAACGTTTTAATAATAATTAGTTATACTACATATATAAAACCACTAATTTGTGTGTAATTTAAAAATTAGTAAATGATGTAATATGATAGAAATGTATCAATTATATACATATAGAAATAGTAAATGATATAATTACGTGCATACGTTTCCCAGTGTTGCTTTGATTTCTATAATGTAAACTCCAACTTATACGACTTGTGCATGGAACAACGGTTATAGAAAATCCATAACATCTACTTGTCATCAAGTAGAAAAATCTAAAACATGATTTCACATTTTTAAAATAAAGACATAAAGCGGTATATTCAAAAGCAACAAATATTGATAAATATTTATAACTTAACATATTTACAAAATAATTCTCATTATCATAAAATTTTAATAACTTTTAATCTACTACGCGTAATATAAAAAAAAAACCGTCCGTACAATACAATTAACTGTATTCTACGTTTCATTGTGTCATTTATACACTCGACAGTGGTAATATTAAATTTTAATTACATCATCTATTGGGTTCGATTCGAAGTTTTGTTGATGGCGCATTGTTACTCAGTTTTCAGTTATTTTCTTCTTTTTGCAATTATTAAATTATTTTGTCGTTGTGTAATTACACACACTTTATATATATATATATATATATATGTGTGTGTAACTGTATGTATAGTACATAGAGAAGTTCGTTTTCACTTGTATAATCTGTTGAGAGGAATTACAACATGAAAATTAGTAATAACGAAAATCAAGGTAAAAATCTAAACAGCTTGATGCGATTTTTACTAAAAATATTTTTCAGTTTTATTTCTGAAATTTAAGAAATATGCCTTTTTGGAATAAGAGTCACATCTATAACATGTAGTTTTCGTTTCAGCATCTGTACAATGTTATAAAATGGTAACGACTTTGTTTTTTTTTTTTTAAATAATAAAACGTATTTGTGTTCGAATTTTAAAATATGTTTCTAATGTACGCGTTTCCAGTTCATATTGAATTGTGTTTCGTCAACTCGAAAGTTGATAGAGGACACCAAGTGACAACTGTTAATCTAAAGATTAATAACCGTCTAATAAATCTTTTCCGCGTAAGTTGATTGTTATGGCCTTCTTAATGTCTAAATTTAATAAATGACCGATCTGGTTACACAGCTTTCCCTACGACATATTCTCATCCCGGTTAGAGTTTGAATCCAGTTATTCGTCAGAAATTTGAAATGTATAAATTGCGCTATTAACACGTTCATTTAAAAATGAAACATATTTTTATATGAGCATATTTATAAATGTGCACACGTACTCCGTATACATCTAATGATTGTAATTATACGTTGCTATGTTTTTTTTATTTCTTAAAAATTTCCGTCTCATAACAAATCGAAATTCTATATTTCACTAGATTTTGCTACTGCACCTCTCATTACTTCAATTTTTTTCCGGAATTTTTGAAAAGTATTCTAGTTAGTTTAAATATTTATTTGCATTAAATCCACACCCGCTGACCTTGTATTTCGTTCTTATAAATATCAGTAAAAAAATTTCATCGGATAAAAATTCTTACAATATTTTCGATATTAACGTAATTTTAAGATATCGGTGCCCTAATCTTATACAGGTACATTTTTTGTATCGCTTTGGCAATTATGCCGTTGTTAGTTTCGTTTATACCATCCACGTTACCCAGATATTTAAACAAGTTCAGGGGCTAGAGAAATGACAACCCCCCTTTCGAATTTTGATTTGAAAATAGTTTGTGTTGTTTGTACTTTGTTTGTGCCACGTTAGGTTTGTGCCACGTTAGGAGTCAAAGTGGGACCCTCAGCCCCATTTCGAATGTTAGATTACTAGAGCTCTACATCGTCCGGTACATTTTTTATATTTTAGTTCCATTTCCTTTCGTTTGATATATGATTTTTCCATGTTAACGTTTTGTCAAAATTTAATCCGAGGTATTTAACTACTTTTTTTAAGTATGACCTTGTTAGTGAACATCACCGCAGTTTGAAAGTTTTAGAGTAAAATTGATATCGGTAGATTTATTTACGTTTACGTTTATTTTCTAGTCGGCCATCCAATTTTCTATATCGTTCAGGTGTTTTTCTAATTTATGTGCTGATTTTTTACTATCGTTATCCCTCGCTAAAACCGCCGTGTCATCAGCGAACGTACAAAGCGTTGTGTCTCCCCTGACTGTTAAATCCACGGTAAATATTGTGAATAAAGGATCAATATGCTGTCTTGGGGGGACTGTTGCATCGATCGTATAAATATCAGACAATTCCTCTTGTTTAGCAATAATCATTCGATTTTTTAAATAACTTTATTAGCAGGTAATATTGTTAGCCATTTTCTAGTTTTAAATAATATTCCTTCATGCCACACTCTGTCGAAGGCCTGTTGAATAGTCGAAGGCCTGTTGAATATCCAGAAATGCCGCATTGGCAAATTCCTTGGCTTCCAGAGAATTTATAATTTTATCAGCTACCCCGTGTAACTGCTCCATCGTTGCTTTTCTCTGAATTCGAACTGGATTATACTCTTTTATTAAATTATCGGTTTTAGCCTTACAAGCAAAATTTTTTCCACGATTTTTGACAATACTAAAAGCAAACTGATAGGTCTATAAATTTTGCTGGTTTGCCAGATTTATTAATCATAATAACCTGAGCTACCTTCCATTGGGTAGGAAACTTGGATAACCTTAACGTTGCATTGTATAACATAGTTATGATAACTTTTTTTGAAACGTGCTGTAGTATCTGTGCGTTAATTAGGTCATATCTAGAAGATTTTTTCAAAGACATTTCTAAAATCACCTTTCTTACTTCCTGTGCGATTATTACAGTCTTTATTTGGAAGTGTCATTTGATAATTTAATATTATCCACTACAGTATCGTTAGGCGTAAAAACTTTCTTAAGGTGCTTAGCGAATAATTCTGCTTTTTCATTATTATTGTTGCCCAGTGTCCTTTTTCGTTTTGTATAAAGGTTGGTTTACCTTTGATGTGCATCTAAGATATTTAATTGCTTTCCAAAGTGTAAAATCATCCTATTTATTAGTGGAAAGATTTTCCAAATATTACTGTACTGCTTTATTTTTGTTTTCATATAATTTTTATTTTATTTTTTATACCTTTTTTAATGCAGTCTTAAGGATTTATACTTTTCATCCACACTCCTCTGAGTCTTCTTTTTTCTTGGATTAGCAACAGGACATCCGATTGAACTTCCTTTGATTTTAACGTGTTTTTTAATTCGCGTGTTGACAACCACGCCACGTTTTGTATCATACTTGTAAGGTGATCAATCTCTGTTTTTAACTTCTGTTGAGTATCAAAGTTTGTTTCAAACTATTCTTCAAATGACTTCCAATCTGTTTTCTTGTTTGTTAGAGTTAAATATTTTTCTTTCTTAATTACCATCGAATCCGATAATTTATTTATATCACTAGGCCAGTGTGTAGGATCTGTCGGTGCGGTGCGAGTATAAGTTTTTTCCTGTATAATCTGGTAGAGTATTTTATGACGCGGTGAAATCAGTCTGAATCCTCAGGCGTAATGTTTCTATTTCCTAATAGCGAAAAATATTTTCCTAAAAATTTTTTTTTTATTTACTTTTTTGTTTGGAGGACAGTACGTTGCAGATAAGGTAATTGGTCCGTATGTATCGTTGATTACTATTGAAGTAGCTTGGATTTCTAGAGTGGATAATTCTTCGATTTTGTAGAATTTTCGAATAATTACTGCTGTGCCTCCACAGGCAGTACCCCATAGATGTCGTGTATCGTAGTAGTAGTTCTCGTTAATCTTATAATAACTTTTCCCGGTAAAATAAGTTTCCGAAATGAAGGAATGTCGAGATTAATTGCCCGAATCAGCGTTTTCACCTCCTGTTTGTGTAGTTCTAGTCCGTTGACATTCCAAATGCCAATTTTATGTTGTGTTAAACGTGTATTTTGTATATTCACAATATTTTATTTACTATTTTTGTTAGCACCTCCATTAGGGATTAGTTCTTCCACCCCTAGATATTATCTGGCCACATCACCTACTCCCTGGTACTTTAATTTGTCCAACATACACCTCAACTTCCGAAAATTTATTACAACCATCACCCGTTTACGTTCTGGACACAATCGTCTTCCGGCTCACATGTTTCGTATTGGGATTTCCAGTTCCCCATATTGTTCCCATCCAGCCGATTCACAAATTATCGCCGATGAAAACCACATCCTTTTCAATTGCAGTTTTCACACACCTGACCAACTCGCACTCCTGAATTCCTTAATATCCATCGGTTATCGTCCTCCTTTCTCTATCACTTCCTTAATTTTTTCTAATGACCCGTGTTTTCCTCCTTCTTTACAAATTCCTAACCAATTGTAATATCAATATATAATATCTATTTATCAACACGTTAGTGGGTTGTGATTGCTCCTAAAAATTGACAAATTGTATCGGTATTTCTTTCTTACTTATTCGATTTCGTATGTTATTTCACCTTTTACTATATGACCTTTTTCAGCTAATTCCTTTTTAATTTGTTCCATATTTATCGATGGATGAATTGACTACAGTACGGTACGGATTTGACTTCCTTGCGCAAATATATGTGCAATCCGGTTGTTTTCTTTTAATACCGTTATTAATGTATGATATTGCGTTTTAATTTTGTTTCAATTAATTTATTAAGTTAATTTAAATCCGATATGCCTCCCGGCAAATAGGAGCAGGTTGTGTACGGTTTTTTTTATCCTGTATATTCGAGTTTTCGGATTCTTCATCATTAAGATTTTCAAATAATTTAAATTGATTTCTATTGCTAATTGAATTTTTTATTTTGTTATTTTTAATTTTTTCCTCTCTGGAGATGATGTATCTTGTGTTCGAACTCAAATATTCAAGTATTTACTGTAAGAATATTGCACGAAAATAAAAATCGATTTTCATTCGTATTAATTGTGCACGGAGTCGTGTGTACGTTATACAGAAATTAAGATATACTTACTTTGTCGGTTTTTGCGCTATCAGAAATTTAGAGTCTAATTGATTTGCTGAAATTAAAGGAGGTAGCGTGATCATCGTTTTTAAATGATTGAAAAAATCGGGATTATAATACGGCATCTGACTGTTCATGATGGTCAGTTGTACGTCATAGTCGTCGGTTTGTTGTTCCGGCTGATCATCGTATTCTTCAGCAAATGCTAAAAAAAGCATTTGTGAAAATATCAACAATACTTTCCCTCGTTGAACGAGTCTGTACCAATACCAATAAAACCTGTTCATTCTAAAAGAAAACATAGTTAATTAAGTAATAATATCGTATCATAGTCATATTATATCAATGATCAATTCGTGGACGATTTTTTTATGTGTACGAAATCGTCGTTCTATCGTTCGTTGTCAAAAAAAATGGCCCATTGTACTTTATTTCGGCGTGTAAAATGGGTTCATGAAGAGCATTAATTCCATTTATTGCGACATTTGATTTATATACAGTTGGACCTTTTATCCGTGCATGCGTGGTTCTGAGAAAATGTGCGAATATCTGCAACCGTGGACAACCGCGAAAGCCACTTTTACTAGCCATATTTTGCCATTAATGTTTTTTTTTCCATATATGTGTATTTTATTTTTATCTAGGACAAGTAAGTAAAAAATAATGCATTTTTAGATAAGATAAAAAGATCATGTTTGCATACATAATTAGAAATTTTATAAATAATTGATGGTAAACGAGAATTGAGGTATGAATGCTGTAATGCCAGGAAACAATTCTTAGAATTAGAGAGAATTGGTATATTCATAAAAGATCGTTGAAGAGAAATGTAGCGGAGAGACTGCAGATTATCAGTAGCCTCTGCAGTAATGATGGAACATATAGAACATATTCTATTAAGTGTAAATTTTTTGGAGATGTTGATGGCGGCGATGACGAATGCAGGCTGCGACTGAAGAATCGCATTTCGAGCCATTCGTGAAAATTAGGAAAGAGTTAGAATAGTTTCTATTGATAAAGGAGATAAATTTATAATTGCTGGTTAGTAGAACATGATTCTTAATTGAGGAAAACAATTGTATGTCGATATCGAAACTAGCACTATTATATTCGAAAGGAATGGAGTAAAAGAAGAAGCGTAGGATAAAGAATATCACTGTACCTGGAAAGATGAAAAAAGGAATGTCATAACAAAGGACGTCGAAGCATAGATATGAGTGAATACTATCAGAAGAAATTTATCATTAAGAAACATTTTACGTATTGATAAAAGGGGTATTTTTGCCTTCATCTTGAGAACATGTATAACAGTAGAGTGCTCCTATCTGCGTAAGCACTCGTTTTGAATTTTATCTAGATTGTAAAATATATATTAAATATCGCTTTTAGGTGCGACTGTTTGTATATAAAAATAAAGTTCTTTTGAAGGGAAAGCTTAATCTTAACTATCCGGTGCAAATGTAATTTTTACATTAAGAAGAGATTTGTGTCCAGCATACTGTAAACAGCGCTCGATTATTCAGACTGCGTAAAGTGTCTTGGCCTCATTATGGATGGAAACTTACTTGGATGTAACGTATACGGTATATGAGAAAAAATTTAGATATTTCATTCTTGTTATTATATTGAATTTTAGGAAAAAATTTAATTATAAATCGGGTTGGGCTGTTTATTTTAATAGAGGATAACGTTGTTATATTTGTATACATTATTATGTAAACTTATGCACATCGCAGTTCGAAATCTGGTTTGGCTATTTATACGGGGTCGTATATCGTTGTACAGGGTGACCCAGAGAAGATCAATGGTTTTATTTTTTGAATTACGCAGTTGGTAACATTGCTACAACGCAAACGCGTGTTCCACTTTTAATGTACACACGAGAGATTCGTTTTTGTCCAGTTTCAGTTATCATGCTATAATGAGAAGGAGTTGCGTGGAATGTTATTTTCGGCGTGAATCGACCACGACCGAGAGAGTTTCAAATAGATACACGGTGTAAACCTTGAAGGGAATAAGAAATATATTTTTTTATTTCGATTCGCGAAAAGTTAAATATTCCGTTGAGAGTTGAAGGAAGGATTAGAATAAGCAAATGACGGTGATGATGAAATGAAAATGTGGATAATAAATTTATCTATATAGTAGAGATATGCTTAACGCCTAGTAAATAACTATATATATATATATATATATATAATATATTTAAAAGGTTTAGTAAACGAGTGGTCGTTACATATCGTCGTCTGTACAGTTTAATTATCGATTTAATTACCGGATCGTTAAGTATAATTTGACGTATATAAAAAATACATTGTAAGAAATGTTTATCAAAACGAAGTTGCAATTTTTTTTTTGGCTTTCATTCAATTTTTAATGTATGGTACGACGATTGCAGTTAATCCGCTTTTCTCAAGTTTGTTGTATTCTATTACGAGTAGTTAAATCTGCTTTATTTTATATTTCTTCTTAAATTATTACCATTATTATTAATATTATTCGATTATTATTATTATTATTATTATTATTATTATTATTATTATTGATGATTATTGTTGTTATTAGTATTATTGTTATGAAGTCATTTAAATCGTCTAAAGGAGAATGCAACGATTCTATCCTCCAATACGTTAAATTATAATTCATTCATTAGCCAGAAAATCGTATGAAGTACAAAATACGGGTACGTCGCAGAAAGAAAACGAATGAAACTAATTCTTGAAGCGGTTTTTATAGATGCGTGTTTTTTTTATTTTAGATGAAATTTTAAACATATATCGATTTATGATTATTTCGTAATGGACAAAAATTTAACATCATATCGCTAGATTATAAAAAAAGTAAATTAAATAAAATACTTTCATCAACTTAAAGGATATTATTTAACTTAAAAATAGAACGTTATTAGAAGAAGAAGAAGAAATATATATTAACAAAACATATAAACAAAATCATGAATACATGAATAATTTAATAATGAAGAATGTTAAGTACCTTATATATATATATATATACCTTAACAGTTAACTTACTAATGTGCAACGACATCTAATATATATGTGATAAAATTAAAATTTAAAACTTAAAATTTAAAGTTTTAAACTTTTAAGTACAGGAAAAACGTAGAAAAAAACCTGCAAGAAAACAATAAAAATAAATTATAATTAGAACTTAAGTAAAGAGGGAAAACACGTAGTAAATAGGAAAATAATTCTTAAACAAGTAATCGATGTTTAATTCTGCGGTGTTTGTATTTAGAATATCGTACGATGAGACTCTACATGTCGTAATCGCCTATAGTGTTAATTAATACGCTGTCGTGCATTATACAATTACGGTAAAATTTACTAGATAATTTATTTATATAAGTGTATCTAAAAGATTAAGCTGCGAATGCATATCACGCAGTTTAGTACATCTATGGGCGTTTAATATGGTTCTGCATCAGTGGTTTTGTAACAGCTGTAATATTTTATGAGTACTGTTGGAAACCGAAAAACGATATATATATGTGTGTATATAATTGGTTAGTTTTCTTTTGCGCAAAATTTAAAAATTATAATTTCAATTCAACTTTCTCTAAAGCCTAATGATAGTCGGCTATGGAAAGTTTGCAGACAATACACGAGACAGCATACAGCTCTTCTACCACTCTACGATTCACATTTAAATAACTATGTTTACAAAAATGAAGCGAAAGCTGAGTTTTTAGCATCAGACCAAAGTTCATAATTCTAATTCTGCATCTGGCTATCAAGTGAGAAAATTCATTCAGCTGTTAAAAAATTCATCAATGCCAATCAACTGCCCAATAATTTCCCTCTTGTCACCCCAAGTGAAGTCCTTAGCAATATTAAAGCTATAAAAGTAAAAGGTTCGTCAGGGGATGATAATATTTCTACTCCCATTATTAAGAAATTGCCGTAAAAGCTATTATTGAACTTACAAATTTAATTAATGCTATCTTTAGATTCGGTTATTATCCAAACAGTTGGAAGATAGCCAAAATTATTGCTCTTCCCAAAACCCGGAAAGGATGCCTCGTTTGCAAGTAACATACGTCCTATTAGTTTATTGAGCAATCTAAGCAAAATAGCGGAAAAAATTATACTATCCCGTTTAAGACTTCTTGCAGATAACCAAAAAATCATTCCTAACACACAGTTTGGCTTTCGTCCAGGTTATTCCACCACCCAGCAAGTAGCACGAATCACGGAGTTTATCACGCATAATTTTAATCGTAATAAACATACTGGTATGGTTCTCCTGGATGTTGCGAAGGCTTTCGATACTACTTGGCATAAAGGTATTATTTACAAAATGATAAAATATCAGTTTCCTCGTTATGTAATCAACGTTATTAGCAGCTATTTAGCAAGCAGACTATTTTACGTTACCATCAATGATTCAAGGTCTACTATGAAAACGTGCTCAGCGGGGGTCCCCCAAGGTAGTATTCTGGGTCCCTTTCTGTTTACTTTGTTTTTATCTGATTTCCCAAACCTACCTGATATTCAGACTGCTCTTTATGCAGACGATACAGCTCTTTTCTGTACTTCTTATATACCTAAAGCAATTACTAATAAATTAGAGTCAGGAATAAATTGTGTCTTCCGTTATTATAAAAAAATGGCAAATTGATATTAATTGTGACAAAACGGAGGCTATATTTTTCACCCGCAGGCGTCCCACATTACCTGCTGAAGTTAAGGTCAACTCTACCATTGTGAGTTGGTCAAAACATGTTCGATACCTCGGGGTAGTCTTGGATAACAGATTAAATTTTTTTTAACATGTCAGTCATACTACCTTGAAAGCTAGCAGGAGTATATCTGCCATATATCCACTAATCAACAGCAAATCATTTCTTAATGTAAATAATAAATTAATTATGTATAAAACACTTATACGTCCCGTAATGACGTACTGTTTTCCAGCTTGGAGTTTTATTTCAAATACAAACTTTAACAAGTTACAAGTATTTCAAAATAGGTGTCTAGATGTGTGCTAAATGTCTCTAGATACCACAAAATCGTTGACATGCATACTAACGTAAACACGCCTTATATTAAGGACCATATCTTAAATTTAACGTGTAAGTTCTGCGATGACTAGTCCACGATAATAGTTTAATTTCTACCATTGATAATTACGATTCCAGGCAACTCCAATTTATGTATAGTAAATATAAACATAGGAGGCTCAAACATAACTTGTAACGTTTCGCGGCGCCTATTTTAGAAATTAATATTCCTTCTTTATTTATTTAATGTCTAACGTGTTTTTTCTTTTGTTTTATTATTACTATCTTAACTTTTTGTTTTTTTCTGTACAGTTTTTTTTTCAATATTTTTTGCTGTCATTATAAGTATAAGTATAATTACTTTTTTTATTTATCGCGGGTCTTTGTATTATTTCTGATGTACGGCGAGCCATCCTGGGCGTTACGTAATTATTATTTAAAATTTTTGGTTTGTGTATACTCACTGTAAATTATGTGGAAATATACGTTGTTGTTGTTGTTGTTGTTATATATATATATATATATATATATATATATATATATATATATATATATATATATATATATATATATACACGATACATATCGTTAAATCGTAAATTAGGTTGTGATCATGATGATAAGACTACCATTTTAATATATATAGTTTTTGTCCATAATTATGTAAGTGTATTCTCTATTATTAATGTATTTTGGACGCAACTTCATCTAACCATCTTCGTAATGGTCTTTCTTTGTATATCTACCTGACAGCGTGTCTTCGGATATTTCATTTTCATCCGGACAGGTGATATGTCCAAAGTATCGTAAAATGCCTAGTCTTACCGAATGATAATAAATTATATTATTCATATATCGTTCGAAGTACTTTACGATTTATTATTCTCCATGTTCGAGGTATTCTTAACAATGTTCGACGACACCATAATTCACGTTTTTTCATATTTCATAGTCTGTAGATAAAAATCTGAAAAACCGACGCTTCTCTATAATTCGAATTGTAGCACCGTTCGATATTTGCCATAAGCGCGGGAGCCCATATGAATTAGTAGTTTAATTTTATATCTATAATACTAATTCGTTGTCTACTTCTTATGTAAGCAGGTTTTAACTCCGATATCTAGCATTTACTTCTAATCCGAAGTTACCGCTCACATTTCGTACCTTAATTCTAGTAGACGTTTACCTATATAGAATACGAACAGGACCATAAGAAAGATCCATAAATTAATGTTTTTTTAAAATACGTAATCTTAAAATGTGACTTCCTTATTTTTCGAAAGATTCACGTTTGGTTTACGTTCACGATATATACAAACGAATTTTAAGAACGGACTTGGAAGCGCGAAATTTTATTATCGACCGCGACGTACGCCTTTATCTGATTTAGAAGATTAAGCGTGGAAGAGTAATGAAATATCGAATAAAGAGATGTCGAGGACATGCTACAAACGGGAGAATTAATAACCAGGAAATGGAAGAATTACGTCGATGAAAGATAATCTCTGTTGCTTAGCGAAAATGAATGATGTGACGTGAGTGCTAAGATTATGGAGAGAGAGAGAGAGAATAAAACAAAATAAAACAGAAAGTGTAGCGACGGGCAAAGTTAGTAAAGAAAAAGAATCATCGTTCAAGATGACGATGATAAAGATTGTTAGATCTTGAGTTTTCGATATTTATGTACATATGTATACACACACACACATATATATATATATATATTAATATATATAGATGTATATATTAATGTATATTCATATATTCGTACATGTATTATATTCGTAGTGATAATGAAGCGATGACAGCTTGAATAGCCTACTGCCCTACTCGTTTACGTATATTTAATAGCGCTATGTTGAACATCGGGGTCATCGACATTTTACCGTTCACTGATTATTCTGCACCACGATTCAATAACATTATGCGATCTCTAATAGCGTTATTACCTTTTAAATTTCGGGATCATCTATCTATCCATTATAGGCGTAAAAATAAACATAAATAAAACAAACCACTAAAATTCAGTCCATCGAAAACTAGAGTGGCAAGGTGCGAGGGAATAAAAAAGTGAAAATCGATGGATGTCGATTAATGTAAAACGATTGTAAATATTTATCAGTTTTGATGATAAAGAATGGACAAGATAACGAAAAAATAATTTTCAGAATGAGGCGTTTGGAAATTATGAAAAAATCTCCGAAGACGATATAGAAGAAGAAGAAAAACTAAATGTTTCGTGGAGAAAATTCGTGTGAAAGACGTTTTCACATGGCATCGGTACAGGATAATATTCAAAGAACGGCACTCGGAGAAAACAAAGAACGATATTATATACAGGGTGACCCAGAGAAGACAGACGGTTTTGTTGCTATTTGAATAACTCTCGACCAAAATTTTTGAATGAAATTTTATTTAAAAATAGGAAAACGAGAGATTACCTTAAAATCGTTTGTAGAAAACAATATCGTTCAGATGACCATTTGCAACACAATACATTCATTCAGTCTTTTTACAACATTTTAGAGCATAGGTCGCTGAATTTTTGAAATTCCCTCAGTAATCCGAGTTTTAAGGTTCCCTATATCTCGTAAACGTGTTTCATAAACGCTGCTCTTAAGGTATCCTCACAAAAAAACCAACGTAACTTTGAGTTCTTTTCAAAACACTCTTTGCACTGTCGTGATCGATTCACCCCGAAAATAACGTTCAACACAAAACGGGTGCTCTTTCACGTTATACGGTGCCATGATAACTGAAACTAGACAAAAACGAATCTCTCGTGTGTACACTGAACGTGGAGCACGTGGTTTGCATTGTAGCAGTCTTACCAATTGCGCTGTTTAAAAAAAAAAACGTCCGTCATCTCTGAGTCACCCTATACGAAGAAATTTTCGATTAATTAAATCGTCCCAATTCCAAATATGCAGCGTCCCTAATATAAGAGGTGATACCTTCATCATGTCGACCATAAATGTGTATTATATATATATATATATATATATATGCATAAAGCTTTTAAAGTTCAATTGAAATGTGTAACTTGAAAGAATATGATGGACACCATGGACGGAAAAGCTAACGAACACAGAAGTACTACAACGGAGCAGTGTGGAAAGCCTAAATGTCGTCGGAGATATTGAGTGATGAAAATCAAATATTTAGCTTCTCAAAATCTTACTGTTCAAGGAAAAAACTGAAAATATAGAAAACTGATAAAAATAATCATGAAATAAAATGCCATGGCTATTCAATCTTCTGATAAAAAGGCTATACAAAGGAATATATATACCGTACTATCTTCTACCGAATGAAACGAGTTTATTACGGCGATTTATAAATTTTGTAAACGTGTCGGCGATTTTTTTTTTATTTTAATTTGTTGTTTCGTATAGAACTACAAAAAAAAATAGATATCCACTAGAGCGCGCTAATTGCTATTATGTGCATGTTAATTCTACTACTATTTCAAAAGAAATCTCGCAATTATACTAAGGACTAGCCGAGGTTTTAATTAAAACTCGGTATCGATAATATTAGAAAATGAAAATCGTATCGAATTACTATTTAAATAAGGTAAAACTTAACAAATGAATTTATTACGCATAATTTTTATCTTACTAAGCATAAATATGGTTCTGCTGGATGTAGCGAAAGCTTTTGATGCAACTTTACATAAAGATATTACTTATAAAATTATACAATGTCAATTCTCTCGTTCTATATAATTAATCTAATTCGCGGCTACTATGAAAAGCTCGGCCGGGTTTCTTCAGAGTAGTATTTTGGGTCCCACTCCTGTTTACTTTGTTTTTTTTTTTTTATCCGATTTTCCAAATTTACCTCAACGTTCAGATTGTTCGTTACGCTGACGACGCATAACTACACTTCTTATGCGCCTAAAGCAATTGCTAATAAGTCTATAGGCAGGAATAAATCGCATCTCGCGTTATTATAAAAGATGACAAATTGATTTGAACACTGTGTTAAAACCACCCGCAGATGTCTCAATCCGCTGAATTTAAGGTTAATTCCACCTTAGTTAGCTTGTCAAAACACGTCCTTTACCTTAGAATATAATCTTGGATAATAGACTGAATTTTTCCGAACATGTTAATCATGTTATCGTGAAATCATACGAAAAAAATTCATTTTTTAATGTTACTAATAAAATAATGCCGTATAAAACACTTATTCGTCCATTTCCCCAGTGTGATCGATCGCGTGCTTCAGATTTTGAAGTTTTGTTTCGAGTAGCGATGTTAACAAATTACAATTATTAGAAAAACAAAAGATCTCACATGTGTACTAAATATTCCTAAGTATTACAAAATCATCGATATGCATACTACCCTAAACACAAATGATCATAAATTTAAGCGTGTAAATTTTGCAATGACTGCTTAGTCAGTGATAATGATTTAATTTCTATCGTCGGTAATTACTGATTTTTAGGCAACTTCAATTTGAGAAAATGTAAATGTAATAACTTTTTTGTAACGTTATATATGGTACTCCTGTTTTACACGATTTATTATTTCATCTATATTTACTTATTATGTAACTCTTCCATTATTATTATTATTATTATTATAAATTTTTCTTTTCCTTTTTTTTATAATTTTGTCTTTATATATTAATTCTGTCATAGCCCCATCGTGGGCGTTAAGTAATTGTTAGTGTAAAATTTTTGTTTTATTATTTTTGTAATTTTATGAAATAATACCTTCTTCTTTCGTTTTCAAATAAGGTAAAAACAGTTCGATATCGCGAACTTTAATTAATCGAAAGAATTGTAAGGCATTCGACGGGAAAATACAAAATAATTAAATGATAAAAGCAAAATTGGTTACGTCTACCGATACGCAACATACACACACATTATAATAAAGAAAATTTTATATGATCGGACAATTGCCAACACTTTTTATCGTTTCAGTTCTCATTTTATTCGAATTCTATGTACGAATATATCCCGAAATCGAAAAAAAATGAAAGAATACCGACATACTTAACCGTTTAAGTCGTATACATCATGGTATAAATTTCATTCTTATACAATTTCCTACAGGTGAATTGTAGATAATTTTCGATATATTTATATGACTATTTTTAAAATCCAGACATTTCGCGTCATCGAGAAAATACAATAATTTCGTTAGCGCATTAAAATTTCACCTACCACACAGTGAACATCGTGATTATTGAAAAGATTAAAGATCATCGAGAGATAAATGGTTCGTAAGCACTACGTCTTTGCACTTGACGATTTATTCGTGTTAATATATACCAATAGGAGATCAAAATGTTATACCGCTGTTATGTTAAAATTATAATTAAAATTAACTTTTACGATCTTTAAAGGCGAGATAAAACATTTATCGCCAGTTATCTCTAATTTACCTCCAACATTTTCGAAATACCCACGGATGGTTCGACGATGCTCGAGCCAAACTTAGCGATTTCAAGCTATAAAATCTTTCAACATAAAAAAAAACCACACCATATCTATAGATGAGCCATGGGAAGAACTGAAACCCGACACGCTATGTAAATCTTGACGTTAGCTTTGGCCGAAAGTTAAATCGAAAACGAGCGAAACAAGGAAATCATTAAAAATCTACAAACTATACAACGAAATGTCTAAATCGTTTTGTTCGATAAGGTTGTTTCTCTTTGTGTTCATCATCACGTTTATATCGTCTTTCGATATCGTGTTAATATATCGGTTTTTGATAAACTTTATTTCGGCTTTATATCTCATCATCCGACCACAGTGCCTGATTGTTGCTAGTAATCGATAATGTAGCGGCGTCATGCTGCTTTATCATTCTCGTTCGTCTTGTCCATCCGAAACAACTACTTCATCAGACACAAATATTAAAGGTAATATTAATTTTAATAATCGTAGTACCGAAGATGTTCGTAATATCTTATCAGGAGTAATACACGGCGATATTAATAAAGACTATTTTCGTTCCGTCAAACGAACGAACAACTTCGATCAATTTTGAAAATAAATCGATTAAAACTTCCTTATCCGATCCAAATATTAATTCATTAACTCGATCAATTCCTTCTCTCCTATCTCTCTCAAATCATCCTCCGCAACATCAGTCTCAACCAAATACTTATTTCTCGATAGCCAAATCACATCACACTCCGAAAATTGCTCCTCTCTCAGAATTCGTCTACCCGGACCAAAACCGAGGAATAATTTTTCTGTACATCGAACAAGCCACGCTAAAGGACTATTTTAAATCCCTTCTTCCTAGTATCATGCAATCAAAAAAAATTATCGCAACGTTGCTAATTAGTGGCAAACATGTATTAATATTCCTCAAATCGCCCAATGATGTAGTCGATTTTATGAGTGGTGGATGTACCACAACCATCAATGATCATCGTATCAAAGCTAGACGATTATTTCCACCTACAAAAAATATTGTTTTATCTAACGTATCAGCGGTAATCCCAAATAGTTTATTAGAACACCACCTTAAAACGGTCGTCGGCTCCACTCTTCTTTCCCCAATCGCCATATTGCGTGTCGATCCATCTGACGACGAATTTAGTCATATTATCAGTTGGCATAGACAATTTTACATGACAAATTTTGATGAAATCACCATTCTTTCATTCTTCTCAATTAATTATCGAAACCATGATTACACAATTTTCATCAACACTGACGATTTGCACTGCTTCATCTGCAACGAGAAGACCCACAAAGCAGCATCGTGTCCATCAAATACCGTCAACTTTGGCGTCCAACCATGACAGTTAGAAGGAAAACTGAGAAGGCGCCCCACAATGCAGCACCATACCCATCAATTACTGAAAATGTTTGACGTCCAGCCTCCTACAGAACAAAGAAAAACTGAAGAGACGAAACGACCAACTGAAACAGAAATTGCAGATCTAGCCAGTGTCATGATAGTAGCATCGAATGCCACAAAGAAACATGGTTTACCTACATCACTTACAGAGTCTGATAATGGAAAATCAATGGTAGTAAAACGATTGCATGTTAAATTTAAAAAACACAATTTCATCTAACACACAACACAGTAACTACTCAATCTGGCCCTTTCCCTCCAATCAGCCCATCTGCTATTACCTCCAATCCTGACAATTCACTCTCTCTGCTATCTAGTATCACACCACTCACCCATGCCATCCATAAGAATCGCTCTCGTTCTGCATCTTTAGCTGCAAGAAATCAAGTTCTAGAATTCCTTGCCAATTCTTTGCAGCAGCTGCATCCACCACCACCAATTCCTATCGAGTCAATTATTTCCTTCATTAACGATACATATGGAAACAACCAATATTCTACACTTCTACATAAATATCAAATGGACGGCAAATTATTATCCAACTTGTTCACCAAATTGTACCTATTGACCAAAAATAAACAAGTCAAAACACGTTTAACAACTATACTCATGAGATTAAAGGAGATATAATAATACACACACTCTCTCGCCCATCTTTAGTAGTATTAATCTTTATTATAATTTATCTTATATTAATTTTAAGAAAATTTAACTTACTTATTACATAATGTTTGGTTATATGCACAGTTTAATACAGTGGAACTGCCGAGGTTATTTTATATGCATAGTTTAATACAGTGGAACTGCTGAGGTTATTACACTCATTTAGAGGAATTAGAGTTATTAATTTCCACATATAATCCTCTAATTCTATGTCTGCGAGAAACTCATTTCATCCCTCTGCATAAACCTTCCTTAGCAAATTATACCTTCAGTCGCCACGATTATATACACAGATATAATGAATGTGGTGGTTCATCTATTATTATTCATAACTCGCTTCCATTCAAACAAATACCACTTCAATCAGACTTACAAGTATGTGCAGCCATAATATATATACCCCATCTGAATTCTCCTATTACTTTTGTTAATACTTACATCCCTCTGGACCAACAAATTTCTGTAAATGACTTTAATTGGATTTTACAACAGCTTTCACATCCCATAGTGTCGTTGGATGACTTTAATGGTCATTCACTGTATTGGGGAGCACAAACAAATAATTCACGTTGTAATATACTAACCAGAATTATTTTAGAAAATGACCTCATACTTCTTGATCCAGTCTCACCCACATATTTCCACTTAGCATCAGGAAAGTTTTCAACAATCAACTTAGCCTTTTGTTCCCATCCCTTTTCCCCAAGATACGCTTATGGGTTTACAATGACTTATGCTTCAGTGATCACTTCCCCATATTTATATCCTTTCATATCTCTTCTCCAATCCCATCACAACCCAAATCACCATCCCTATACATCCGTTATACCGGTTGGAACAAGTATAAAAATAAATTTTATCTAATAACACAAAAAGCATGAGCTGAAGTCTGTTTACTAATCTGGAAAAGTAAGACAGAAGCACTATCTCTAGATTAGTATCAACCATTTCATAATCCACTTCAACATCATTAATCTGGGGAAAAATCAAAACTCAGCCTCCCCCTCCCATTACTTTATTAATATCTGACCAGACCATTACCAACCCATTAGAAGTTACAAAACCACTTTGCAAAATACTTTACTATTCTACCTCCTACCGCCCCACATTACCTTTCATCCACACCACTCCAATCACAGACTGAACAGTAACTGATAAAAACCCCTATTAAGAACATAATCCCATATAACAAGTTCTTCACCATTCAGGAACTCAATTTTCAATTGGACCATAAAACAAAATCTTTAGCCCTGGGTCCAGACCATTTACACTCTTTCATGTTCAAACACCTCCCTAACCATGCTAGATTACATATCCTTCAAATATACAATCAAATATGGGAAACAGGATCAATTCCACTGGAATGGAAGCAGTCAGTTGTAGCGCCGATTCCCAAAAGAAAAAAGCAAAACCATACATTAGATACGCCCTATTTCACTGACAGCTTACATAGGTAAACTCATGGAAAAAATGGTTAATCATTGACTCCTATTCATCTTGGAATCATTAAACCTCCTTTCTTCCTCCCAAATGGGCAGTCGCCAAGGTAGATCGTCCCCTGACCACTTCCTATCCTTACAGAGAGAAATTTTAACTGCCTTTACTGCAAAGCAACAAACATATTCTATATGCTAAAATACATTACAAATTTCCTACAGGAGAGGATAACTCAAGTTAAAGTTCTGAATATTCTTTCTCACCTACCCCAAATGGTCTACCTCAAGGTTCCCCCTAAGTGTTACCCTTTTTTTATTATACATCAATAACATTTGTTCATTGATTCAACCTCCATTCTCCATATGATTATTTTTCGATTACATAAATATCTCCTCATCCAACAACCCCTTAGTTGCGCACCAACTCATTCAAAAACACTCGCCCATCTTGAAAATTGGGCCATTGAAAATAGGCTATTATTCTCCTCTTCAAAAATGAACCTCATAATATTCCACAGGAAATGAAACATAACTCCCTTCCCTCCACTAATACTTTATAATACCCACATAAGTCCTTCCACAAAGATAAAATTCATAGACCTGCTTTTTGACCCACAGCTGACCTGGAGACATCATATAACACAGCTTAAAGCTAAATGTTTGAAATTATTAAACATTCTCAAGTATTTCTCCAAACCATCCTACAACTTACATACCAAAATACTAATAAATTTCTACAAATCCATCATTCTTAGTAGACTAAACTATGGATGTGAAGTTTACTCCATAGCACCCCAAAAGGTACTACAATGCCTAGATCTCATACACCATTCTGCTTTTTGGCTAATTCTTGGCACTCACCACACATCACCAGCTGTGAGCATGTGTTCCTTACTAGGGATACTCCCACTACATGATCATAGAGAATATTTAACATTTAAACTAATACTCCATTCCATCCCTATACATGACTCTTCTCCAAAATTCCCATTTCATCCTATCCCTCGTCTTACAGCCACTCTGAATGATTTCAACATAAATTACATCACTTATAATATGACTAACTCAAATTACCCAACTCCTTGCCCTTGGAAAGAGAATATAAATACCAATATAATCCTCCTGCAATATAAGAATATGATTGAGCATGAGCTCATTATGAAAGCAAATAACTTAATGAATAGCTATTTACCAGCATTGTTATGTTTTACTGATGGCACCAAATCCCTATAATACGACTGCATGATTCTTGCTCTATGTATGATGTAGGATTATACGGTATATTTTTCTGTCTCCAGCACTTACTCCTAAATCCCAATGACAACAAAACTTTAATCGTTACAGACTCTCTTGCCATTGTATTGGCCCTCCAGAAAACAAAATCAAAGAACCCTCCAATTAACTGCATACAATCTCTTCTTTACAAACTATCACAAGATACAGATCCAATATCCCTCTTGTGGGTTCCAGGCCATAAGGGGATTCTGGGGAATGAAGTAGTGGATAGGGCAGCCCATTCTAAACTATGCTCCCCTACAACCTATAAAGCACCGCCATCCGCTGTATCTTCCACCACAAGTGGCAACAGAAGTGGAATTCATACCATAACTTCCTTCTCGCCATCAAATCCAATATAGGATTCTGGGAACTACCTGCCAATTTAACCTGTTCCAATTACATAGCACTCAGCAGGCTCTGTCTTGGTCCCATATCACTCTCTCATGGCCACCTTCTCCAATGTACCAATCCCCCTATTTTTTGCCCCTTTTGTTTACTCCCAAACCCCTCTCTTATCTGCCATATTTTACTATACTGCCCTACATTCCTCCCTTTCCGGCCCAATATCCATCCGCATACTCCACTGCTTTCCTCTCCCACAGTCCTTCAACTATTCCCTCAGTTATACAGTTCCTTTCCTCCTCCAACCTCAGTTACTACATCTAACTGTTAAGTCACCAGTGCCGTAATAGCCTCAGTAGTTAAACACAGCACTATAAAAAAAATGCCAATGAAGTTGAAAAGTGGATTGCCCAATGTGAAAACGATTATGAACCAGCGAACATCTCAATGATAACCAGATTATTACCGCTGTTTCGGAATTAATGATGAAGATGATGACGACCACCACCAGGATTTCACACACCAACGCCAAGAACTCTTTCGATATTACCCTTCAGTATATCGAGCAGAACTTAACCTCAACACCTAAGGACAAAGAAATAGAGGAACATTTCAAGTCTAGAATTTCATCCGCTGAACAAGAATTTATAACTGAGTTTCTAATGGAGTTTTTACTACAAATATATATATATATATATATATATATATATATATGTATTTATATTTTTTAATAACAATTTTAGTCGAATTTATTGCAATTTACTGTAATGAACGATACAATAATTTTCGAGTCCCCAGATTGTTTATTTTACTGTAAATCCATACTTTTCTGTATTTCCTGATTCCGTCCTTTTTTTTTGTTCCGACCATACGGTCCCAACGGTGACGGATTACAAGAGTTCTACTGTAAGTATATAGGAAATAATTATACGGAATAGAGATTATGGTCGTGAACAAATTATGGATAATTGTTCTTTTTTCGAAAGATAAAAAAATTTCAAAAACATCCGTATTAATTAAATCGATTACCAAGATAGATCTTCTAATTTTGTTTAATCTTTATTTTAAACGAATAACAGACGTACATACGTGTTTCGGGCATCGTCCGCGATTTAATCACGGCGCCGCATGGGTCTAGGCTTTTTAGTTCCGAAAAGATTTTAAAACTACTAATTTAGTTTTATTATTATTATTATTATTAAATCGAAATTCGTCGTTAGTTTAAAGACCAAATATTTTCTAACGGCGCTGCTGGCTGGAGAAAATATACGATGCCAAAAATTGTTGCTTGTTTTTTTTTCATTTATCTATATATATATTTTTTTTTATTTCTTATTATCCATCCTTACGTGTACGAACGATAAAGATAGGGGGTGTTGGGGTAGAATCAAAAATTTGTCAAGTATCTTTGGTATGAAATAACTACCGGTTAATGCTACCATATTTACTTTACACCTCTCACGCACACAGCATAATGATGTTTATATATACCTATATATATATATATATATATATATATATATATATCGATATATTCGTCCGTCTCTTATTATTTTAAAAACATAGTCTGTTCGTTAAAACGGACTCGTCTTAAAATGGCCTTTCAATTATATATATATATATATATATATATATATATATATATATATATATATATATATATATATATATATATATATATATATATATATATAATACATATGGTGTAATCAGATGAATTTTTTTTTTCTCGTTCGTCTGTACTGTATGTATTTCTAAAGTGTGCATTATACACTACTTGTATGGGTAGATTTATTTTTATACGTGTATGCATGTCGAGCGTGTACTTGAAAGAAAATTAGTAAGTATTATTTGTGCGCAACTATGAGCTATTGCACTATATAAACAGATTGGTGATCTATTATTAGCGGATCGAAATGTACTAACATAAAAAGAATAATGCACTTCTGTCGCCTGGTATCCTATCGTATAAAAGAATTTATCATTGTTAGCCTTGCCCGATGTAAATAAGACTCGATCGGTGAAATAATGACAATTTTTCTCTTCTTAATAAATACAAATTTCATCGTTGACTATATTTATTACAACGTACTACGTGTTTATCGAAAAAATTGTCGATATCGTTATATATCGTATCGTTCCGAGTATAGTTACATATTAAAAAAATCGAACGAATAAACTTCGAAATCTTCGATATCCCGATTTAAAAAAAAAAAAAAGAAAAAAAAAAAAGGGGGAAAAAAACACCAGAAAACATACGGGATAAATGAGTATTTTTTCTTTACCATCTCTGTCTTATCTTATATAGGGTAAGATTGCTCGTTTCACCACACTGTGTAATAATTTATTATACGAAAATCGATTTCGAATTTTTTTAACACCTTTAGTATATCGAAAATGTGCTCGGAAACTTTTCAACGGAGAACGAATGAGAACTTTATAAAGATTATCATTTTGAGTTTCTCAACACGAACATTGAGAACTCTGTGTGAGCATGTCGAGTAATATGTACGAAAAACCTGCAGACACTCTCGACGAAGAATCAGTTTCGTAACATTATTAATCAGATTGTGGCTAAATATACGTTTATTTACGTGACGACAAGAAATAACGCATCATATAGATTAAATCGAAAGAATCAGTCTTCCTAGAATGAACAATCGATATAAAGATGACGTTTAAATGGATTCGTTTTTACAAATTGTAGTGCGAAAGTTAAATTTGGGCTGTGCTTGATCGCTTACTTCTAATTTTTTTAATTCGCTCATTTTATATACATACATATATATATGTATCATCATCATCATTATCGTATTGTTCGTTGTCGAACATCGTGACCAGCTATTGTACGTTTATTTTTACGTACAAAATGAGCTAGCATTCAAGGCACTACTTATATGCGACGCAGATGCGCTTGCATATGATGTTATACGGAGTAGGATGCCACTGCCTTCTTCGTGATAATTAAGAATTAAACAATGAATGTCACGCGTTGGTTTCGAACCTCCGACCGTCGAGTTGACAGTCGAACACTCTAGCAACTACGCTACCGCGACATTATATATATATATATATATATATATATATATATATATATATATATTATATATATATATACATATGTGCATATTTTTGTATATATGTACTTATGTATTATAAACCCTAGATATATGAATAAATATTTTTATGTAGGTTATCGATTGTCCGTTTACGATTACTTAAATATATATCGATATGCAGTATCTTTATCGATAGAATACATCAAATTTTAAAATAGCTGCGTTCTTCACACTTCGTAATACTACCTAGTTGAAATTTGTCAGTTATTATTATTATTATTTTTTTTTTTTTTTTAAATTCATTTCTAAAAATTTGTTTAGATAAAAATTATAAGACGCAGTAAAATTTCTAAAGTCTGTGTTACTCTTAAAAATTTCTATCTTTTTTACCGGAGGATGGTTACATTGTAATTCATAATTATCATCCTCGTATTGTTTGTTAACGAACAATGTAACTGGCCGCTATACGTTTATTTTTACGTACAAAACGAGCTAGTATTCAAGTCGTTATTTATATGCAACGCAGATGCGCATGCATATGATGTTATACGGAGTGTGCCAATGACTTCTTCGTGATAATTAAGAATTATTAAATAATGATGAAAACTTTCTATGTCGCGTGTTGGTTTCGAACCCTCGACCTTGGACAGTTAAGCACGTTTGAAAAAAATTATCGGTTATTAGATTCGTCAATCTATTACTAAACGATTGGAATACGCGTTTACGTGTGCTAATCTAAAAGCTCCTTGCGGTAATTATTCGTTGACATTTAAGTACGTATGCGAGATTCACCTACACTTGCTGTACGCGAGATCATTAGCGCTCGGAATCGTGTAGTGAGATTGGAAAATCATCTGAATATCCGATGCTTTCAATCTGTTGAACACGAATCTTTGGAGATGTAATAAGAAGCGCATAAGAGGTATGTGGTGCCGCCCCAAATATTCCTTATGTCGAAATCATATCGCTAATAACGAACGATAATAATAATAATAATAGCAGTAAATATTACATTTAAAGTCCGTTTATTACGTCAATTCTATAATATTTGTCGAATATTTTCAACGTGAGATTTTTTATTTTAACACACAGTAGTTTGTTTCTTCTTCAAAGTTGTTTTCAACGGGCTTTTGTCATTTATTAAAAAATATAGACGAGAGTGTGCGTGTGTGTGCGGATCAACGCGAACAAAGAAAACGACGAAGATGACGTAAACATATCGATTTATTTCCTTCTAGTTCTCGTCTCTCACTTCCTCGCTCTATCACTCTCTCGCTGAGTTATTTTTGTTTAAGGAATGAAACAAAGATCGCAGATATTGTAGTCGTTAACATAATAAAGAAATCGATCTATACACGCTGGCGTTATATCAAATTCGATGGAGAATTCATTACAAATATGGTCTATATACGTTGATGTTGCTTTGTGATCTTATCGTTATTAATATTTATATGAAATATTATGTGAATTCACGATAGGATTTGTTTGAATTTATCAGCGTGTTTAATAAAACTTGTAAAGAGGAGGTTAGATGGTATGCGAAGGTAAAACAGATTGTTGTATTACGCACTTGATCTCTCATCTGGAATCTTTTATTTTCTCTACCAATATGTGGGGCGCTTTGCCATCGAGATGATTGTCAGTGATTAATACCTTATGAGATACAAAAAGGTTCATATATGTATATATATTTATAACATGTAAAATATATATATACAGGTTGTTCAGCAGGTGTTCGAAAACATTATTTTATTCGATGCAAACATATTGTCAGTATATATGAAATATTTTCATTTCATCTCTCTCATGTTCTTGCTTTCATCCTGAATAAAATGCCGATATTTTTTTATCTATATGAATTTAAAAATAAACGCACCTTCAGAAATACGTAAAACGTCATAAGAAAGACGTAGTATGTTTGATTTACAACGCACATGTGTAATGCGTGTATATACATATACATACATACATATATATGTGGGGTGATTTGTTGAGGGTAATATTTTGAGATGTTAATCTATAGTAGGGTATGTTTTAAGCGTTCAAATTGATATTGTTAATAAATCTTTCTTCTCGAAATAAACATCTATACAGTTTTCTGAATATTTTTACATAACACACGCCGAAATGATTACGATAATTAATTGTCGCATTTATAATCTACTATGCTGCCGATTTTCCAGTTGATAATAACGTAATAACAGCCACGTTTGCCGACGATATTATTAGCTATTGGTAAAGACAATAGCGAAACTTCTAGTAAACTAGAAAAAAAATCCGTTGAATGTTGAAAACTGGCAGAGACGTTGGCGTATCAAACGAAAGTAAATGCACGCAGGTTGATTTTACGTTGCGAAATTTTACGTATCAACCGTTTAAAAAAATGGGGTGATTATTAGCCAAGAAAAAGATGTTAAATACTTAGGCATATATTTAGATCTTAAATTGAGATGGTAGAAGCATATTAACCAAAAAAGAAAACAACTAGATGATAAACTTCTCAGCAGGTACTCCAGTTTGTCACTAGAAAACAAACTTCTAGTTTATAAAATAATTATAAAGCCTGTTTGTACATACGGTTTAATGTTAGGGGGGTCGTTCAAAAGATACACACATACTGTTTCAGTACAAGGCCACTCATCGTCTCCCCGCCCTGGTACGTATCGAACCATACGTTATACCGAGATTTAAAAATCCCATGAGTGAAAGGCGAGATCAAACGCGCTGTAAAGCAATGCCGTTTGGAAACACACTCAAACGTACTCTGGCGATCAATTTACTTGACACTAGTCTAGATGTTCGTAGGTTAAAACGTAGTCGACCGTTTGATCTAGCCTAATTTTTCAGTGGGGTCCATCGCTGGATGCTAACCCCTAACAGGTTATTTCGCGTTCCAGTCGAATACCTGGACAGTTGTAATTTTAAAAATTATGAAAAAAAAATAATAAAAAATTTATCGTATTTATTAAAATTATTTATTTCGTCGTTGTTGTTATAGACAATGAAAAAAAAATATTACACGTATTCTGAAAATAAGAATTTTTTTATTTTTATACCATTTAATATATTATCAAAATGATGAAAAAGAAATTAAATTCGCTAAATTTTATTAAAAGACACGAAACTTTTCGTCTATTAAGGCATTTTCAAGATGAAATAAATAAAAATAAAGAGTAATAATAAAAAAAAATTAAATGTAAGAAAATTTTTAATCTAGATGTACAATATTGGAGAAAATAGTTAAATGCCATAACAGGTTTGGTTGATTGTGTTGTTTACCACATATTCACCGTTAGGTAAATTTTTCATTTTACTATTCTTTGTAATAATCATCGGGATAGCCTATAGTGTCTAGAGAGCACGGACTTTTTAAGGGAGGTACCGAGTTCGAATAAGATCGGCGACGTATATCATCGGAAAATAAAAATATAAATAATCCTAATATTATTATCGCGTTGGAATAGCAAACCACCCCGCAAAACACCATATGCACGCTAGTAACAATATAGTACATTACAAAAACACACGGGGGCTGCATTGTGTCCCGACAATAAAGCGATTACAATTAGTTCTCCCGGGTGTGTGTGTGTGTGTGTCTACCGACGCTAACGCCATATTATGATTGCATTGTACGCTACTTGCACTGTATAACAAAATATGTATAGGTAAGTAGTCGCCCACCTCCGATATGGAGACAGCACTTAATGATGATGATTCTTTGTAATATTTAAGTACTTTCTTACGTGTTACTTTTATTTTTTGTTATTCTATTTTTATTTTTTTTTGTTTTTAATTTATGTTCAATTGAAATTGGCTTAATTGCTGAAAAGATCCGCGCCTTTTAATAAAACATATTGATTTTAACTATTTTTTTATTGTTTATTTTACACCGGTTGAAATAATAGATTATTGTTGTTCTTATTTTGCGTTACATTTTTGTGACTGTATTTATTTATTTATTATATACTCGTATATTATCGAATTTATTTTATTTTCACCTAGAATGCGTAGAAATTAATACGATAATGTGAGATCTTAGAAATTCGGAGTAATAAAAATAATTTCTTAATATAAATATAATAAAATTAAAATATAACACTCGATTAAGTAATAGATACTGCAATTTAAAAAAAAAGCAGCCAAACACGTAGATAATCAAATATCTTTCGCGTGCTTACTGTATATAATACACGTGTACGTGTGTAAATATATATTTTTGAAAATGGAATTAAAGAGGGAATATAATTCAAAATATAGTTGACAACTACAATTTCATAATACATAGGTGTTGTGCGGGATGGTTTACACTATTCCAACGCGATAATAATATTAGGATTATTTATATTTTTAATTTCCGTTGATAATTATTACGTCGCCGATCTTATTCGAACTCGGTACCTCCCTTAAAAAGTCCGTGCTCTCTAGACACTATAGGCTATCCCGACGATTATTAGACAGAATAGTAAAATGAAAAATTTACCTAACGGTGAGTATGTGGTAAACAACACAATCAACCAAACCTATTATCGCATTTAACTATTTTTTCTAATACTGTATATCTAGATTAAGAATTTTCTTACATTTAATTTTTATTTAGCCGCAGTTATTATAGAGTTTTTCTTATAAAACATGATCGAACATAAACTTAATCATAAGTGTTTCATTTTCTGATATAATTCATGTTTCAGAACATAATTATTTAACGGCTAGTGATCACCGTCCGCTTTTAATAAATATTCTTAAAAACTTCTCAATAATACAAACTTTAAGCCAACTTGTAAAAATATCGAAATAACACAAACAAAATAACGGTTGACCTTACAACAAACAGGGGATATTAAATAACAATTGTTCTCAGCAAATATATTAGAAGCAGCAAAAAAACTCACTACCAGAGAATACTTGTTTCTTCAGGAATAAAATTAACCCTCGGTGAAATTGTGCAAACTGGCTCCGCAAAACCCGACGAAAGGCCCTGAGAACACTAAAAACCAACCCAAAACTATGAAATTATATTAATTATCAAAAATTAAAAGCTAAAGCTACGTTTATTTTCAAACAGGTAAAATGTAAGTTACGGGCTGAATTTACATCATCCATAAATTGTACAACATCGGCTTTAACAATATGAAATAAACTCAGCACAATGAATGATCCGTATGAAAGTAGATTTTACTGTATTCTTATTAATAATAAAATATATAATAATAACCCGCTCACATTGGCAGAAGCTTTTACAAATTACCTAGCGCAGATATTAGGTAATTGCCTTTTATCTAGTGAAAATGCCGAAAATACCTCTAAAAGAACTACACGATAATGACAAAGCCTATAATATGTCTTTTGTTTATAACAAACTTGAAGAAGCTTTAAAGTCCACAAGAATAAATACATATATTCCGGTGTGTCGTAAGATCAAAATTTGATTATGGTAGCACGATATATAGTACTAAGAGAAAACTACATTGAAGAAACTTAATGCCGTATGCAATAACTATAAACAAAAATATAAAGAATACACAAAAATCTACACCGACGCATCTAAGCCTAACCAACTTTGTGGTTGTGCTGTAGTTTCAGAGGATGATCTGCGTTATATCCTGCCACCCCCAATACTCCGCTTTTTCTGCTGAACTATACGCAATATATAATCACTGCTCTCGCTGAAAACCACAAAAATCTTCCGATTGTTCCGATTCCATGTCTTCTATAATGTGCTTCAACTGTGACTCTACCAAATTACATCCTATTACCGTACAAATCTTGAATCTCTTATACGGCAACCGTACTGTTAACATAATCTTATTATGAATCCCATGTAATACAGGTTTTCCACCGAATCTAAAGAAGCAGCCACTATTCAACCATATCAATTAACTCTTATATCTGAATCTGATGCAATCGCTTCAATCGAATACAAAACACATAAATCCTTTTGTGATGTATGGAATGTTATCCCTACAACTAATCACCTTAGAGTTATCCGTATCCTTTTCCTTGAAAATGCATTTTACACAGTAGGAAGGAACAGGTAGTTCTATCTCGTCTTCGCATTGGTCACATTGCAATCGACTCGTGGCTACATTATAAATAAAACAGATCCACCATTTTGCGCTCGCTGCGTTCAAACATCCATAAGACATTTATTTCTCGAGTGTTTACAATACTCCACGTACCGACTTTAAAAATTCAGTTAAAATTTACTACAAGAAGTTGTAACCGATGTCCCGAAGTTCTTCAATTTCTCCGAAATATAGATTATCCAATAATTACTTGCGGGTGCTCCTGGTACCTGAGATATATATATATATATATATATATATATATATATATATATATATATATTTGAAAAGTGTCAACAATTATATAGCAATTTATAAATTGCTGCAGTCTTTTTAATTTACCTGTTGTATCGTGATTTTTGGAGAGACAGAAAGTTTTTAACTTCTTATTGAGTTATTTTTAATTATTCTTTAGTATTATCAGCTAACTCTGATTTGTTTATTCTACTTTAATACTTTAAACATATTTACGAGTAGATGTATATATATATATATATGTATAATTGAAAATTTAATTCGATTACGTACTTTTCACACTGCTATTTTTTTAAAATAATACTTATAAATAAATTGTCGAAAATCGTTTTGAATATTTTAACTCTGAAGCTGAGTCTCGTTTAGTATTTCGCAAGTTGTAGAGCGTTTCCGATGATATCTAAATGTTTATTCTCGGTCAGTTCTAAGAGTATAAGTTCTAAAATTCGGGAAATAAATGATTAATTTCCCGCATAACGATAGAATAACACTGTTCGTAATATACTTATTCGGATCGATGATTATACTCGGATTATATTATTTCGATATCATAACGGGAATTTTTTTAATCGAACGAGTGTAAATAATAAAATATATCCGATAACATTTTGAAAATAAGAATTAGATGATTAAAATGTATATGTTCCAAGTAATATAATTAACAAATCCGCTATATGGAATGTAGGAGTTTACATTGATGATAACTTAAGATTTTCTATACACGCGGATGATATTGTCAGTTCTTATCAGATGCTAAGTTTTTATTAATTTGTACCCGTTTAAAAACCCACGGACGCTATTGCCGCTTCAATAATGTACAGTGTTCGTCTCTGTTAGAATACGGTTTTGTTTATGATGATCCGTATTATAATAAATACGCTGGGTTAGTTGATAAATGTCGATGTAAATTTTTAAAATATCTATATTACCGTATCTCAGCTACTTACTACTCCAAATATTACGATAAATTGCGAAATGTAATGGATACGAAGTCTTTACACTACAAAAGGAATATACTTCGTGATGCATGTAACGATAAAGTAAGAACATAGCATCCGTAGAAATAACGTAATTTGATATTTCAAATGATGTTACAGAATTAGTCTCGGTTTAAGAATTGAATGAGTTTGCGACGGAGGTAATTAAAAATTTCACAAGTATCTAGCGATAAAGAAGCTTATTTGGGCTGATAAAAAATTGTAAAATGGAAATACAGGAAACTAAAAACTTAATTGTGCGGCGATGCCTGTATAAACGTTATTTATAAAGTCAATAAATGGCTCTTATCGATGGTAAATGCGAGTAAGGGGGGAAAAGTGAGTATTTAACATAGACAATTTCCTATAGCTTTCGAAACTTGGTGTCGGCATATACTACAGAAAATTATTAGTTGGGCAGAAAAAATAAAGAATGAAAACGTTTTCAAAAACATACACGAATCGAGAAGTCTAATTCAACAGTTACAAAGAAGTTAAATGGATAGGTCACACTTATATCGACATAATTGAAGGAAAAATGGAAGGAAAAGGATATAGAGGAAGGCCACCGAATAGATATATTGATCAAGTGACACGGGAACAATCGGTTATGGAAACCTCTAAAAAGAAGGGCAGAACGAAGACAATTTTAGTTCAAAATTCAGTTTAGTCACTAGGATCGTGAGTCATAAAGGTTATTCACCAATCCACGGATTGAGAAAATGAAGAATCTCCTATTTAGTATACCGAGGTCAAATAGACGATCAAATCGGTTACTTAGAGTTTTCCGTCAGCATTTCGTTTGTATAATTCTCTTTTAGACACGTTTCCCTCTATGAATCATCGTATATTGTGGTAACAGATGTTTCTTTAATGAATTACTTCCCCCAAAAAAATGTTTCGATAAGTTTTGCTCTTGTTCAAAATATTGAGCCGATGTGTAATCCTTAATTCTATATTTTTTTTTTTAAATTTAATTTTTAATTCAATATTCGTTAAATGTTCAATGTGTACGTGACGTTGCTGCACCAATACATTTTAGATCGTTCGTGATTTGTATTACGCGCTGTGTGTTTTGCATGTGTTCCTTTTTTCGATATACAGCCGGTATAGTAAAAGTGTTCACATTGTATTTATCGATCTGTTGAGAAATATGCGTGGCTTATATTTAGGGTAGGGTTATGTAAATGGGGCTGTATAAATAATGTGTGTTTTGAATAAGTACTTGTGAATAAATGTAGTTATATCTGTTTTCGTTCTTTGTAATTTTTAAATAATTCCTCGTACTATTTAATAATTATACAAGCCTATAATCGGCTTTTTAGTTGTTACGCTTCTCGTTACAATAAATAAATAAATTTGCTTTAATTAAATTATAAGATTAATTCGCTTTAAATGAATAATTACGCGGTGGCTTTTATACATACAATGTAAATTAACAGAAATTTAATTAAAACTGTTAAAATTGCGCATTAAAACATCGTACGTAATTAGCCAGTAATAACGTAAATCTATATAAATTCGTCGGTCGAAGTGAATTGTTTAACTAAAATGATTGTTTTGGTCGGTTATAAATATTTGTTCCAAAACAAAGTATAAATATTGCGTCTACCCTTTTAAGATGGAACGCTTCGAATGTAATAAAATCTAATAATTTTATTCGGTAGTGCGCGTATATTACAGATAACATTTAGACAAAATATATCCGGTCTGTAATGTATAAAGAAACGGATTTCATCGTAGGAATGTTGAATAAGGAAAGAAATAAATAGGTGCAAATTTCCGCGATAGGACTTCGAATATCAACCATCGAAACAGACAGCAAAATCGCTATACAGAAGAATATAGATGTAGACATCGAAATTAACGGCATGAAAAATTGATTATCTTGAAAGCAATGTACTTTATGCGATGAATACCTTCTCTAAGGAAAACCTTAAAAACAGTGTGGACGTAGAGAAGCTCGGACTTTCAAGTAGAAGAACGAGATAGATTTCATCACAAATAAGCATAGCGTAAGATATAGCAGTGATAAAATAAATACAGTGGATCATGGGCTGCTCGTAGTAAAGCGTAGATATGAATATGTAAATGAAAACGATAGAAGCGAGTAACTAACGGAACAGAAGCTCGACTACCGGGAGAAATTAAGAACTTACTTTTTGGTCGGAGCTAGAACTTACGAGATGAGTTGATGGTAGGTATTCGACTAAATACCTCGCTGATTAATACATATTTAATTTTATATAAAAACAAAAAATTAAACGATTTTGTAAAAAAAAAACAGTTTATAGCGTATTATAAGCAAAAAGTAAATATTTGAGTAAAATAATTTACATTAAAATATATATATATACAAAATTAAGTGTTCGAGCATTTTTTCATAAAAATTCACGATGTATATTCAACATCGCCAGTCAAGCACTTCACGTTACAAAATCCTGGTATGTGAAATTTAAACATTCCGACGTGCATAAAAAACTGAGCTAATAATTTAACATTATACTACTTATATGTGAACATATTATTACGCTTTCGTAAATATCAATTTTAAAATCTTACCTTATATTTAGTAATTTCTTCGAAGATGATATATATATATATATATATGTGTTCCAATTATGAATATCTTTCACTTTTACGAATAGTCCGATCGAATAAGTTTACCGCGACAATAGGACGATAGAAATCGCGAACATCGTTATTTTGCGTTCAATTAAAACCGTATTATTATTTATTTTATTTATTTATTTATTATTTTAAAAAAATTCGATTTAATTAATTAATCGACTACGAGAGTTCGTTCGAAAAATCGTATACCCCGAATACGTGTAAAACGACGATAAGTTATTATTTGAAAAATCGAATGAATGAATAGAGTACTACAAGAACTAGTATGATAGTAATCGGTCTATCGCCCGGTACTTGACAATTATTTATTATTATTATTATTATTATTATGCGTCTTTAGAAGGCGCGATAACTGTTTTGTTTCCAAGTAGGGGGAGCAATCGGATGGCCTGAAGAATTACAACCACCATCATCCGGCTAATGATAAAATACTGCACTCCCTACTTCCAATTTACTTGTGTATGTGTGTGTGTGTGTGTGAGGAGAAACGCACGCGTGATCGGTTAAAATTCAAACGCTCAAATCGCGTTTAAGATGGCCTAATACACATAAACGGGGGTCGTTTGCGCTTGCGCATTACCACTAGAGGCACGCACGAAACTTAAATACACGTTAAAAAAAGAGAAAGAATAAATAAATGTTTAAAATATTAAAAATAAAAGAGAAAGAAATATTCGTGAAAAAAGAGAAGAACATCGGTTAAACGTAAATAAAAGGTTAGAACCAAACGATAAACAAAATGCAACGAATCGATCCGTGTAAGTATAACGACGTGTTTGAATATGCATATTTGTATTTTTCATCTATATAGGTATCAAGTAATGGATTTTTTATACATATATGTGCACATATATATAATATATATGTGTGTGTGTTTTATGTATACATATTTGTTTTCCCAAAACTAAGATCATTGTTTCTCACATATCAATCAACTTCCCCTAACCCCCCTTGGTCCTCGTTGTTCAATGAGATGTGTGATCCACAATCGACCGATTCCGTTGCAGCCGATAGGTTAAGGTGAACCATTCTTCTGAATCTAGGGGCTCCTCGAACTAGATCATCTCTTCTCTCCGGCTGGAACTGGAATATACTTTGCTTCTTAACGTGTTTTCATTTATTACCGGTATATGGGCTCTTCGTTGATTAGAACTTGGCTTAACTAATTTCGGACAACTAACGTATACTGATAATAATAATAATGAATATATTTGTATAGAGTAGCTTATGGCGAGGTAGTCTTCTTTTCCAACAATAATAGATATGGTTATATGGTTGAGTCATCATTGTTCTTAAAATTGGTCTACTTCCACGATCGTGTTTTCTTTATTTTCTGCAAAAGACGGCACGTGCAATGTTCACATGTGCATATGTATATATATCCATTATATATATATTAATATCTATATATATATAAACTTCGCGTTACGTTTTCATTCTTTTCGACATTAATACTTTGGACCGATTTAAATGTTCCGTGTATGGTCACTTTATGGAAGTAAATCGAGTATTGGCGTAAATATAAGTGCACGAGATACGTACGAGGTGCTTTATTAAATCATGCAATCGAGAAAAAATTCTCTAATTTCGATTACGTGAAATTAATCCCTGCGCACAGGATAAGTAATTATATTGCCCTCGTATACTTAAATACGTTGTAATAAAACTTGCAGGGTTACGCTTTGGTAAGGTGTCGGACAAGGGTTAAAACTTTACTCTCTTACAGCTAGATTACGTATCACTGCCAACATTATGAATTTGTGTCTAGCCTGCATCGTAAATAAAAAGTTTTATCGATGAATGTCGTGCATATGTCGATTACGTTAACTTTTATACGGAATTTATTTAAAAAGCTTCAACTATGATAGCCGGACTTTTACCACACCTGAACGATGAACGTTATAAATTGATCCGAGTTAACCGTCTTATTTTGTTAGCAGATTTTATTTTTTCCTTTAAAACATAATAATTCCGTATGCGTGAAAAAAAAATATGAAACCTCTTAAACATTCGCACATTTTAATTTACGTATAATTTTATATAAAACCAAATCGAAAATGTTAATGATGAATATTCGACTTCCCGAATTAGTTAAGAACCACCATCGTTTCCAATACAGTTCCGCTGTTGGTATACATTTTTCATCTGCATAATTTATAAATTAAAGCTCATCCTTGTTTAAATATATTTTTTCACAGCACATTCACACACACAGTACATACGATTGTTTGAATTTCATGGGTAGTTATTAGTTTTGTGAGCGAGTAGTCGGGGAGGAAATGGTTAAATATGTTAGACACTTGATTATACATATAGGGGTGACCAAGAGAAGACGGACGATTTTGTTTTTTGAACAGCGTAGTTGGTAACACTGTTACAACGCATTCCACGTGCTCTACATTCAGTGTACACACGAGAGATCCGTTCAGTTTCAGTTATCATGGCACCCTATAACGAGTTTTGCATGGAACGTTATTTTTGACGTGAATCGACCACGACAGTGCAAATAGAGTTTCGAAAAGAATTCAAAGTTACGCGATTTTTTACGAAGATACCTTAAGAGGCGCATTTAGGAAACACGTGTACGAGATTTGAAATATATGAAAACTCGAATTTCTGAATAAATTCAAAAATTCAGCGACTTATGCCCGAAAATGCTGCAAAAAGACTGAATGAATGTATTGTTGTAAATGGTCATCTGAACGATCAAATGATTAAGTTAATATCTCGTTTTCCTATTTTAAAATAAAATTTCATTCAAAAATTTTGGTCGAGTAGTTTTTGAGTTATTCAAAAACCAACAAAACCGTCCGTTTTTTCGGGGTCGGACAATGTATATCTTTTAATTTGTTATACCCTTTATCCTTTATTGCTTTATATTATTTTTTTTTTATGATGATGCTTATTATTATTATTATTATTATTATTATTAGTAGTAGTAGTAGTAGAAAAATATATAAACGCAGATCTATTAGAAGTAAGCAGATGACCTCACTAATGAGGTAATGACAATATGATAAATAAAAATAGTTACTGTGAGAGTGTAATTGGGAATGTGTGAGTACTATAACTATAACTTTGTGTATATGTGGGTGTGTGAATTTTATAAATTAAAAATAACGATACATGTATGTAATAATATTTAAGGTGTACATATATTGTAAAATGGTGTAGATCCGTCGACAAGTGCAAAAAGAATTGGGTCGGATATATATATATATATATATTTTTGTACGCGAATTTTGTAATTTTTCAATTTAAAACAACTCTTTCATAGATTAAAAAATATGTCCGAAAGATACGATACATTAAGTTGTATACATCGAGATGTAAAATTTTAATTTATGTTTATCAAAACATATGCTGTGAAAAGCAAATTTTTAAACTTATAACCTTCGAATGGTTAATGAAATGAGCTGAAATTTTCGAAATATGTTTAGATAGGTATCGAGAAAAAGACGGCGGAAAAAATTTAAATTTCCAAAATGTGATAGGATCGGGCGCAAAATTTTAAAATTCGTAATTTCTGTGCGGATCATCTTAAATTACATTATATTTACGTACAAAATGTCTTCGAAACTTTAATTGTCCGAAATAGCCGTGTATATATATCTAAAGTTTTTTGCTCCTTTAATAAGAGAAGAAGAAATATATATTTACAAAACATATAAACAAAATCATGAATACATGCATAATTGAAAAATTAAGAATGTTAAGATTAAATTTCGTAGATATACGTGTGTGTATACATATTACATATGGGTAGTTATGTATGTACTTTTTAATGTGTATACATACTTAGTTTCAGCATGCATCATGCATAGTTATATATATATATATATATATATATATATATATATATATATATATATATATATATACTAGCTGACTCGACAAACGTTGTTCTGTCATATAAATTATTCCTAGTGAATATTTTGCTTATTAAATAAAAAATAATGAAAGTATTGCAGGTGTGTGTGTGTGTGGATACGGTTTATGATAGAAAGAGAAATGGAACGTTCTGTAATATCTGTCTTGTCCCTTTTAACGGATATTGGTTAGTATCGCACGAACAGCGTGTGTGTGCCGGAGATGAATTCGAGATTATTGTTTATTCTTCGAATCACGATTCTCGCGTCAATGTGCGGTCGCCCACTATGATTAAAAAACGTCGTCAACACTAGGCACATTGAATCTATGTACGTGCTCGTCATTTATCAGAATTGATGATAATAGTGCGATTATCACTTTGCAATTCTGAAGAATGTCAGTAATTCATTGTGATCATTCAATAGGGTGTCCAGTTCGCAGACGATGCACTTGGCATTAGGCGAATTGAGGCTATTGTAGCTGCAACGTGCGTTCACACGATTAATGTCCTACCGCCCACGAAGTAGATTTGTAAAAATTTAAGCGGTTCGTTTGGCATTGGCAGCAATGAGCCTATTTTGTGCTAAATTTTACATTTGATTTTGAACGTTGAATTGAATTGTTGACCATTTGCCGCAGTATTGTGAACTACTTCCGTTGCTCCAAATGAAATCATTTGGAATCATTAATTGAATGTACGAATGGACTTCAGGAACATGTTTGAATCTGGATCCGTTCCGGATGAATTCAGTGGATTTGGCGGTGTTTCAATTTCTAGTAGTTGCACTTTTCCTGATGCCCACAACAAATCTCGACTGAGTCATCAATCTCTGGCTCGTACTCGAGTGCGAGATGACGTTGTCGGTCATTTGTTGTGCATGTGTTAACTGCAAACCGGTGCGCTGGTCTCCGTTCCAATTGTTGTTTATTTCGTTCAGCTCACGCCTCTTGTAATTGTAATTACAACATGCTCACACGCGCATTTCGGTTATCTTGTTGGATTTGTTCGTCTGTTGGTGTTTGTTGCTTTATTCGTTCGACGGGCCAAAAGGGCCCCCTTTTAGTCTTGCCGGCGTTGTTCACACACACACACAGACAAAATTGTTGTTTTTACTGATGAAAAAGGTTATACCGATAATGTATTTGTTCTTTTAGTATTTTCCCAACCTTTTTTTACAATCATAAAACACGTATATATTTCTTATAAATTAAAATAAATCGTATAAAACTTTGCGCGCATTGCGTTGTGATACATAACAAATACAGAATAAAATGTCAAAATACGCTGCGCTATTCGTGAATGACTTGCTCATATGTGGATGAAAGTTCGATGAGGCGAACGTAGCGCCATCTGTCTTTAAATAACATAAATAATTTCGTTCTGTTTCAATTTCGAGCGACGATTAAATTATTTGGATATTGTTCATACAAAAATACTAAAATACTAAAATCTGAATTAAAAAATGGAAAGGTGGGTCAGAGAATGAAAATTTGAAATTGTAGGTATTTTTATGCCAATTAAAAAAAATATTAAAAAATTTTCTAGATAAGGGCACCCTCAAATAAACATAAAAAAGCTCGAACTGTTTAGGTGAAATGCGACGACAAATATATATATATATATACAGATACATGTTTTGCTATTCTGTTTTTTTTTTTTATAATATGTTTTAAATCTTCTTGTACATTTATTCTCATTTATTAATTACTCAAATGTTCGTTTTCTAATTGACATTAGCAGTTATGCGTACTGTATTGGTCCCTCCCAGGTATATATCGAATACGATTTAGCCTTCTCTAGATGACGGTCCATTTGAGCGATTTGACTGTATAAAATTGTATCAGTTACGACTAGAAAATACTTCCTAGGTAATATATAGTTATTGACGAGCCAAAGAAACATCGGGTATGAAATTACTAGTAATAAACTTACATTCAATTAGTAACAGATAATTTCAAAGCTGAATAGCAAATGAATCGAATATAAGTTTTGTATTAAAAATCACTTTAAAAATGAAATCATGTTAAAAAAAAACAACTATTTCGAAGCTGCTTTAAGGGACGATACTTTTTAAATAGTAGATCGATCGTCTGTGTTTCAAAACGAAATTATGTAATGAAATATTACAGGCCCCGGCGTTATTTATCATCCATTTTCCTAGATGCGTACGCGTTTCGAGAATATCAACGATAACGTAGCAATATCGTACTTATTAGATGTCAACTTGTGAAAAAGTTTTTTTTTTTTTTTTTTTTAAGGTATCTAGGTATAGTAGAAACGATAATGACGAGTTTATAATGCCGGGAAGAATAGTAGTGAATCCAAGTTAAAGCCTTTGCTAATGATTGTTGAATACGATCTACTTGAAACTCGACTAATTTTATCCGATTGGTTGCGGCTCTCCTGGACCTGTTTTTATTTTTTCCTTCCTAAAGAACTAAATTGAGAAATGAAATGAAAGAATATAAAGTTTCTAGTTCATAGATAAAATCTGGAATGTTACCGCGATCCTTTACAAACATCCACTAATCGGACACGTACCTTTGTAAAGACTGAATCTTTCCAACAGTGGTTTATTTATTTAAGCGTCCGATGTAAAAAAAAAAAAAAAGATTTATATCGTTTAAGCGGCAAGGATTCTTTTTACATGTGAATACACGTATACACACGAATAAATTGTTCTTCGATATTAGAATTACCTGCGTAGTAACGCATTCCATACGCACTTTGTTTCTTCTTTATATCCATGCTTGCGTTATCCTATTTTTTGATTAACCGTGCCAACTCTTTCCTTTAATCAAACGAACTATTATATTTTTTTTTTTATTCTACTTTTTTCAACAACCACCATCATCGTCATCACTTTCATCATTGGGAGCTATTTTTTGGTTCATTTTTCTTATTAATATTTAATCACCACCAACGTGCTCCTCCTCATCTTGATCAGGAACTATTTTTTGGTTTATTTTTCTATTTAATATTATCAACATCATTGCCGTCATCACTACCACTATCGTCTTCATCATCATTGTGGTGATAATATCGTCAGCCCGATTCAATTAGATACCGATTTTTTCATCGTATTTTTTATTACTTCTAAATTATAGGAATTTAATTCTAAAGGTTATATAATTTAAGTTTTCTTACACCTCAATACTTTTATATGTAATCTTTGGTCTTATTTAGAAATAGGAATCTGATGAAGTTGAAAGGGTAACGAAATGTATAAGGAAAAATGTATTATCAAACTCTAACCAAAAAAAATGGTACAAATCCGAGGAAAAATAAGACTTTGGAAGGATGGACAGAACTGAATGAAGAAAATTCACCGAAGATATTACAAGCTTAGCAGGAATCCTGAAGCAGGCGTTCCTTCACTTCTCAATTGACTCGCCCATTTTAAAAGTTCCGCATTTCATTCTTATGGTTTTCCTTTTTTTCATCGATAACATCTGATGTGGATGCGAATTGAATTAATTTATCTTTTTGTTTTAAAACGTCTCTAACTGTAGATTCTCCTATTCCATGCTGCAAGCTAATTTGCTCTTTCGAAAAGCTATTTTCAATTTGTTTTATTAATTCTAGTTTCTCTTGAATTGATAAAATCACTTTTCTACTTTTATTTATCAGTCATTGTAAAATAAAATAAAATCACGAATCACGAAACAAACACACTGCTATAATAAATTTGGCAAAACTAAAATCACGATTCACTAAACAAACGAACTACCTGCAACAGTCAAGTTAATAAAACTGATGTGAATGAGACAGTGAAACGTTGAAGCGAAAGAACTAAGGTGAAAGTGCGGTTCTGAGAGTTGTGACTCACGATGACTGGTACACTTGAGTAAACAAACGTTTTTTCGTTCGTGTTGTTTTTCTAGGACAAAAAATCCAACCTAGAAATGGCTATGCGCAACATGAGCACGTACACCAAAACATAATATAACTAAAATTATCCACGCGTCACCATTAAATACACATAATTACATGAAAATTAAAAGTCCACGCAACTCCTGCGAAATATATCTTATATATATTATATAAAATTGAAATAAAAAGTAAATTTTGATAAGAACGTACTAAAGTTAAAATGAAAACAATGTTACAAGAAGTGGTATTAAATAATTATATAACAACCTATGATCATAACAAACAAATAAATAGACAAACAAAATGTATGAAATACATAACATTAAATTAACAGTGGGGTATAATAAACAAGTTAATACACACTCGCATACGTACTTAATTAAGCATTTATTTACACCGCATCTCTCACTCACACACTTTTTTTCTGTATATATATATATATATATATATGTTTGTGGGAGGGTTACATATATATGTGTATACTGAAAGTTTATTACAAAACATGCTACAGTATCAGAAGGAATTGAAAAAAAATGGGAGACAGATTACCAAATAAATGGGACGAAGCTGCCATATTTATTGCGGAAACAATACCGGAATGTTCATCTAAGGTGGCCCCAAAAATAAAGCTATAACAAGGAAACTAAGTACTAGAGCGCTAATGTTGCAAAGGCGTGTAATGAAAGTGGAAACGAACAAAAACTTAATCGAGCGGGTAATTGAACAAACTATTACAAAATCAAATGAGAAGTGATATTCGCAAGTTTAATACCAATTTAATAAAGAAAACAATTGAAGGAAATAGGTGTCCGAATGTATTTAAAATAAGATTATCATACGGTACAAGAGTATTAACAAAGATAAGAAACTATAACGGGAAAATTGTAGAGGTCAAAAAAGAAATAACAAACGAGAGACATTCACGGATATATACAGCACCAAAGCATCGCCAGAAAAGCAACTAAGAAACATCGATCATAACGTAATGAACAACAAGGACATTCCCGACATGACGATACTCCCTGAAATCACTAAAAAAGAATAAGGCACCTTGACAGAATGACGCAGTATGTAGGAGATATTTTAATTTTAATTCCTAAGAAAGGTGATATGCTCTTCCTGAAGAACTACAGACCCATCAGTATGCTTTAGCAAATGTACAAATCGTTTATTCGAGTAATTATGAACCGGATATCACCATTCATAGATTATAACCAACCAATAGAGCAGGCCGAATTTCGATCAGGGTTTAACACCAAAGACCACGTATTAAATATAAGAATTAAATGCATGTATGACACGTGTGGATTACGAAAAAGTATTCGGTACTGTAGAAATATGGGCAATATTAAAGTCATTATATAACTTGGGGTTTGAAGAACGTTATATTAATATCATCACAAATATATACGAACATGCGTCGATGAAGATAAAGTTATGGGGAATCACACTGGTGATATATAATTGAAGAGTAAGACAAGGTAATAATTGCCATTGCTGGCCTGGAAAGTGTCTTCAGGACATTGAACTGGAACTCAATGGGTATCACAATAAATGAACAAAAATCGAATCACGTTTCCTAGACGTTATAGTCCTAATAGACAATAAGCGCTGAGGAAGTACAATTAATGACAAACGAGCTTCTGTGAAAATAGGGCTAAAATAAATATATAAAAGCACAAAATGATTACGAATACCTATAAACGGCAAAAAAATTGAACGCGTAAGTCGATACGTATATCTAGGACAGGAAATTAGTATGGATAAGAATAATATAATGCATCTGGAAACTGAAAGAACCTGGGTGACATTTGAAAAATGGGGAAACGTTTTTAGAAATAGGGAAATATCGAATAGTCTTAAAAGTAAGTTGTATGATCAATGTGTGTTGCCATTCTTGACATATGGAGATGAAACATGAAGCCTTAAAGGACAGCTAGAAGAATCCAAACGGCTCACGAAAGGATTATTCTTGGAATCAAGTTTAAAGATCGCAAGACGGTTACATGGATTAAGAAACAGACGAAAATGGTATAAACGCAGTAGAGTGTATCGCCGGGCTAAAATGAAAATGTGTCTGACATTTAGCGAGACAAGAAGAAAATATCATTTATTTAAATTGTAAACATAAAATACAACACGTTTTGTACAACTAAGTACACAGAATTACCCGTAGTAGCTAATATACTAATAATAACAACAAAGTGCAACATATAGAAGCTACGATGATGTAATACAGGAAAATTTGAAGAAAAAAAACCCTGCTACAATAAAAAAGAAAGAAAAAGAAATACAAATCGCATGCAATTAAATTGAAAAATAGATTACGATTAATTTAGTATAAATTAACAAATAAAAATTATGTTAAAAATCGATGTTTTAATCGACGATGTTTGTAGCGCGTACATTACGTAAGCTGGCCATATTATAGTTCCCGATGACTTTAATTAATTCTTTTTCGTGAATTTTACAACTTTCATAAAAATTTTTTAGCAAGCCTGTTACTATAAAAAAATAAGAGCTTCGAGATTTAGTTGAGAATGCATATCTCGACTGCTGGAAAACCTGGTAGCATTAAGGGAAATTCTGCAACAACGGTTTTTGTAATAATTGTAATTTACAATATGTACTGTTAAACAGGACATGCATAACCGGAGACGAATAATAGTTGTATATGGTAGTTTTTTTATTCGTAACAGTGAGGTGGGACCTTCGTTGAAATAGACAGGTGAAAGAATTCAAATAGCTTTATATATCGATAGGACGATTAATAGGATTATTGAACGACAAACGCGAAATCTCATACTGTCACAGTTAATTATAATTTCCGGCAATAGGTACCTTCTGGACAAAATAATAGCTTCAGTTTTTTCGGTGTCCAGTTTCAGCTTCCAACGTTTATAGTACTTAACAGTGAAGGCGACCTTTCGTAATCTACTATAAATTGTATCGGGTCTGTATGAATCACAATACAAGGCTAAGTCGTCTGCATAAAGAGCAGTTTTAATAAAAGAAATTTTTAGGTAAATCATTTATTAACAGTAGGAAAAGGTAAAGACCTAACACAGAAGATGGAAGATGGATTAAGTGGATATTACAGCGGTAACTAATTGGCAGCCGGCGTCCGCGAGGAAGGCCTATGACTAGGTGACGAGATGATGTTTTTAAATGGACAGGAATCGATTGGATCCGAGCCGCACAATATTTGGGGAATGGTTACATCAAGTAGTAGGTCGATATAGGCATATCGTGTATTATAAATATATAATAAAAAACTTAATAACCGTTGCAATTACTTCGTAGTTAATTTATAAAGCATCCGTACAATGAATCGCCACAGATTAAAGAAGAAAGGGGACAACTCAATGGGGGCAGGGACGAGGAAATATTAAGAAATATTTCAAATTACCTATTAATTTAAATTGGCATTATCAATATTATACCAAATTTACAGGTATCTGTTCATAACGAAGTTAGTTAAAAATGACTTTAGATGATACGGCTTACGGTGTTTTTTAAGTCTAACTTTAACACGGGCGGTAAATAACTAAACGGGCTTGTACCTATATATTTGCACTCTATACGAGTACGATATTATATTTAGGTATCCTAGATTAATATGATGATGATGATAAATAATTTTAGGAATAGAAAGCAGAAAATGGTGAATACATAAAAAAGTACTTATCTAAGCCCGTTTCAAATAACGACGCGTGTATTTTCGGTCTTTATTATGAAAAATAAAATTAATGTAAATAAAGAGAAATGTGAGAATTTAAGGATGTCAGTTCGGCTAACCAAACCTAAACTATATAGTTGATGTTGATTTTATTTTATTCTGTATCCGCATTTATCTTTACCCAATTTATCTTCCCGTTCTTTTTGCTGTAACATTAATTTTTATGTCGGATATTCATCATTTATTATTGTTTACCCGTAAATTTTTTTTCCGACGACCTTCATTTTTTCTTTTTTACTAAGTAAGGTCTAACTGTACACACTTGAACAAATATGCTTAGAAAAATAATTATTCGGATATTTAGGAGAAAGCACTTGTTAATTATACGTATAATATATATATATGTATATAACAACGCGTGTAGGGGATATGAAACAATTTCACACAGTTCATCTGTAGTTATTGCTAATGTACTTCCTCTCGACCTCCTTATGTCAAGTAGAGCGGTCATGTTTGCCGTTAAAAACGTGTACTTCTTTCCATATCTTAATGAGCAGTTAAAATGCCATAATCTCAAAATTCGATCTAAGTGAAACCAGAACTCAATGCTCTGAAAGTTATAAAACGACACTACTTAGAAATTTGACAAAAAAAATGGGAAGAAGATAATACTGGGCGACACACCCACAGCTTAATCCCTAACATATTACATAGACACAAAATCAAAATTACTCCCGATTCTATACTACCCAATTAGTAACGGAGTATGGAGAACATTTTGGTCTTATCTATTTCTTTTTCATTTAAGTAAGGATGACAAGTGTGAATAATAGAAATTGCAAACCATGTACTATTTGTACGTCCTATCGCGGACCACGTAAGATTATACGATAAAAATAATTTTAACGTACAAGACGAATGCACTGCCCGACAATTTCAACTATTTGCTTTTAATGTACTACAAAAGAGATTCCAAGGTTACTAATTCACTAGCACTTTGCGAAACAGTGATAAAACTTTTCAGTAATATGTATAATTCAGGAAATTCCAGCTAAAAACTCAGTAAAATACCTGGGAATCAATTTGGATAAAAAACTAACCTGGAAAAACCACATAGCAGCCAAACGAAAGGAATTGAATATAAAGTATAGGAATATGCTTTGGCTTATTGGAAGAAAATCCGAATTAACACTGGAGAACAAATTATTATTGTATAAACAAATTCTAAGGCCTATTTGGGCGTACTGTTGTCAACTCTGGGGCTGTGCTAAACAGAGTAATACAGGTATATTACAGCGTTTCCAAAATAAAGCATTGAGAACTTAATAGATGCCCCGTGGTATGTAAGCAATCTTACATTACATACAGACCTAGAAGTTACATCCGTTAAAGATAAAATTCAAGAAATGGCTCGTAAATATGGCGACAAACTCTCTTATCACACGAATGCTTTAGCTGTTGCTTTACTGGACAACTCTACAGATACCCGGCGTTTAAAACGAGTTAAACCTACAGATCTATTTTGAATAAGCATCAATAATATAAAGTACTAAAATACAATTAGCGAAAGTTCTTACCGCTGGGTAAGGAACTTCACAAGTCAATCGCAATTTCTTTTCAAAAAGATTGCTAGATAGCCTGAAGCTAGTGGCATAATTTCGGAAGAGGGGAAAAAAATGTATAATGAGTATATTTCTGCACGCGTACATGTAGGCATGTATGCGTATGTATGTGCGTTTGTGTGAACTTTCTGTGCAATAATGCTTAAGTTCCGTATATATGTATATGTGCATATATGTATCATATATGGATAATTCCCACATTTATGCATCTAGTACAATTATAGTTTAAATACTACTTCATATAAGAAGCTCTTTCGATGATTGGAAGTGAAATTAGCGCACAGCCCGCGTAAATGTAGTGTAAAAGTGGTTACTATAAGCCTAAACTGACGGTGCAGTGTATTGTACCTCTGTAAATGAAACAAGCTATAACTAATTTGAACAATGAAGTATTAATAAATAAATAAATATATGACATGTGTATGATATGGATTCTTATTTTCCGTATAAAGTATACGTACGTTTGTGTATGTATGTGTAATGTGACGAAGGAAATTAAAACAAAAATAAGTAATCAAGAAGTTTAAAACGTTTTGTATAAAACTTATATATAAACGCATAATACCTGTAATTTGGAGCAATCGAATTGTTACGTGTGGCTTTACATCAAAACGCTCTACCACAAAACAGATGTACAGAGTAACATAGAAAATAGACAAGAATTCAGAAAATATTCCGGAGTACCATTATTACAAACTGTTGGAATCCCCTATGATAAAGTACGAGCAATCTGAAATGTACCCTGTTAAAGCGAAAGACAACCTAAGCGAGTATATTAGACCGGATGCTGTATTCCTCCGCTGATTTACTGCAGCTAAAAATACATTAATTGCCACGAATTCTGATGACACAGCCGTCTTATGTTCAATTAGTTGTCTTAAACCAAAGGTTACACACAAGCGTAAATTTCATCGTTTCTCGGTGTCAGTACTGGAAATTTAAAATTAACGAAATATGTTAACACGTGTTACTTTTTTTACAAACGGGAAAATTGTTACGAAAAATATATCGTTATAAACAAAATATCTTACGAACTAAGAAGCAAGTTAAGTACCTTGGCTTGACGCAGTGAAAGAATATTACAATAGAATATTTAAACTGAAAATAAGACGGTATTTAACCTAAATGATAAGATGCAAAGTTTCCGTGTCTAGTTATCGTGATGTCAGTTGTGTGTGTGTGTGTGTGCAAAGCGGAAAGTAACATAAATATATAGAAATAAACATGTTAAGAGTACTAAGAGTACTTGTAAAGATTTCACTTAATACATAATCAATGAAACATTTCACTATAATTCAGATGTTTCACATGTGCAAGAAGTTAATATAGAAAAACAACAACAAAATATCATCTTGATAGACTGAATAAGCAGTTATCTTACCCGATAATTCGACGGAGGTTCATCGACTAGGGGTATAACTGACGAAATCGCTCAATTTACTCTAGTTAATGGCAGCCACAAATAATCGGTGGACATGGGACAATATATTACTACTTTCTAATCGCCGGTCATCACATCTTCTGATAACTTAATGGGTGAAACCTATTTTAGATAACATTTTAAATATTAAATGGACAGTAAGTGGTAAACCGTAATGAACGTACTGAATGAAAACGCCTATTTCTTAGAAAGCATCTGTCGTAAATGTGTTACTTTATAGATTACCATGATGTATTAAAATTCCCCGTTGTCGATAATGGACGTCATTCCGTTATTAAGTCTTACTCCGTAATTTTCTGTCTCACCCAACAGTGGATAGATATAAGCGCATCGTGATCAATATATATATATATATATATATATATATTGGTGATAATGGACTTTTTGGATAGTAACGCTGTAAATATTTTTTAAAATATAGCGAACACGAGCATTGAACGAAAGACACGATTATATTATTTATTTGAAATCAGTTATATGAATTAAATTTAAAATCTAACGTATATATTACGAACGTAGTTTTGAATTACGTAGGCCAAAATAATGTTATAAATTTTGTAAAGCTTAAAGTGCCATATGTGAATTTTTAGTTTAATTGTCTTAATATAAGGAATTACTTATGGTAACGAGGATTTAGTTCATTTATAGATGAATTTATACATGTTTTATTTTTTGTAGGTGTGTTACTATTATATTTAACTTACGCTAAATTATATTCCAGTCTATACATATATTATACGTAGGGAAAGGTTTTTTTTTCTTTTTACGTAGATAAGTGTGTGGTGTGCATTTTAGCTGGGTATAATTTTCCGTTATGTGTATATAATTTTGTATCTCAATTACGTCATATCGGTACGTAATTGGTAATAAATTATACATATGATTTTCATCGTAAAATTCACAACTCGCGTAGTATCGCGCATGCGTGGAAATTTCTTCTATATTACTTTGTATAATGTAACTAATTTTGAAATCATTTAATTGATTTATTATCATTATTATTCAAATAGCGTGTTTTTGAACTTTTATGTATTTTATTTTATACTGTGATTATTACTCTCGCCACTTATCTTTTGTATCTAAATTGAAATTAGAAATAAATTTAAATTTGATTCATTACTAATGTTATTATTTTCAAACGTCTATTCGTATTACGATTTACAAATAAAATATTTGATTAAACTGCTCGATCGATTATTGTTCATTACACTTACAATACTTTCTATAATTATCGACAATTTTTAAAACGTATCTCTTTAGGTTTTCTAAATTTCGGAATAAAACTTAAATTTCCTATTTCGCACATTTGTGTCGTTTCCATTTTAAATTCGATTACTACTGCTACACGTAAAAAAGGAATTTTGATTTTTGACACGTTTACAACTGTTCGGATTGGTATGAAAATTTTTAATGGCGCCCTTAGCAAAAAAAAAGAAAAAAAGGAATTTTTTGTTATCTTCAGTTATATTCGCGTTCATTTAATGGGGCATTTCGTTATTCATAGTTTGTACCTTTTACGTGTAGATTTAAGAAGCTCTAACAAGAGGCTGATAAACTATAATTGGAATGACCGACCCAATTGATGTTGTTTTTAATGATAGTTGTCGTTAATTTAATATTTTTTATTGCTGCTGTCGATAATCATTGCGTGTTACGCATTTTTTTTTTGTTACATTTATGTTTGGTGGATATATATACATATATATATATATATATATATATATATATATATATATATATATATATATATATATATATATACATGCGTGCGTACTGTAGTTTTTTGTACATGAGCGCCTCTTATCGAGCAAAATTAGATCACCTTATGTAATAAGGTTGCAATTAAAGAAAATTAAATGGTTAACTAGATAAAATGGGAAGTGTCGTGTTAGGTTTGCGTGTCTGCGACGACGTGCGTAGCGAGGTTTTTATTATTTACTCCTGGAGGTTAGATCCGTGCCTTGCGTTATCCTATCCAGATTGACCGGTTCGGCTAAGTCGTTCGTAATTATATTTCAACTCTAAACCGAATGCGTTAAAATAATGCGCCTCTGTATTTATCGGTTATAATTACAACGAGCTGGTTGACGATTTTTATCCTTATATTATTGTTACGCGATTTTATCGTATTCGAATTTCGATATTTCGTGTAAAAAGCTATAATCTTGATAATTTTGTTCCTCGAACGATAATTAGCGGAGCGTGTGTTTAGTTTAACGAATTTTATCATTGGTAAGAAACTGAATCATGAAGTACTGCCGTGGTGGTAGTTTCTAGAGCGTTCGATTGTCAACCCCTCGTGTTAGTTACTATTTAACCACACTGGAGCTGCGTACTCAACATCACTGAATAAACCAGCGCTGCAACTCTGAAGTCCGTACAGTGATTGCTGATGTACGTCGTGTTGTTCCGTTTAATCTGTATACTAGTGTCCGTTTTAAAAAATAATCAGTTATTGAAACTAAATCTTCCTAAAGGGTTTTCTCTGTTATATTATGCGATTGAATGTTTTGCGTAGCCAAGACTATTTCATCTGCGTAAATGAACTTACGTGATAACGTTTGTGGTAAATCAGAGGTGTAGAGGTTGGATAGTAATGGTACCGACCTCCGTGGAAGGCCGTTATTTAGGAAACGCTTTCTGCTTTGTTTTCCTCAGAGATAGACAATTATTTTGCGATTAGCGATCATGCTGTTCAGTAACAAGTATGTTTTCCTGCAAGAAATCATTTGAAAAAGTATAGTGAGCAAGCCAGTACGCCAAACGATGACATAGGCGGATCAGAGGTCGATGAATATAGCTGAGGTTTTCGTATTTTTCTCGAAGAACGCGTTGATTTTATCTGTACACAGCTTTTTGATTTTTATTGGCATTTGCTCATCTAGTTATAAATTAATCTTTCTAATAGCTTGTACATTACCGCAACGATAGGTCTGTAATTTTCAGCGCTATTTTCTTATTTTCCTGGTTTAAGTGCGACCACGACTTTGGATATTTTGAAAATTTTTGTAAGTCGACTAGTTTCCGTAACACGATAGCTTTAATATTCTATACTTTTGCGTTGTTTCCTAAATGTTCAATAAATTCCGTTAGTTTTAGCAGATTTTCTAAGTTTTAGATAACTGAAATTAATTCAGATTTGTCAAAATAGTTTAGCGAGTTCCATCTTAATATGTTTTTGCCAGATTAACCCTCTATCTAAGTGCATGCCAAAGTATTTTACACGCTCAACGGTTGGCAGTTCTTTACCATGAACTGTTACTGGTCCCGAATTACGTTTGCATTACATATTTCGATTTTGTTTCATTAAGGCTTATTTGCCATTTCTTAGTCCATTTCTCGATCTAATTTTAGATTCTGCTGCAATAGTCGATTTACTTCTAATGGCTCTTATATCAGTATCATCGGCAAATGTAGTAGTAATAGTATTTTGGTATGTTGGCAAGTCAGCTGTAAATAAAGGTTATAATGAGAACTCAAAAACACTTCCTTCAGGCACTGGTAACTTAATTTCATAAAGCGATGTTACCTCAGCTTCATACCTTACTCTAAAATGTCTTTTTCGTGGAGATATAATTTTAAAAGCGTGCACATTGATAAGGAAAATATTTCTTTAACTTGTATAACAATCTTATATACCACACCTTATCAAAAGCCTGTCTAATATAATGCTCACAATAGTTCTTTTCCTAGAATGCTGGTGCTTTATTTTCATTAATCGATTGAATAACAACTTTTTCATTATCTTAGACATAGTTAGTAAACGACTAATCGGTCGATATGATGAGCGATTTCTCAAGCGTTTATATAAGTATCACTTCTCACTTCTGATACCTTTCATAGGAAAGAAAAGTATAATAGCCGAAGAACAGTAAATTATTTACTTGGTAGGTAATTTTTTGATTACATATATTGTGTAATTAAATCATAACCAAGTGCTTCGCTTGTACTCAGATTATTTGTTATTATACATTTTACTTCTTTTGGTGTTATACAAGTTTTTTGTTTTTTTTTTGTCAAAATAGTTTTTAACGAAACGAATTAATCTCTTTATTATAAATGTTACCATCTGCCATAAAGGTTGAAATACATATTGTGCAAAAGCTTCTGCTTTTTCCTGATCTACTTTGGCCCATGTACCATTTAATTTCCTTATTGGCGAGCTGTTTTGGTTGTTTGAGGTTTTTGCTTGCTTTTCACGATACATAGTGTCCATTGTCGGTGTTACATTTTGTAATTGCTAAGGTTTTTAACTGGGAAACTTGTTCTTTTAATTGCCTGGTCGCTTTATACACGTCCCATTTTTCTCTTTTCATAGATGTTGTAATAAACACTTTTTGGATAGTGGAAAGTTTTCCTTCTCCATATTTTCACTGTGGGTGTGTCTTCCCAGGCAGCCAGACGGATTAATGTGATCAAATTCTACCTTTAATTTTTAAATTCGACAACATTTTTTAAAACGACTTTAAGATTTATTTTATAAATTATAATTTTTTTTGAACAGCTCACAGTTTGTTTTATCAATGTATATATTTTAACCGTTTTCTCCTTTTCTTTAATCATTAAGTTTATAACAACAGTGTAATCCGATGCTACATCATCATTGGATTTTATGCTCAGATAATCTGTGTTTATTCCTTTGATGATGATAAAATTCAAGCAGTTCAGAATTTTGTGTGGATCTGTGGGCCAGTAATTTAATGTATATGTTGGTAGGTAATTTAATATTCATATGTCGCGTTGGCGTAGTTGCTAGAGTGCTCGACTGTCAACTCGACGGTCGGGGGTTCGAAACTCAACACGCGACATAGAAAATTTTCATCATTATTTAATTCTTAATTATCACGGAGAAAACAATGGCACCCTACTCCATATAACATCATATGCATGCGCATCTGCGTCGCATATAAATAGTGCCTTGAATGCTAGCTCATTTTGTACGTAAAAATAAACGTACGATGGCTAGTCACGACGTTCGGCAACGAAGAATACGACGATGATAATGAATTTAATCTTAATTCTGATATAATTCTGTACAAAATTTTTCGCCTTTCGGGAGCCATTAGTCGAGGGATCCCCAGTTAACATATTTAGCATTGAAGTTTCCTGCTGCAATGAATCGATTTCTGAGTTCATTGAAAGTAATTTATAAATGAGACTTTATTCGTCGGGATAGTTTGGTGGACGGTATGCAACCGAGATAGTAATCGTACCTAATCAGTTCTTAATCGTCTTTTTGGTCTTTGAATTTTCCTTTTCCTATCCAGCGGAATCCATTCTGTACATTTTCTGATCCAGCTATCTGCTTGTTTCCGCATGACGTGACACACCATGTCCATTTGGTCTTCTGTCCTTGACTGTGCTCTTAATGCCTTGTTGTTTATTCTATCCAATTTTGTAACCCCTAACATTTTCCTTTCCATCGCTCGCTGCACAATTTGTAACTTTTTTATTTGCTTAATATTATATGACCATGTTTGTGATCCATAAGTAATCGCCGGTAGGATAGATGTATTAAATACTTGTGCTTTTAATGATGGACTTATTTTCTTATTAAAAATTTCCTTCAAAGTCCAATACTTTTTCCATCCGATTGCTATTCTTCTATTTATTTCCGTTTTGTCTTTAAATGAAATTAGTTGTCCAAGATATATAACTTCTTCAACCCATTTTTAATTTGTTTGAGTTAACGGTCATATTTTGCCATGTGCTATCAGTTAATAATTGGTTTTTTTTTTTTGTTATTTATGCTCAGTCCTGCTTTTTTTGCAATTTCTTCTAGTTCGTTAAGCATCGTCTGCAATTGTTCAGCCGTGGAAGTTATAAGTGTCACATCACCTGCGAAACATAAATTTGTTAAATGTGTACCATTGATGTTTATTCCATATTGTTTCCATGATAGATTCCTAAATAGTCGTTCCAAAACCGCGTTAAATAAGACTGGTGACAAGGGGTCCCCTTGTGTAACTCCTTTTTTCAATGGAAAGCTTTCTCCTTCCTGATCCAATATTATCTTTTCCTGAGTATTTATTTATATATATATATATATATATATATATATATATATATATATATATATATATATATATATATATATATAATTATTTGCCTTTAAATCGATGAAGAATAATTGGAGGGGACGGTTTCCAGTTTTGCATTAATTATATTTCTAATCTCGTGTCCTTTCGTTGACAGCATTGTTTCAATGTCATCTAAGTATCGGATGTATATTTCTTAGTACAACCTGAAAAGTACGTTCGTAACTAGTACCTGCAGTACATCGTATTTTCTTTCCTTGACGTTTCATGTTCAATATTGCGGAATTCGGACATTATTTTAAACGAACCGTTTGCATTGAGTGTCTTGTAAGTAAACTAATTCTCTCCTATAACACTTACAATTTTATATTTAAAGTTTGGAAATTGTCCACATTAAGTATAAATATAGGATTTTTCCACCTCAATATGCGTGTGTCCTGTTCACATTTTCTGATGTCTGTGCGACTGAATACGTATTGCTTGGTTTAGCTTTTATTTTACTATCCGTTCCAGGTGATATTTATGGCGGTCGGTAATAAATGTGTAAGTTTATGTAAAAAATCATTCGAAACATTTCATTACATATCCATTTGCTACGACTGAAACGAATATAAAATGTTTAAATTTATCGCGTTTACTTTATTCGGTAATTTTTTTTTAAATTATCACTTCGAACGTTCACGTCCGACGACGACCGATAATAATTTATTGTATAGAACGAGTAAATTTCCTCGTGTAGAAAACAGGATAGAAAAATAGAACATGAGACGAGAACATAATACAATTATCGAAGTATTTGAAAATAGAAAAAATGAACCAATAACAACGAATCAGACATTTTAGTAACATCTCGGTCTAAAATCAGTTCTTTGACTTCTTTTATCGTCTTACTACAAGTAGTAAAAAGAGATTTTGATGGGGTAGACAATAATATAATCGTTACGCATTTAAAAATTAATGGCGTTTTTGGGAGCAATGCACGTTTATATTAATGATGACGATGTTAGGCTTAAAACATCGTTAAGTATCATCTGGAATAAAAGAAATTACCCGAAGATGAGAATTTAAAACGAGTAGGACATTAGCGGCACATATCTAATAGAGTTTGGAATTCTTAGAATAGTAATAATAATAATAATATAGCGACTACCATCGTTAGCGGTACCGCAGTTTTTTTTTTTTTGTTTTTTTAATGGTGAACTGTTTTAAATGTGGTATTCGTCAAAATAATATTTAAATACTTACGGGTGCGGTCTACATTGGCCGATGACGTTTAACAATGTCGGCTGTATTCTAGAAATTATATTCGAATTATAAGAATTTCAATTTAATAATTTTATTTATCATTATTAACAGTTTTTGGTAAATTATTCTTATCCCGATCGATTTTATACGTTAGTCAACAATTGCATTTTTCTATATCCGCACGTGCTAGAAGGAAATTGAATCATTTGTGTAAAATTAAGATAGCTTGTATTTTAAATGCAATTCCGTATTATCACATTTTTATGCTCGCAATCTGCCTATTTGAGGCAATAAGCGGCGAAGATAGCATTTAACAAATATATTTATTTAGTGAAACGTGTCCCATCGGCCACAGCTCCTTATTTTATAACAGAACTATTTATGGGCGTTATAGCGTATTTACATTAATGATATTACGCCTTTTTAAGCGTACGAATTCCGAACCTCGTATCGCAATATCAACCTCCCCCTCATCAACTTCGCAGATTTCTTACTATAATTTGCAGGTTGCGTATTGCTTATTTCGGTATAGAGTTAAATTTTTCAAAAGGAGATAATCAGGAACAGTGTACTAGACATATTTCCATAAATTTCATGGAAGATATAAACCACCTTCTTTTTAATTGTCCTCGAATTTAATTATAATAGACGAATATTGTTTAATAGATATCTTTTGCAGTTTTTCCTCCGTATTCGCTACATTATCTATTAAGCTGTTTATTTCTTATTTTAGTTTTAAGATGCAATATTATTATTTAAAACTGTAATTTAGTATATAATAATGAAATTGGAATCTACTATCCACAAATGTTATATAGTTTGATTTAGTTTAAAAAAAAACAACAAACTAAAGATGAACTGGAAAAAAACTTTAAACGAAATTATCGATTTTGACGCGATATAATTCTCGGGTGTATGTAAATAATTCGCGAATTTTATAATTATTTTGATTTTTAGTTTTTATAATTTTATTTCATCGACGACATTTCTCCGTGGTTTAGCGATTGGACGTATTTACGAAATACATTAACTTACATTATCGGCAAAATTATAAATAAACGTTTTCAAATACAAAATACAATTGGTAAGTGAATGAGAAAATAAATTACGAAAGAAAATAGCTATATCGCTATAAATAATAGAGTATATAATTTCGAATTAGAGCGTTATTAAGAAAAAAATTAGTAGACTACGTTTATAGAGAAATAAATATGCCTAACGATCATCAACTGGTTATAGAGTCTGACTTGACCAGAACGCTAGTACGGCCACCTAATCACCACCGGATGATTGAGAATAGTACGCGGAGAAGGAAAATGTACTTGAAATAGTGAATATGATTATTACAATAAACTTAGGTGTCATATTTCGTGTTCGATAGAAATATTGAGTTTATTATGAAACCAATACCTAGGTTTCGAAATACTATTTAACCGCGGTTTTAATAATGTAGCGAGAAGTACAAGGTGTCGTACTTAAAGGAGTCATAGGACGTAGCGGTTGAGTCAACGAGGAAATTTCCCATAATGACTAAGTGACCGACGAACATTCGCGAGAACGATCATTAACGAGCGCGAACAAGCATCAGCGAATAGATGCAAATAGACTCGAGTATCGTCAATGATCGAAGTAACCGACACGTTTCCGCTAAAATTCTGAAGGAACAAAAATCCCGTCGTCATTATTAATTCGGAATTTTCTCTCAAATTTGGGTGTTCATTCTATAGAACAATGAATCTAGAAGCATTATTTTAATTGCGATTATTGCTTCGGGATTTGCTACAAAAAAATAAAAATAAAATGAAACGCAGATGGCGGATGACTGTCTTATTTCATAATCGAGTTTCAATGTAACCCATTTAATTGGTGTCCGAAAATTATGAATATTTCTCACGAATGTTGAAAACAGATTTCGAGAAATTTTGGTGACCAAGAATTCAAAAAAAAAAAGAAAATTTTAAGCAACTGAGAATTCTTTTCGGGGTCTATACGTTCGAATTTTCAAAACAAGTAAATATTGCTGAAGTCTGGACCAGTGATTGAAGCAATGGTACAGTAATAATTTGCATCGTTTCGATTCGACAACAGGCTAATTCTGTATTTCATCCTCTATCAGTTTCAACCACAAGCCTTTATTCTATTTTTTTTTTCTAACTTTAAAATTTAACAAAAATCTTACCTTTATCTATTCGAATTTACCATTCTGATGTACGTTAATCTTGTCATATACGTCTTTATCGACATAATTTAATTTTAAATTACGAATTATTACATGTTTTTTTAACAACGGTCATTATTTATATATAAGTTATTGTTTTTAGAGAACTTTTATATTCCTCGATTATATATTTGTTTCTATTTAACTTCCTTAACAGGGAGGTAACCCACATATATTAAATTAACTATTGCGGTTAGTGTTTTTTTTTTTTTTTTACTTCGTGAGATATGTTTTCAGATAGTAAAACCTTCCTTTTAAAAAAAGCAAAAAAAAAAATAGGTTAGTGATCCGATTTCAAGGATACAACGAAAAGAGGAAATAGCTGCCTGTTTCGGAGAACGGCTGAAAATGAATTGTAACTCAATTTTACCGAGGAAGGTCTGAGAAATATCGAATAGGAAATTAGGTATTTTACCTTAGGCGTGCATCCACGCAATATTTACAGGAACGGTTTTTTTTTTTCTTAACGTCTTACGATTATCACGCTAGTTCGAATTTTCGGAATGATATGGGAGGTCGAAATTTTAGGATGTTTATGTAACACCGCATTTATAGAAAGATAATCTGGCTGCCGGCTATTTGTATAATTTCGGCATTTAGTTGATCTGTAGTACAAGTTATAAGATCGACGGAGGAAGTTTTAACAGTTAATAATATAAATCGAAATCCGGATCGCTTCGTTTTTTTTTTTATTTTTTTACTTTATTTTATTCTATTTTTTAATTTTTTTCTCGTTAAATTTATTATATCCAAACGAAATACTATAACCACCGGGATTTAAGTTGATAGGTCGGTTTCGTTCACAAACACGATGTATGTGTTTGCACGTGTTGTATCCATTGCTTCGAAAGCTTCTTAAGAATATTCCAGTATAAAATAATATTTATATTTCAGTTGATTTAAGGATGTTACGAACGTTAACGATTTAATCGACCGCTTGATTTATTACGCAGCGATCGAACGCATTTTCTTTTTCTATTTCGCATTAAGAATTTTTTATTTACAGATCCCTTCGGTTTTCGGCTTCAGCGTCAAACGGTTTAATTTATTAAATGGATCGACCTAAATTTATCTAATCTTAAAATTTGACGTTCATTTAAACGGAATGTTATAAATTAGAAAACATTATATACTAAATTTCCCTAATTGATTGGAAACAACTTTATAGTATCAGAAATGTGGACGACGCAATTAATTATTTTTATAGTCTAATATACAGTGAACTTCAGAAGCATCTTACAAAGAAATTATCTAGAAAGTCTACATACCCGCCTTGGTTTACCCCAGAAATTGTTTCTAAACTAAAACTGAAAACTAAGTTTAGGAAATCCTATTGTAGAACCCGCAAAGAAACTGATTATTTTAAATTTAGTAAACTACGGGCTGAGATTAAAAAGTTAATAAGAAATTCGCATGATGATTATATTCTTAAAACTGAGAGTGGTATTAAAAAAACTAACAATTTTTGGTCTTTTGTTAAGTACAGACGTAATGACCGGCTACACCCTAGCGTAGTAAAATATTAAAAAAGTATAGATCATTGTTCTAGTAAGAATATTTCAGATGCTTTTGCTGATTATTTTCCATCTGTTTATGTGACTGACAGCTTTATGACACTTGAAACCTCTGTAATTAAAGATGGAAGACGCTCAAAACTTGCTCCAATCACCGTAAATGATTATAGAAAATCTATTAAGATTCTGAAACATAAGTGGAGTGTTGGCCCTGATGGATTACCGGCAATATTGTTTAAACTACGTTCGGTAGAGTTTGAAAAGTCACTTATCTACTTGTTCAATCTTCTTATTGAAACAGATATATGACCTGTGCTGTTAAAAACATGTTAGGTTATTCCAATTTTCGAGTCTGGAGATCGTTGTGCAGCTGAAAACTATCGTCCTATCTCCCTACTATGTGTACCTAGCAAAATATCGGAGTTTATTTTATACGAAAGATTACATAATTTTTTTTACCTACAATTGTTCCCGAACAGCATGGTTTCTTAAGGTCTAGATCTACTACAACTAATCTTGTTACATATACAAAATTAATTACAGACTGGTTGGAGCAGCGTCTTCAAGTTGATTGAATTTATACGGACTTTAGTAAGGCTTTTTGACAAAGGCCACAGTTTACTTCTGGTTAAATTGCATAATTATGGATTTTCTGATGATTATACACAGTTATTTAGATCATATTTAATTTCGCGCGTGCGCTACGTTATGTAACGAACTCCTACTTCCGGAATACCGCAGGGGTATTTGTGCCCACTATTATTTAAAGCAGATAAACGTATAATCAAGAATGTTTACTTACACCAGAGCGCAGTAATTTCACTAGAAAATAATAAAATATCAGATCAAATTAGTATTGAACAGGGAGTAAGGCAGGGCTGTATATTGTCTGCTATGTTGTTCAATATATACGCGGAACAGACATTTAAAGAGGCTCTCGATGACAGGAAAGAAGGTGTTAAAATTGGTGGTGAAATTATTAATAACATTACATACGCAGACGACGCATTATGGCTTAAAGTGCAGAAGATCTGGCTACATTAACAAAAGCGGTGGAGAATGTATGCAATAAATATGGATTATTAATTAATGTGAAGAAAACTAAATTATCCGCACCCTTTAGATATAATGATAAACAATGGAAGACCAGAAATAAATTCAAATATCTCGGTGCCTGGATTAATAAGGATGGATACTCCGTATCGAGCAAGCGCGCTCCTCTGCCTTCGTGAAAATAAAGAAGATGCTAACAGCTCATGACCTGGATCTTGATTTGAGATTCAGAACTCTGAAATGCTATGCCTGGCCAGTGTTACTATATGGTGTGGAAACGCGGACACTGACGTCCAGAACACTCAACAGACTGGCAGCTTTCGAGTTTTGGTGCTATCGACGTTTACTTAGGATCCCGTGGACCAAAAAGATGACAAATGTTGAAGTGCTGCAGACAAACGAAGAACTACTCGATATTGTTAAAAGAAGCAAAATGAAATATTTCGGTCATGTGATGCGCAGGCCTAAATACACACTATTACAGAATATAATAATGCGGAAAATAGAAGGAAAAAGGAGAGTTGGGCGAAGAAGATTATCTTGGTTCCAGAACTTACGAACATGGACACGTTGCGGTGTTGAAGAACTGTTACATATAGTACCGGATAGCCAATAGACGAGCCTAAGATCGAGATCGGTCATGGTACTGAAGAAGAAGAAGAATCTTAAATTAATATTTTTTCATTTTATATTTTTTATCTTTTAAATATTCACTTGATAATGGCCTAACAACCGAAAAACTTTGTGATTTTTCATAAAGAAAAAAATGGATTAATGATTTTAACTTATTTTTTATTATATATATATATATATATATATATATATATATATATATATATATATATATATATATATATGTGTATGTATATAGCCGAAATTAGAAATACTGTATACCGTATAGATGATTAAAAACAAGTGTAGAGAGAGAGATAGAGTGAGAGAGATTAAATATTTTCAAAAGTATAAAGCGAATAAAAACACCCAGAACAAACGAGACGGTATTAATAATGATGATTACAATATTGACGATGATAATATGATAATAATAATAATAGATTTATCTCTTGGAATGAGTTGACGATAACACCTGTTGCAATCTTACGAAATAAATAAATAATTATATTTTACTCTTTTGTAGATCATTTAATTGTAAAAAAAAATATAAACGAGTCAAAGGGAACTTTACAATTTGTCGATTCTTTCCGGGTGACGTATTTTGTTTACGTTTTTTTTTCAAACTATAACACGTATTACGACGCTGTAAATTATTCAGACTTTTTAATTAGTTCCCTTTGTTTAAGTATTTTATTTATTTCATTTCGATATAAGTTTAAAACTTTTAACAGTTTTTTAAAAATTATCTCCAGAAAATGTAACGAGGATGATAGGGGCAAACAGATGTAGTATGTATTTGACTACTTCCGTAAATAATTTCCTAAAAAAAAAAATTAAATTGGCAAGCGATGAAAAAAAATTTTAAGTAAAAATGTTTCTCGGAGGGAATAAATATTTTTGTTCGCGTGTGTTACATTTTTAATCGAAATCGTTTACGTGTTATAGTAACATGACTCATTTGTTTATTTATTAATTTTAATTTACGTAAGGTTAATCGATTTCCGAGTAATAGCGATTTCGCCTTTTGGTTTATATAAATAAATACCGTTCGTGTTTATCGATGAATTTACGAGCGAGATTACACGTTAATAGTAAAATAGAAAACTGTCTGCTTTCTCACTCGCATACTTTGTATCTCGAAAAAGTTATTTGTAAAAAAAAATGAACAACAAAAAAGTAGTTAAAATCGCTAAATTTTTATATATAAAAATACTACAAAATATAATACAGTTTTATATATATATATATATATATATATATATATATATATATATATATATATATATATATATATATATATATATATATATATTAAATTCGATTGATAAATTTTGTTGAACAATTAGTTTTAAATAAATTTCATCTGTTTAAAAAAAAAATAGACGGAAATTTTTAATTCTTTATTTTGGCTGTTTAGTGTAATTGTTTATGTATAAATTTTATATTGCCAATTTGTATTCACTATCAGATTATTTTATAAATAAATTTCTTTTTTTCTATTTTTTTTTAATATTGTACATCTAAATTAAGTATTTTCTTACATTTTCTCTTATTTTTTGTTTACATATTTTTATAAATTGTGTACATTTTTATATTTTATTTTTAATGTCCACCTGATAATAGCTTAACAGCCGAAAACTTTGGTATAAATATTTGATGATTTTAATTACTTCGTTGTTGATTATTTTTAAAAATCAATACATTCCGCATTGTTCAACTTTAAAATAAAATTAAAAAATTGATGGCAGTTGTTTGAAATATATAGGTTGACCCAGAGATGACGGACGGGTTAAGTTGTTTTTTTAGTAACACGAAAACTACTCGACCAAAAATTTTTGTTTTTAAATTTTATTTAAAAATTTGAAAATGAGATAATCTCTTAAAATCATTTGTAGAACACAATATTGTCCGGATTACCGCTACTTGTAATTATACATTCATTCGGTCTTTTTTTTAAAAAAAATTGAATACTTTTCCGAGCATATGTCGCTGAATTTTTGGAATTTCTTCCGAAATCCGAGTTTCCAAGTCTTCCAGATCTCTTAGCACGCAGTTTGTAGCAGTATTGCCAACTGCGCTATTCAAAAAACAAAACCATCTGCCTTCTTTGGGTCATCTCCTATAGTTATGTTCGATAAGTAAACTACCGCGGAAACCCAATTAAAGCTATTTAAAAAAATAAATAAATAAACTAGGATCAGCGGGAGAATAATGGATTCAACATGAATCGGTATGTAATTGAATCAATGTAAAAAAATATGAGAAACGAAAACCAGGATGATGTGATAGAATTAATTGAAAATAGAAGAATGCCGAAATGTGTACAATGGAAAATATCGTGTGTAGAAAAGGTAACATTTTTCAAGCCGGTGCAAAACCATACGGATAAAAATAAACCACGTGGTCTATATAAACAAAGGAAAATTCTTTCTACGGATTTAAAATCTGTGAATATTTTTTTGTGGTGGTTGATAGGGATAACTGTCCCCAATTCCAACCTATTACGATGTTATATTTTAAAATCGTAGTTTCCTTCTTATTCTATTTACCTATGACTTTTTCTTACCATCAATTCGAATCGAATTATCCGAGAGATGAATAGTTGTAAACTCAAGAACTTTAAGAATTGATAAGTGGAAAACACTGTAAAAACAAGGGCTGAAGGTGTTATAAACCGATAAGAATCCACAGAATAGCAAACGGCGTCAATGGTCGATATGTGTATATATATTAGATTTCTTTAGAATATACTAGAGTAGCGTCAGCGTGATAATTACCTGAAATATCGAAATACCGATTCCCAGGGATAAAATCATCGAGGAGATAAGAAATTTATAAAAACGTTAAGGATGGGCGCGAATTGAAGAGAGCCTACTTTAGAATCGGATAAAATAATAATTTTTAGGGCAGGACGATTCCGAATTATAAATTTGAGCGTTCGGAGGATCATAGTAGCCAAAATATGGAATTAAAATCGAATGTGTGTTACCGAGTTTCGACTCGTTCGTGTACCCTAAAAAAACAACCGGACCGTCGCGGATGTACTTGTAATACCAACGAAAACACGAGATAATGACATAATGGAGAGGGTCTAGATCAAAGTGCGTAACAAAGGAAATGATGGAATCACCAAGTTAACGAATTTTGAGAGGTGTTTAAAAGAAGCAAGTAATAAAGGTTATTCATTAATTAAAAATGCTCGCGAATTAAAAATAAAATTAATGCACCGGGACCGATGATCGCGGGAAAACCCGACGATAATGAACTTGATGCTCTAAGGAAAGCAAATATTTGGATTTTAGCTTCCATGTCCATTGCTGCGGAGATAGGTGTGGAAACTGCATATATTAGTTGACGGTACATAGTGTGTCGTACAGATTCTAGCAGTGTAGAAGGGCTGTTGTCAAGCAGACGTCGCTTAAGAGATGTTTTCTGCGAAATCTTGATCGTGAATACACTCGGTCGTCGTTACAATTTTTATGTTGATTAATTTAAGTAAAAACGAGTGAAATAACTTGTAATCGTGTTCTCGATTTTATTTATAAGCGCGTGTAAACTATATACGTGATTTGTGAACTAACTTATTTACACATCCAGCTTGAAATTAGGAAGGACAAATAATAATGTTATAATTTTTCATATTTTATTACTCGGAATAATAGCGCGTCAAAATTAATTACCGGATGATAAAGACGTGCTTCCACGTTTACTGATAATCCTGCTACACACACGACACACACATATACATTCGTATTGCACGTATTATTAGAATTGAAACATTCTATATGAATTAAATACTCCTTATTACGAAAATTGATTGTTTTTATAGCGTTTAAAGCTAATGTACCGTATAGAGGACGCTGTAACTGAAAGAGTTGAACAAAAGGAAATTAGTAATACTTCCGTATGCTCCCGATGTTTTCACCATACGTCATTCTGTATGCAATAATTTTTTTCTGACAAATACAAAAATTGTTTGCGTAATCTATGTACTTTAGATACCCCTGTTAAATAATTAAAAATTAAACCCCAGAACGGTATCTTCTGACCGTAGTTTATGAAAAAATATCTACTTTTTCCGCTAACAATATTTTTAATTACTACCATACCGTATTCGAAGTTCGTTTTCGCGCGAAAAGTCAAAAAATAAAATAATATTTATTGAAGATTCGTAAAAAAAAAATAAAAACCCTACCCGTAATAATAATTTAATAATGATAATAGTAGTAAAATAAGAATAAAACTGATAAATGTGTTACAATTCAGAAATCTAGTAATCAACAAATGAATAAAATTGACTACATTATAAAATCTTGACACATAATTATAAATGTTATTAGGTGAACTGTAGATAATTTTCAATGTACATTTGTATAATAAATATTTTGTAAATTAAGACATTTTACGTCGATCAGAAAATAAGAATTTTTGTTTTTGTATTAAAATTTTATGTACCGTATAGTGGACATGGTGACTGAAAGCGTTAACACGACGCTATTAAATCTGTATCGGATTGATAATACGTTCGATACCTTATAGTCATTACGTAGTTGCTTACTGCCTCCTAGAACTTGCATCTTAACGCGCACGACCTTGGCATTGACGTAACAATAGCGTCGATTTTAAAAAGGTAACAGGAACGTATTCGTAACTGTTACAACTGTTCTTACATTATACGCATTTGCATATACTGTGACACGTTTCAGTAGAAATATATGGATTTTTTGAAAAATATTACCATTCGTTATAGCGATAGATTATTTGGGTATACTCACGGTTGATTTAGCTAAATATTTGCTTATTCTCACGGTTAACGTATGCTATTATGACTGGATGCACTTTTTAATGTTAATATATATATATATACATACGTACATTATATATAACTGTCTAGGAATGTATACGTTTATTATCGAATTTACGAATGAGTTCCTTCTTATCGAAAATTTAAACATTATTTTCAATTTACTTCGGTAAATACAATCCCGTAAGTATACATGATACGAAGAGCACCCTTATATGTATATGTATGTGTATATATATATAAATATACGCGTGAATATATTTTACGGTAGTAACTTATTTCTAAATTACTATTTCGTGACGGGATATCCATTATTATTCGAACTTTTTGTCTAACCTTTTTAAATATCGCCGCTAAAAATAGCTGCCACATCATCGTGTCTTTTAACATAAAATCTCGATGTTAATTGTTCACACCCACTTAAAATGTGTTTAATTGTTTCACTATGATTATTATTATTACTTGGTAGTACAGGCGACGTTTGCACTAACGGGCTATATGCGCCCAAGTACTGCTCCCAGATCAGATCTAAAAGGTCCAATGAATACAGGAATCGGAAAATTTTGAGTATGACCGAGGGGCCTAGATAAGAGTTGAGATAAGGGCTGTAAATAAGCCTTAAGACCGTATTTACAGATTCGAGCGACCTAACTTAAAATGTTTTTTTTTTTTTAGGTCTCAAGACAGCGAAATAGATTATTCTATTTTCCGTAACCTCTTCGTCTGCTCGAAGTTGTTCTAAGAATTAGTTTTTCTTTTCGAAGTTTTGAAATTTTTGCAAATATCTTGATAATCAATCATCTACGTCGAAAATAAATACAACGAGATAAACAGAGTGAAAGAACGAGCGACGAAACAGATTATCGATCTCTCTCGAAGTGGTTACTTTTACCGACTAGCTTCTTGCGTTAGCGTTACCATAATCCAACGACGATTTGTTTTTAACTTTTGAAATCGATACCACAATTTTTAGACATTTTCATTTTTCGAGTTAGTTGTAGTTTATCGATTTACCGAGACTGAATATTATTAGTACAATTACCATTTCATTTATTTTAGTGCGGTTACAGTTACAGTAGAGTTGCATCCGTCTGCATGAGAAAGTAAGACTACTTTTTTCAGACGACAATAAACAAACCAAACCAGTTATGTTTTATATATATATATAATAATAATAATATAATAGTATTGTTCTTATATTACCTATGCTACATGCCTATTCACTCATGGCTTGCTGTCCCCAGACATTAGGATTAACATTTTTCTTTTAGTATTATTTTTATTTACGTTCTGTGTTGTGAGAAACATGACTTTTTCAACTCATTACGAACTCTGTTTATAGTATTTTTTTTTCCATCTAGTGGTTTGATCCGATTTGTCATTCCGTTTAGGCGTAACTAGATCGTTTCTAGTTATAAATCATACAGGTCAATATATTAATATATTAATATATATATATATATTCACATGTATAGACGGTTTTCTATGTCGTGTAATACGATCTTTAATATGCATTTTTCTTCCTTGTTTCGATCGGAATTTTTGTTTTTATATTGATAAATATTCAGTTTCTCTTCTATATGCGCATTTTTACGCTGCGCAATTCCGTCGCCTATTTAATTAGCGAAATAATAGAGAATAATATTACTTTTAAAAAGTAAAAGAAATCGCGAAAATTTAATAAAAATATCCGGGAATAAAATTAATTATCTATTTTTCGGACAAATAAATATATAAACAATCCGAATATTATTATCGTGTGTAAGGCAATAATGACACAAACCGTCACGCATAACACAATATGCGCGCTAGTATACACTACAGAAACACGCGGGGCTCTATTGTGTCGTAACAACAAAGCGATTACAATCAGTTCTCCCGGTGTGTGCATGTGTCTGTGTGTCTGCTAATGCCGTATTATGATTGTCTTGTACGCTACGTACACCGTACAACGAAATATGTATAGGTAAGTAGTCGCCTACCTCCGACACGGAGATGGGGCTTATTGATGATGACTTTTGAATTATTCGAATAAATTTTACGTACACTGTTCGTGCTGCGTTACACTGAATGAATGAAATTGTATGGACAGAATTTATTTGTCCAGAGAATTGAATTTAAATATAAAAGGCACCTACCGATTACGTCGCTAAAAAGAAAAATCCGATCAAGGAGAATTAAAAAAGCAAAATAGTGTAAAATTTAATTAAATTAATTAATCTCGTTATTAAAATAAGTTTCCTAAATAAATATTTTTTTTTGCTTCGAAATAATTTTCGTTGATAAATAGAACAATTTTTATCATTAATGATAAAGAGAATGCCACCAAAATACCTAATTGTATATCAATTAATAATATATAAAAATTTTAACAGGTCAGTCGTTAACTCTCGAAAAGTAAGTAAATATATTCGTGTTATAAATAAAGTAATTTAAAATATGCGGAATGTAGTGATTTTGAAAAAATAAAAACAAAAAAAAAAATAGTTAAAATCGCTAAAACTTTTTCGCGTAAAATCACAAAGCTGCTTGAAAAAGTATAGCGATTTTAAATCCTTTTTGTTTTATAGTTTGTTTATATAGGGTGACCCAGAGAAGACGGACGGTTTTGTTGTTTTTTGAATGAGATTTTATTTTAAAATAGGAAACCGAGAGATTAGATTACAATTATTTGTCAAACACAATATCGTGCAGATGCCCGCCATCTGCAACAATACATTCATTCAATCTTTTTTTCGAACATAGGTCGCTGAATTTTTGAATTTCTTACGAACTCTGTATTTTCAGTCCAGATCTCCGTGTTTCGTAAACGCAGTTCTTAAGGTATCCCCACAAAAAAAAAAACAAAACGCGTAAGTAACTTTGAATTCTTTTCGAAACACTCTTATTCACACGTTTCGCGCAAAACGCGTGTTTCCTCTCATTATAGGATGCTAGGATAACAGATAAAAATCAATCTATCGCGTGTACACTAAACGCAGAGCACGCGGTTTGTAGCAGTGTTGCCAATTGCGCTATTCAAAAAACAAAACCTTCCGTTTACTCTTGGTTCGTTTTTTTTTTTTTTTTTTTTTTTGTTGTTGTTATAAAATCGTGTTTTTTTCGCAAAGTATATTGAAATACAAATCACACGCTATATTAAATACCGTTATATATGTAACTGTAACTACTTTAATGGTGTAGAATTTCGTTTCATAAATTTCCGGAGTTATAACCAACGAATATCAATGGGTCTTTTTTGTTCAGTTTTTCGATCGTATTCTTTACTTTAAAAATATTTCCAAACAATTCGGAGCTTTAAATTGAAACGATACCCTAGATTTAAAAAACAATTATATTTATTGATAATTTCTAAGTATACAAAAAAATCGAACAGTTTTCAGTTGAAATTTTCGACGTACATTTAGATAAGTATCGAAAAAAAACCTATGAAAAAAAATAGAATTCTTCAAAAGTTCATAGGACTAATCCTTAGACCGAAATTTCAAAATTCCTAATTTCTATACAGACTATTTTCAATTAATCTATAAAAAAAAGTGTTTCTAAATCGTTAGAGCCGTTTCCGGGTGGGCAAAATACTAAAATTGTTCGTTTAAATATATATATATATATATGTATGTATTTTATTTTTATAAAAGATACACATTAGTAAATATTGATGTGTATATATATATATTAAAAACACCCGATAGTGACAGGAATATTGCAAGAATCGGTATTATACAACCGATGATAACATAACGCATATCTTTGCAATCGTAGCAGCGCTGAATTTACAAACATCAGCGGTATCGAATTAGTAGATAAAGAATTCTGGACATTTAATAATTTCGCAATATCCGAAATAACATACGGAAAAACTCATCTACACATTTATACTAATAAAATAAACTTTATATAAATTTTAATTGTAAAATTGACTTAATTAGATGAACACTGTTCAGTTCATTATTCTTAATTTACTTGTATTATATAAATAAACTTACAAAAAAAATAATGCAATATATATGAAAAGAATGCAATATATGAAAAAAATACAAGTTCCTGCTGTTTATAAAATTTCATTCCAGAAAATTGTGTGCGTGAACGATGTTTATGGCGGAATTCTATTTATATGTTAGTTCGTAGGACAAGCGTGTTTATGAAAAATTTATACATTTAATTCGATAGTTAAAATCAAAAATATATTTCATTTTTATTAGTTTTAATAGCAATTCAACACACACACATTTATATATATATATATATATATATATATATATGTTGGATCATCGGATGATTATACCGCTGGTCTGAAATTTAATTACAAAACTGACTGCAGTTAAAGTATTCGACACGAATGCGTAAAATTATATTGCTCATCTAACCTTTTTGTTTTGTATTCGCGTTTAAGTGTTAGTGCGGATGTGTGATGTGTACATGTAATATACCAGATGGACGTGGTGTGCGTGTCATGTTGGATTTTATACAATTTTAAATGGTCGAAAAGGTTTTGCTCGGAAGTCTTCGAGAGGTCTTGTTACACATGAACGATATTATATTTACAATCGAACTGGAAAGTTTAACGTGTTTCTATTGTGTTATTTATTATTTATGCGCGAAAACTTCCGAGCAGTAGTAATATTATTATTATTATTATTATTAATAACGATAACTATATTACGTATATAGTTATAAACTGAAACTGAATCGTACGGTGATTGTTCAGAACTACAAAAACGTATAAACTAGAAATGAGATGTGATAGAAAGAGATAGATACAACCAGAACCAAATAAGAAGTACGAGCGTGAAAGAAGATTAATAACGTACGCGTAATAGTGCGTTGCATATGCAACGTCTTCGTATGCAAAGACTCTAATTTTTATTATTATTATTATTATTTTTTTTTAATGACTCGGTGGACATATTCAACACCTGGGCTATTTTACGTGCACACAATATTGTCGGGACGTAGTGCAGTATACAGTAACGTGTAAGGTAGATGTAAACAAGAAATAGACGATCGGTTAGCTATTATTATTATTATTATTGTTCAGTTATACGTTGTTGTAAATCAAAACTAAATTCACACGAGGATTTTTATTATTTTTCCACAATGTCTATTTCTAATTTAGCGATTCCAATCAGTTTTTCTATACACTTATCCTTCATCCGTTTTTCTATTAGGCGTTTCTTCGTGGACTCAATTCTTTTTATTTTCTGGTCTCCGTGGTCGTTGTAATTGATTCCGAGAAGAAAAATATGTAAAAAGCATTCCAATAAATGTTTTATATTATTTATTATATTTATATATATATATATATATATATATATATAATAAAAAACTGTTTATAGCTACTTGTATTGTATTGTATATTTTTATTTAAAGACGCTCGACATCTTGGTCATTTGCGTCTGCTATAACTTAAATAATTAAATACAACGGAAAAGTAAATCTATATCTAATGGAATACATTTATACATTTTAAAAAAACTAAAAACATATTGAACGATAGCTTCATCATCTGCAAGCATTTCTTCTGTCGTCATTCTCTCGTTCCTCGGTGAATTCTGGACATTCAGTGATGACGTGACTGATGGACATTTTTTGATTACCGCAGTATATACACGACGGCGGGAGTCCTGTCTGGAGCAGTGGACCATGTGTTAATTTCGTATGACCAATACGGATTCTGCATAATACAATTTCTTCTCTTCTATTTTCACGGTGAGATGTTTCCCAATGATCCAGTTTGCCTTTAACTTGCCGTAAGTTGTTGTTGATTTGATTTGTCCATAAATTTTGAGCGGCCATCTTGATTGCCAGTATTATTTGCTTTCTTGCATTTAATAGATCTTTTTCACGTGTCGTTTTGATCTGTTTAATATTTTCCCATGGTGGGTTTGTAGTTTCGGGTGGCCTGATGTTAAACCGATTTATACGCAAATAGTTTAGATAGTCATTACATCTAATTCTAAATGGTTTGTTTTTGTCCCGGTAGATTTGATTTAAATTGGAATGAAATGTTTTATAGTAATTTATGTGCGTTTTGTTACCGCTAAGTTTCGTATAGTATTTCAGTACTAATATAATTCGACGGTGTTTTAATGACAATATGTTTGTTTCTGCATGCAGGCTTATAACCGGACTTGTTCAAAACGCTCCACTGCATATTCTGAGCGCGTTGTTTTGGATTACATTCAATTTTCTTAGCGTACTTTCTGCAGCTGAATCGTATGCGATCGCACCGTAGTCTATTATTGATCTGACATAAATTCCATATAGTCGTAATAGCATGCTTCTATCAGATCCCCATGACTTGCCATGCAACATTTTTAATAAATTAAGAGCTTTCGTAGATTTTAGTTTTATGTTTTCAATATGTGGCTTCCAATTTAATTTGTTATCCAATATAAGCCCTAAAAATTTTGTTCTGTTTCTGTTAGCTTATAGCTACTTTAGAGGAAATATTTAGTATGTTCAACTAGAACACAAATGGAGTAAAAATTGATGCAAAATATCTCAGTCTTTTGAACGATTTACAAACGATGTTATAGTGTTCGATAGAAATATCGAAAATCTACGCAAATGAAGCATTAGCGCGAATTCTAAATTACGTTTTTAACTTTTCGAGATAATCGCATTTGAAGTTTGAATATCAAATTTCGACCCTAAAGAAAGTATCTGTTTCTTAGACCGTTATTCGAACGAGTACAATCTTGATACTCGTCGTGATCATTACGCAGCGATGCCAAACCTAAAAACGTAATTACTTACAGCAATGTTAAAGTGAAAATTTATATTATCTTATTGTTTAAAATTTCCTTGCAATTCCCGTGTATCACAAGCTTCTTAAATTTTTCCAAAATTATTTTTGACTTTTTTTTTTTTTTTTAATCTCCAGACAAACTATAAAGTTCTTTCAAAACACCGACGCAAATGGTCGCAAGAATATAAAAAAAACTGCCAGCGCGGATAGCTGAAGCACTTACGATCAATACATTCTATCCGTTTGGTCGCGGTATAACAGAAGTGAACTAAAATCAGGAAACTAATTATGAATGCGGAGGTATGAGAGAAGTTCAATGTGCGCTTGACAAATACGTTCGTAAATACAACATTATAGCAGCTTTTCTTCGATTTTCAATGATGGAATCATAATTTCTGGCTTAGTTCGTTCTCCATTCCAGTCTATTTTTGTTGCTCAAATACGTTTATTTAATTAGTTTGTTTCATCATTTATATCCTCTGTGCGATCTTGCCTATATTCGTTGAACTTGTAACAGTTCGCTGTATAATATTCGTTTCGAAGCCTAGTATCTTTCATTCGAATGACGTGACCTATTCAGTGCAAATGCATTGTAGCGGACAGTTGTTCTTCGATGGATTTACGTCCACTATGATAGAGAAGTTATAAAATGTTCTACAATATAAATCATTATCGACTTCGTCATATTCGTCTCGGGTCGAATTCGAAAGACGATTATCGTGATAACATCGTTCAAATTTCGTTAGGATTATTAGATACACGTCACCGTTAACGAACAGATCGCATTATCGTTCCATTTATACTTCCCGGTCATTTTTTCGTAAAAGGGACTTCACTTTTACAGATGACTACACACATGACTAATCGTTTCTTGAAACATAGCGATTTGAAAATTTCAAAAACGTTACTTTGAGAAAGAGAAAATATAATTTTTTAGTTCGTTTTAAAAACGATATACCGTGTTTTCAAAACGAACTAAAAATAATAATTAGTTCGTTTTAAAAACGCGGTATATTAAATAAAAAATATTTATCTTGAAATTTTGTTTCTCCACTTTTTTTTTTTTTTTTTTTTTAATCTTCCTATATTTTCTTTTATTGTCATCCAATTGTAAACTATGTTCAAAATGTTAAGCCTCTAACCAATCGGAAAGTAAATTTGAAATCTTGTACAAAGTTCTACCCGGACAGACATACAAGAAAGCGAGTTAATAAAAACGTGGTAAAAACTATTTTTTCGTTCCTCATAGATATGTTTAATTTAATTAAATTAAACATTTACCAAACGAAATAACGTAGAATCTAATTTAATACGACCTTATCGAGCTATTTAAGTCAGATTAATTTTTTTAACTAAATAAATTCAGACTCGTCCAATTTTGCGCACATTATATCATCTAAAAGTGTGTAGTTTATGTAAAGAAAAAAAAAAACCGCACCGACGTAATCTACAAACATAAATAACCGAAAAAATTGTGCTCAAATTTTTTCACTTTTCGACCATTATTTGCTGGCAGTCGCTTGGCATTCAAAGAAAACATCAAATTTCCTTTTTTTATATATATATATATATATATACAAAATTCAATATCTTAAACTATTTTCATCGTACGCAAAATCGGATGTAACTGTCGAGTTCTACATAAATACAGACGTAGGAATTTCGGATCTCTACCTTCAAAAGTCAACGTATACGGAGCTTCAGGAAGAAAACAGAATTTCCTTATTTATATATATCATCATCCATCATTTGTTGTCAATCCGTAGATTGTTTTGTAGCAGCCTGCCATTCTTTTTTATTTTCTGATAACCTCTTCAGTTCCGTATAGTTGTTACATTCCAGGTGTTCTTCTATAATCTGCTTCATATATTCGTGGCGAGGTATTCCTCTGGATTTTTTTCCGTATACCATTCCTTCCAATATGGTTTTCATGAAAGTATCATGCCTCAAAATATGTTTAACCAATTGATCCCGTCTGCTGGTAATTACATTTATGTTTTTTCGTTTGCGCTCTGTTTAGTACTTCTTTATTCGCAATTCTGTCTATCCACCTGATCTTTATCATTCTTCTTAGATATCACATTTCAAAAGCATTGTAAACAGAGTCCACGTTTCGCAGCCATACAGCGTAACGCTCCAAACAAAACATTCTAGGAACCTTTTCCTTTTTTCTATTGATATTGATTTCGAGGTCAGTAAACGCTGTTTTTCCCTGGGCTATTCTCGCTTTTGTATATATATATATATATATAAATTTTATATATATATATCTTCTTCTATATCTCCTCAAGCATTAGGTTGGTGGACAACATGGCTGTCGTGTAGTAACTTTCTGCCGTAGGGCAATTTTTTTATTTCATCATATTTTCTTCTCTTTAGTACGCTTTTCATAAATTTCGCTTGCCTTCAATTAAGTTTATTATCCAGGATGAATATCTTAATAAGTGGCCAATCATAACTTCCAGGGTTTTTTTTTATTACTGATGTTAATCTCGTCTCTTCTTCCACTCGTTGAAGTACGTGATCGTTTTCGATTTTCATAATTATAATATTATTCCATTTAATCTGGAAAAAAAAAATTATTTGTAAATAACAAAATGCTTTGTACAGATGAACGTCTCTTGTACGGTTCGTTGAGTAGGGTTTTTTCGTCGTCGACTTTTTTTGTTATTATATAAATAAACTACTCTTAGGATGTTGTAATATTTTTTATTTTTTTTTTTTATTATATTCATCAATTTTGTATAAGCTTCCGATATATACAGGAAGTTGGAGTGAGAGAGAACGCCGGACGATGATGTCGTGTGACAAGTTGATTTACGATAGGAGATGTTATTATTTTAACTATATTACTCTGGTAGACTGTACACGAGATGATGATCGAGAAGCCGAATTAATTTCTTCGCGTAATATTATCGTGGCTGGTTATTAAAAGAAAAGTTTGTATAAGATACATCGCGCATAACTTATTTTATATACGCTATTACAGAGTACACGTAGAAAAATGTTGTACCTTAAAAAGAAGAATACGAGATATTACCACCGGGTTTATCTATCTGTCAATATATATATATAAACCGAGTTATTTATTACCCTCGGTCGAATGTCTGACGGAAATGACATATAAAGAACCGAAGACTGTAACGAAGTTATGCTAGGCAATTCAAGTTGACCGGACTGGTACGAGAAGGCAGGACAGGAGAGAGGTGGTTGGCTGAGAAACAATTCTGCAAATGATTGTTTTTATTATATTTAATTTTCATCACTATCATTGTTGTCCCTTTCGCGTTGTATCCTTTATTAGAATGTTCTTCCATCGAACGAGAGGTTGTTAATTGTTTTCGACGAGAAGACTAAAAATAAGCAACTGTATACGCGATAATCTTCTAGATTTGGTGTAAAGTTTTAATAACTTATTATATAGAAAACAGAAATAGACGGTTTTATGTCGTTCGGCTTAGTAGAAAAAATCTACTTTCAAGTTTTCAAATAATGCCGAAGAATTATCGACTTACGATACTTTTCAATCTGCACTACTAATAGTCGTTATTAGCTAAAGCACGGACTTCTATACGGAAGGTAGCCAGTTCGAATATGGTCGATCACGCAAAAATTATCATCAAAAAATAAAATTATAAAATGATAAAATAATCTTAACACTATCACGTGGAAGACAACGGCAAACCACCACGCACAACACCGTATGCGCGCTAGTAATCATATAGTACACTACAAGAAGACGTGGAGCTTCATTGTTTCGTGACAATGAAGAAATTACAACCCGGGTGCGCGTGTCTATCTACGCTGATTGCCTCGTACGCTAGTTACACCGTACAACAAAGTATGTATTGGTAAGTAGTCTCCTAACTCCGACACGGACACGGCACTTAATGATGATTACTAATAACAATTTCGATAAAAAAATGTATAATAATACTAAATGTTAACGTTATGTAATATTCGATGAAAGATATAAAAATGTAGGACGTACATTAAGAATATAAAATGTAAATTTAATCCGCCCCGAACTTGATAGGGGACGTCGCCCGATTATCCTCGTCAATATAGATGACCGATCAATCTGGCAAGCCAAATGCCACAATATGACGATACGGGATGATTTGATCTATTAGCCTACCTGATTTTTCTTTACTAGCCAGCGCGAGCTGATGTACTCATTTATCGACTAATCTGTTTGATATCCGAATTAATTTTTTTTTACTGTAAAAATTCTCGCACTAGGTGAGATTCGACAATTCAGATCGTACAAGCAGAACGCGTCTTACCACCACGTCACGCGGCTTAAATTATGATATTTGACAACGGTGACGTAAGAATAACAAGTTTTCCCTTAATAGTTCTATTTTGTCGGTAACACTATCTCCACGTCGTTACAGTTAGTGTTTCAGGAGATAATCTTGCTAAGTTTTGACGGCCAATCTATTTCTAATAGGGGAATACTCGTAACTATATATTAGATATAGGTAAAAAAATATTCAAATTATACGGTTGAAATGCGCATAGTTATTATCTTGAAATAAAAGCAACGAGATAATTCAATAATTGTATTGCGTACACAATCTGTCAGTGCAAAAAACTTTTACCAATTATTTCAAAGCGTAATAGTCTTTTCATATACACGCGAAAAATAAAACTTTACGGAATTATATATGTACCTATTTAAACGAGTATATATATATATATATGTATATATATATTCTGTTAAATATATAAACACGCACAAAAGATTTTACATATATGATCATACAACACGCACACACATATATATATTTTATATATATATATATATATATATAATGCATATTTATGTAGTAGTCTGACTTTGTCATATCATATCACTAATTATAGTGAGATTATTAATAAGCTTAAAACTTTAAACCTTCAATTTGAGATTAACAAATACCAAAAAAAAAATGGTGACATCTGGTCGTTATAAAAATGTCAAACAAATTTTATACGATAATATTAAGATTAATAATCGTACGGTCAGTTATACTGATCATATTAAATACTTAGTTTTTTTTTTATTTATTTATTATATTTTATTTAAACGACACTCGACTACTCTGGTTATTTGCGTCCTTAATACAGTATAAAATAAAAACAGTGAAAAAGTATATATTGTTACACAGTAACGTACTTAATTATATTAGCATGAGTAGGTTCGATATGTTTAAAAAGTTTAATAGTTTCTGTGATATGTCTTCTTTATCTTGTAACACTTCATTTATACCGAGTCCGACAATTGACGCCTCTCTTCTTTGATTTTCGAATTTTCGGTATTCAGTGATTATGTGCCCCACCGTCAGTGCATAGAGCTTTAACCTTTTCAGTCATACATTACCAAAATTTAACACAAAATTATAAATATTGTACAGGGTGTTTATTCGGCAATACTGATTTTTATATGACTGTATATAATTTTTGATATATTTTGTATAAATATTTTTAGAATTAAGATGTTAGAAAGTATAAAATTTTGTCAGAGACTGTAGCTGGGAAGTTTTTAATTATAATTAAAATATAACTCAGATGTCAACCTCCTTTCACTAACACGAATTTATCGATAAAAATTACGAATTTTGTCGATAAAAATTCGCGTGAAAACTAAATTTGAACATCGACTACAAAGATTTGAAACAACTATTGTAATCGCAAACAATAGAAGTACTAATAATAAAATGATTCTTTCGCGCGAGCAGTTTTAAACATCAATATGGAACGAATAAGAAACAAAAAACCCGGCAAGGACATCGACTGAATTTTCATGCATGTGCACACGCGAAACTTTATCCGAACATGAAAATATGATTTTGTGAACTCGACAGATTTAAACGATGTATCTACTGAGATTTTATTTCATTATCTCTCTAAGCTTTCCCTACAACATGTCATCTTAAAATTTTACATACACTTACTTAGCTTTAAACAACTACTATTACAAATAGCTGATATCATGAAAGATTAAAAATTACCGTATATGAATACAAATTTTTCACACAAGGTGAAAACGGCCCTACTTACTATTCAGCTTTCTGGTCGCCCGACATTTACACCTATCGATCCAGCCCTGTTATCTCCTCAGAACACAAACCTTGTCAATCTTACAGTATACTGCTCCGAAAACCAAAACATATCTCAACAATAAATTCCTTTCTCAATACAGCACCTTTTCAATATATTGTACAGGTGGATCAAAAAATGAAGATCGGTGTAGTTGCGCGTATAATGATGACATAGTCCATTCGCCACTTCCGTCGTACTATAGAGTGTCCTATCATGTGAACTATTTGCAATTCTGCAGGCTATATTAATTACATCTTCTAAAAATGAGCAGAAAATTGTCATTTTCATAGACTCACTGTATTCGATCAAATAGCTGAAAGAAAATTCCAGATGTATACATCCATTGGCTGCGAAAATTAATTCTACAATCAGAAAGCAAAATCTACAGAGCCATGTACTTTGGATTACTGGACACAGGGGATATGGAACGAATGAAGAACCAGATTGAATTTCTTCAGAACTCCAGATTTTCAGGTCTTTCAGATTTCGTGGATGTGTTTCGTAAACGCGGTTCTTAAGGTATCCCTACTAAAAAAAATTGTATAAGTAACTTTGAATTCTTTTCGAAACTATCTTTCCACTGTCGTAATTCACGTCGAAAATAACGCTCCGCGCAAAATGCGCGCTTCTTCTCGTTATAGGATGTCATGATAACTGAAACTGAACAAAAACGAATCTTTCTCGTGTGTACACTAAAAGTAGAGCACGCGGTTTGTAGCAGTGTTACCAACTGTGCTATTCAAAAAAACAAAACCGTCCGTCTTCTTTGGGTCACGCTATGCAATTATTTTTTTAAGTCTCAAAATTTCTTATGCTTAAATTATAGCTGCGTTTATAAGGTTCGTATTTGTTCGTATTTTCACTTACGTGTGTGTATATATATATATATATATATATATATATATATATATATATATATATATATAAATGAGTTATAGAACTTAACGATAATATTCTCTGAAGTTTCGAATTTCAACTAAATACTAACTATTTACTTATTTTTTAAAAATCGTGAAATAGGTAAATAATTTTCGATATAGTTTATTCATTAACTCGACTAAGTAAATAAGGTGAAAATATAACGATATAGACTGTGTTAAAATATATTTTTCATCTATTTTTAGTTTTGAAGGTAAAATGAATTTTTATTCAACCCGGAAGTGATTAAAAATAATTTCTCTAGCATCAAATCTCTTCTGTACCTTCAGATATGAAGGTAAACAGAGCTATTTATCTTAGTATCGACGGAGCAACAATAATCATTATATTCGAAAATTAATTATTCTTCATTTTGATTTATTTTAAAACGAAAATCATAGCTAACTTTTTTTCTTTTCATATGAGTAAGGATATATATATATAGAACCTTGACGAAAAAATAAATGATTCTTCTCATTTACATATACATATCTATTTATACGTTGTTATAATTCCTACTATAACGTGTTATATATATATATATATATATATATATATATATATATATATATATATATATATAAACAAATGCCGGAATACAATTTCTTTATAAAAAATTGACTACTAAAATGAACAATTTTCCACTGTTTTCATTTTGTAAGTAAATTTTTTCTCTCTCTTATTTATTACTGCAAGCTGACCAACAAGATCATTTAGCAGTATTTGAGAGGAAAGCATAACAAAAAGGGTTAGTACCCACTGGTACACACCCGGCAACCACGACCTCAGATTAGGTTCAGGGATTTTCTACGTCTTAAGCCTCTGATATAGCAGGCTGTATCCAACGGTGCTAATGCAAGGGTATTTGGATGATTTTCCAGTCTCACAGCAGGGCTCTGGGCATATTGTTTAGTGACATTGCACACATAAGGAATGTTCAAATTATGGTGAGTGATCTGGTTTGCTACATACCAAGGTGCATTTGTTATCATCCGAAGGATTTTATTCTGTACAGTCTGTATAGTTCTTATGTTTGTCGACTTTGCCCAAACCCACATCTGCACCCCCGTATGTCCAGACAGGCCTTAAAATCGTAATATAAATAAGACGTTTGTTTTCAATAGACAGCACACTATTTCTGCGCATTAACCGAAATAGTTTTTTGATACGTACATCAAGCTCATTCCTCTTCATTTGGATATGATTTCGATATATTAGTCGGCTATTCAAGTGTAAGCCCAGATATTTCACGCTTGCTCTGATTGGTATTTCTGCGTTATTGGTTCTTACTGGGGGCGATTTAGCTTTTCTGTTAGTAAACTGTACATTTACAGATTTGTTCTCATTTATTTTTATATTCCATTTGTTAAACCAATTTTGAGCTCTAATGAGTGCTGTTTGAAGATATCAGTATCAAAAGAAAGAAGTGCCGTGTCATCGGCAAATGTGGCTACCTGAACACTACCAATCATAGGAAAATCGGCTGTGTAAACTAAATACAACGTGGGTCCAAGTGTTGACTGACGGGATACAGCTCAGAGGACGCGTGATCATAGGGTACATGAAAATATCTATCACTAATATACGATTCTGCGGCTCATACTGTATAAGGTCTCATTCAGGCCCTGTACGGTTATGCGGCTGCTGTCTATTTCAGTCGCAGATTATTCAAGAGAGTTAACAAACAACAAAGGAAATTTCTCCTTAGGATTTCTTCTCTTTATAAAACAGGACCTACATCGGCAGCTTGTGTCATTAGTGGCGTTTTGCCATTGGATTTATATTTAGTTGGCAGAGCGAGGATCAGTGAGCACAGGCTTGTCGGTGTAGTTACACATATGGAACCATTAAGATTGTTAGATAACGATTTTGCCAACACCATCACAACACATATTCCTAATAAAGTTTTTAAGAAATATGTCAATACCTTGATCATTGATTCTTGGCAGAGAAGGTGGGATACAGATTCTACTGGTAGGAAAACATTCCTGCCGGATGTCTATCAAAGATTAAAAATCAGAAATATGCGAATTAACTTTGACAACTTACAGGTGCTCTCTGGGCATGGTAAGTTTCAAGCCTATTTGTTCAGGTTTAAGCTTGCCACTGCTGACAGGTGCACCGTGTGTTCTAAGGATACTGTTGATTATACTCATCATTTTATCTTTGAGTGTCCTGCCTTCTCTTCACTGCGTGATACTTTCAGTATTGACAAATATAAAAACTCACTTATCTTGAACAGAAGGAATCATGTAGCCTTTCTTGACAGAGAAAGCCATGCGTTTCAAATTTACAATTACAAATTAATTAAGGACAATTAACTAAATTCAAACGTGAATCCAATACTCCCTTCGCTCCTGGTGGCATGGTCCCCTTACTTATAATTAATTTCTAATTTACCTGACTATATTATTAATATGTTCAAATACTGCTTTAAATTTAAAATATTTTAATCTTGACCATAATGAGGTATGTTTTTCTTTTAATGATGTATTTATATTCGATAGACTTATCTTTCAGAGAAGTAATTTTCTTTTTCTTTAATATTATTATTTTACCAACGATTTTTTCTTATAAAGATGTATTTTTCTTAAGTTTAATTTTTTTTTTAATATTCTTCTAAGATTTTTATTTTTGAAATTGTGTATTTCGTTATCGACGAGATATATTTGGTATCTTTGTTTCTGAAGTTGTATTTTTTTCTTCTACTATTTTGATTATTTATTACTATTATGCAGTCCACAGACTCCTTTCTTCATGCACACAGGTAGTCGATGGGACTATGTTTTTCATCCCATCACTGCCCTTAGATTAAGTACACAAACAGGAGACTATTGCATACATGATTTTACTTACTTTTTAGCTACACATTACTTATATGCACTTCTATCATTATTTAGCTTTAAGCACACTAGTCCCCTGTCCTTTATAATAACACCTAGATTTTAAGCAATAAACTAGCCGCACCAGGTAAATCCGGATTGGGGAACAAACTACAAAAAAAAAAAAAAAAAATACGATTCTAATAAGAGATAAAGATCTGAGGGTAGTAGTAGTTTCAATTTGTGCAACAAGCCAACATTCCAGACCTTATCATATACCTGTTGAACATCAAGAAAGACTGCTGTACAGATCTTTTTAGTTTCCAGTGAATTTTCTATTATGCTAACTACCCTATGCAGCTAATCAATTGTGGAGTGTTGTTGCAAAAAGCCAAAGTGGTGGTTCGGTATAATATTATTCGAACGGATATATGGGAGTAACTTATTTAAAATTAACTTCTCCATAACTTTTGACAAAATTGGCAACAAAGAAATCGGGCGATACGAGATGACAGAGTGCGTGTCTTTACCTGGTTTCAGAACCATAATAATTTCCGCAAACTTCCACTGTTTCGGAAAGTGGTGTAATCGGAATACCGCGTTGCACATAACGGTTAGCAGCACTATAGCTTTCCTCGCAAGTTTAAATAGTAATTCGGCGGTTAATAAATCAAAACAGGGTCTCTTTTTTTCTTTTTAGCGTTTTCAGTACGCATTTAACCTCTTGTGGAGGGGTTGAGTTGATCCAGCGAAAATGCTGAACAGGGATCTTTAAGAAATTATTTATTTCGCTGTTATCGCTAGTAATTGCATTTGGCTTGAATACTCTTGCCACGTAATTAGCGAATAAATTTGCCTTTTCTTTATGAACCATTGCCAAATCTTATCGGAGGTATCCGCTTACACGAAATTTTTTTGTACTGATATCACCAGGGTTTTTTTAGCGGAATAGAAAGATTTAGCTTGGTGTCAAGGTATTCACTGAACGATTCCCAGTCTATTTTATGATTATACAGGCGAATTGGTCCCTCATTATATATCGCAGAATCTCCAAAAATGAGAATAATTGCGGAATGATCAGAGAAAAGATCGAACCAGGATTTTGTATCAGTATAAAGACAAAATTCCTTTAGAAACAAAGAAATCTAAAAGATCGGACAATTTATTACTATCAGTTGGACAGTATGTTGGTTCAACAGCTGATATATAATTAGCATTATTACGCTCCAGTGCTTCCTTGAGACTCGTCCTCTGGCTCTAGTGACCCTAGATATCCACGTTGTATTCTTGGAGTTCCAGTCTGCACCTGAGAGAAATCTGCAACCTAAAGACTGAATGTAATTACTAAAAAGTTCTGTTGTTACTTTATGTCATGGTGGACTACTACACAACTGACCGCCTGTTGTCTGTATGCTAATATTAGTCCCCTGCAGATATTCCTACCTGAAATGTGTGAGTTCGTGTTGTTGGATATTAGCCCTAACCGGTATAGCTGAACCACCCTGGGATCTACTAGATGGATGTATGCACGAGTACGTGATGTAATCTTTAAAGTAATCGTTGTCAGTGAGGTGAGTTTTTGCAGGAAACATAATGTATATGGAATTTAAATTTAAAAACAGTTCAATCTCGATTTTATGGTTCTTCAAGCCATTAGCATTCCACAGAGCTGTCCTTAAATAGGAGGGCATTATTTCACCAGTTTTTGAGTTAACGTGGTGAGCATGAACCATGCTATTTTGTTCGATTAACTGACGGAACATAGCTTTGAACTCCGACAGAAATACCATTAATTGTTCAGATAAAGCTGGAGTTGGTTGTTTTTTTATTTGTTTTTTTTTTTGGGGGGGGGAAACATTAGCCTCAAAAATTTGCTCACCGTTGTACTTTTTATCCATATTGTTTGTTCACCACTAAGATTATGTTTAGTAAACTGAGAGTAACTTAGAACTTGGTTGTCTATAGTTACCATGGTAGTTTTTTTTTTGGTTGATTATTCAGGTTTGTCTTATTTTGAGCTAATCGCATATACGCAACTCCGATAATTCGCAGGATGCGATCAACCGCACAGTCTCCATGTAGGTAGTAGGTTTGGATCTTTAGTACCATTTGTAGGTTTGCCCTTCACCACATTTTACACAAACTGGCGCCCTAGTACAAGAGGCTTTTGTGTGGCCCCACTGTTGACAATTTTGACACTGTGGTATCGAGGCTTTTTTATTCAGAGGTTCCAATTTAATAGCCGTATTACATAAAAGCTTCAAGTCGAAAATTCTGTTTGTAATTATTGGCCTGTTTTCAAGATCTACAAAAAATATGGAAGCGGTTTTTTAGTTTGAAATTGCTTTACATTGTAAACATTCCGAACACTGAAGCCGAGAGATTGCAATTCCTGCGTGATTATTTCAGGCTCAAGAGAGTGATGTAAGTGCCTGATCATATACGATCGATCCTGTTTCAACTGAAACGTATTAAAAACAATCTTTTCTTATCTGAAAGTTCGTGCTAAGTCACGATAACTTTCCGTAGTCTGTACATTAATTTTAACTACCTTGCCAGCGAAAGCTTTAGCGTAATAATTATTTTTGTTAACAATAGTTTCAATTTTTTCACGCATCTTCTGAAAATTTTCTACACCATGAACAAATATCAGGGGTGGTTTAGGAACCTTTGTTATGGAAGGATTACTTACATTAGGAGTAAGAGGACTATCTTCATCAACGTTGACACCCTCGTCAGATGAAAGGACGTCGTAACGGTTACGAGTCATTTTTTTATGATTACTATTGTTGTTGTTATTAGCGATAGGGCGACGTTTCTTACCTCTTAGCTCTGTTACCAACTGCCAGTCATTATTACCTTCACTGAGATGACCCTTTACCTTGGAATTATTTTCTGTTTCCTCACTAACGGTCACCTTGCGCAAAATGGTATTTCGGATTTTTGCATGATGATAATGCCGCGAATTTTGATTAACGTTATTATTATTTGAGATATTTTGCGTTTGCATAGTGGGCATATAATTCGATTGCGAACATTGCATTACACTATTAGGTTGTTGTGATACAGTAAATACGGGTTGCAACAGAGAAACGTGAATATCAGCAGATGGCCCCGCTATAGCGTATGAAGTTAATTGTGTTGGCATATGCTGTGTAGACCAATTGGGTTGTATAAATAGGCGCAGCTACGAGACTGTCCTCATGATGAGGACAGCGGTAACGTTTGTCTATATACCAAAGAGAAAATAAAATATATACGTATATAAAAACAGCGGATTAATAAATAAGTGGTAACGACGACGCACATATACATATAAGTAAACAAAACACAACATATGATAGAGTATATACACACGCAACAAATAAACGAGAACAAATATTGATATGATAAATAGTAGAAAAATTAACAAAAATAAATAGAACTATCTAACCGATATGATGCGATAACAAATAATCCCCAATGATTTTTTTTTCTACATTGTATATTTATTTTTATTATTCATTACTACTACGCACTCCACAGACTCATTTCGTCACGTGCACAGGTAGTCGATTGGACTATGTTTTTCATCCCATCACTGCCCTTAGATTATGTACACAAGCAGGGGACTATATGCTTTTACTTACTTTTCAGCTACACTACACTACTTATATGCACTTCTATAATTATTTAGCTTTAAACGCACTAGTCCCCTGTCCTTTATAATAATACCTAGATTTTAAGCAATAAACTAGCCCCACCGGGTAAATCCGGATTGGGAAACAAACAGCCCCCCCCCCCCCAAAAAAAAAAAAAAAAAAAAAACAGGTAACGTAGAAGCGAATGATAACGACAGAAGTTAACGCACAACATAAATACCGGCCTAAACGCCTGGTACGCGTAATTTTTAATTACTGTTTGGACGATTTGGTTTTGAGTCCACTTAATTTTTAAAACTTGGACTTTACGACCGATCGATTGACTCTCAGTCACGATGTCCGCTATGTGGTATATGAAAGTACGACGCTAACGAAATTTTTAATTTTTTTTCGTTGACGTAAAATGTTTTAATTTTAACAATATTTATATAAATACATTGGAAATCATCTGCAATTCGCCTAAGAAGCGGTATTGTATAATAATAAACCCGCTACAAAATTTATAACAAAATTTTATAATGTGAAGGATTATAAACTTTCATGGTCGAGAAAATTATTACGATTATTAGGCGATCTCGTTCAAGCGAATGAATCGAATTTTTTCAACATTCTTTCGCGCTTGGAATAAACGCGTCGCTATAGTTCAAGGTCGAAGTCGACGGCGATGCGATAAAAAGTACCTCAAATAATTGGCAATTTTCATTTTATTAAAAAATTACTGGCGGACAATTCGTATTTGGTATATGGTGTTTTGATGATTTGAAAAATGCTTGGAATTCAGACGATTCTTTCGTTTCATCATTCACGGTCATTGATCAAGGTGACGACCAGCCAATCGGGTCTGGCCTTTTTAATTCGTTGTACAGGTTTTGAAAACGAAAAGTACTCAACGTCTGAATGCCGAAATCGAAATGAAGTGGATCTGTTGACGACTGAAGTGTAAATATTTCGAATTAAATTGATTTTTTTTTAATGGTCCAAAATGTCGCATCGATAACACTTCACACTAGATAATATCGTAAATTAGCACGTATCTTTTTAATTTCCTTCAATCGCTAAATTATAAAAGCTTTTCTTCCTTCCGATTTTAGTCACCAACCATTATATTTGCATGTGTACGTGTATAATGACGATGATAATAAAGTATGTACGATTTTCAACCTGTCCTGGATAAATTTATATATTATTTTCATACGTTCAAAGTAAAAGTTAACGATATTTGTTATATACAATGGTAAAACGTGGGACACATCACGAAACATAATTGAATTACATTGTAGATTTTAATACTGTCGATAAAATAGCTAAACTTAACGATTGTAATCAAATTAAAAAATTGACACATCTTAAAATTAAACACCGATTTCAACTGATTACTCATTAATTCTATCCGTAATATAAATTATTCTAGAGCAGGCAGTATCCGTTAGTTATCACGGTTTTATACTTTAATTTAATTTATATGTTGTACGCGTATATCGATACACAATATATAAAGAAATTTTAAATATACGAAAATAATATAAATATATAAAAATAATATTTAAAAACCTGAACGTTTGTGTAAGTGTGCGTGTATATAATTAGAACTTAATACGTGTGCGCTTATAAAACCATTTTATCTTATAATCCCACTATTGATCTGAAATCATATCCTTTTCTTACATTTACTCTATACTAATTCGATTTTATAATTTAATTCAATTAACACGCCACCTAAACAGACATCATCTAATCTAATTGAATAATAATGTAATATTCAACTGTTATGTTATATGGTTTGGTTTCTTTCCTTCTAATCTCAGAAGAATACCTTACGTCTAAAGACGGGTACATTGCATTACTGAAAGTTGCTATTGTTCGTTGTTTTTTTTCTCTACACGCATGCGCGTTGCATTCAAGGATCTCGCCAGCTACGCAACTTGTCGTTGGCAGGACATCCATTAAATATTTATTCATTAAAAAGTACAACTCTATAACTAACGAATTCGAAGCATACATAGTTATCCAGAATCCTACAAACAATAATAATAATAATAATAAAAGTTAAAAATATCGCATTACACCTTTAGACGTCAAGATCGACCAAATTATCATAATACGGACAACACAAACAACTTATCATTATTTCAGGGTGTTAAATTCATCTTTTAGGTCCACTTCACGACATACTTGTTATACATTTCAATTAATTATAGTGCATTTGTATTTTTTATTAAAAAGTCTGAAATCTACGAACTGGAATTGATGGGGACCATTTTATTTTTTAATTTATCATTAATATTTATTTATTCGGTAAAGTATCCGTTAATGTTTTTTGAAAAATATTTTTAATATTTTTTTAGTAAAATACATTTTTCCATCAAGTTTATGTGGCGGATATGTATATATATATGTATATGTGTGTATGTAAAGTCCAATTAATTCTACCAACTCGTCTAAGCGATTCATTTTTAACGCGAAATTTGGTACGAGAATCAGACGGACGAGGCATCCTAAGCAAACCAAAATGGAATGGTTTGCTATTACTTTTTCTGTGTATATATATATATCATCGTACGATATTCTAAATACAAACACCATAGATTACTTGTTTAAGAATTATTTTCCTGTTTTATTGTTTTCTTGCAGGGTTTTTTTTTCCTAATTTTTTCCTGTACTTAAAAGTTTAAAACTTTAAATTTTAATTTTATTACATATACATTAGATGTCGTTATACATTAGTAAGTTAACTGTTAAGGTATATACATAATTAACATTTTTCATTATTCAATTATTCATGTATTCATGATTTTTGTTTATATGTTTTGTAAATATATTTCTTTCTTCTTCTTCTTATATATATATATGCGTTAAAATGTAAATGTGTATATTATATATATATAAATGACACATCAGCACATGATTGGTTAGTTGTAACTTTCAAGTTGGTACAAAACTATAAAGTAAGTGAAAGACAAACCAATACGAAAGCTCAAAAAGTTAAATTCAGTGAAGTGAAATATACGGGTATTATACGATGTTGGCGTTGATGGATGTAGCGTTAGCTTCACGTGTGTGTGTGTGTGTCAACTTAGAAGTAGTTTGTAGAAGATAAATAAACAACGAGGCGTGGAAAATTGTTACGGGCTTTTTCGAAATATGAGGTGGGCGTTCTTTTCCAAATTTAATCTTACACATGTGCATTACTCATACTACATATCGTTTTTTGAAACCTACGCCGCTTCTTTTTATTTATTTATTTATATATATATTTATTTATATATATATATGCATGTATTTTTATTTATATATATATATATATATATATAAATAATTTTTAGATTGTGGAATGTAGTGATTTTTTATTAATTTAATTACAGAAATTAGTTAAAATCGCTAAACGTTCATTTTCTTGAAAAAATCACAAATCTTTTCAGCAATTACGCCATTATCAAGTGGTATTTAAATTAAAATAAAAATAAAGATTTAAAAAATAAAAACACAAAATATAAATTTAAGATCACAAATTTACAAGAATAAAATGAAGAATTCACACATAGAATTAAAACGACGAAATTTACGGAAGCTAACACTGCGTTTGTATGCATAAGTTGTGCATTTCCTTGTCCATCACGGGGCGAAACGGTGTTTAACAGGGAATGGAATTCTGGACGCAAAACATATAGATAGGGCGTTATTTATCATTTCAATGAGGTTTTCATATAATAATAACAACCCATTGTCCTGTGATGTAACAGCGCCCTCACATAAGGTGTCCAACGCACGTGAAAATTGTGGCAAGCACGAGTCCACTATTTTCCAGCTATACGTGTAATTACGTTGCATTGGAGGCAACAAGAGTACAGATAATTCCGAGAAGATAATGCAAATTGGTAGATGGATACCACCTAGCGCAAACTGAAGGAGCTCCCAGCTGATAACAGGGTAGATTTCTGCAGATAGTAAAGTAATATCTACTGGACTATTGATAATATTTGGTCGATTAGTCAAACGTAGGTGACGAGTCGTTGGTAATAACCAAGTTAGAATCATTAACAACATCTATGATTAGTTTTCCCATATGATTACATCCCCATGCAGGATGATGATGATGATGATGATGACCATTAAAATCCCCACAAAGAAAAATACCAGAATTACTTGGTAAGTTGTTTAGAAAATTAATTAACAAAATAATTTGTTTGGCGGACAATATGATGAGATAAAATAAAGAAGTCGTTTATTAAACTTAACGGATACACACACCCATAAGCAAAATGGAAACGAAACATAGATAAAATTGAAATTTACGATGTGTTGATTATGGATAAGATGATTACCTACAAGAATTTCGGCACCACCATATCCATCTGGTCTATCATTTCTGTAACATTGAAAATCTGTCAGATTAAAAGTAACATGTGGCCGAAGCCACGTTTCAGATAATAGAATGATGTAAAAGTGACTAAACTTCAGATATCTTTATCGGTATACTCTGACTATTACATAATTTTTAAAAGTCCCGTGAAGTTAAATCGATGGGATTACCTTACCCGAAGCAAACATGTGCATACGATTATAATTAATGGCAATATGAAAGGATAACGCGAAGAGAAGAATAGAGGAGAAAATAATAATAAAACAAAATCCGATATATTTTAATATGTTGCCCACCGTACTAATTCTTTCCGGCGGATAGTGTATCGCGACGCGTTTGGTAAAGTTTCCCCGACGTTAAATTTGGTAAAAATCTTCAAAAAAACCGTGCGAGTAATATAATTTTATTTTTATATATATATATATATTATATGTATTATTATATATTATATGTTATATATATTTATTTAAATATAAAAATGATTTTAGAAAAAAGAAAAAGCGTTTACGCGGTAAATTTTAGCATTCGTTAGAGAAACTCCCCGTACGTAGCGCGTGTAAACGAGATTCCTTAATTTTAGACACTCGTAGAATCGTACAGCGCCTAATAAAAAGTAAACAGAATAGCAAAAGTTCGCATTTTAGTACATTAGCAAAAAATTCTGTCCGGAAAAATTTTTCTACGATACTCTAGAAATTTTTATACACGTAACCGGTCTCGATGGATTTACATTTAAACATCTGATAGCAGATCGCGGAGGTTGATTATAAAACGGAAATTTAATATTATACATTTCGCCGCTTCAAATGACGAACAGATATATTAATAAAACATTTTTAATAATTCGAACAAAAATTATATTATCGAAAAATTTTAATCCGATTTTCGAACGTCGGTATATAAGTAAAAGTTTCCACTCCGATTTTGACTAACAAAGACAACTCTATAAATGACGGTTCGCGTAAAATATATTAAATACGAATTTATAATTGATATATATATATATATATATATATATATATATATATATATAGACGTGTATTCCGATATACGATTGAACTAATACGAAGTACACTATACACGGAAAGTCAACGGCAGAAAACAAAATTAATAAATTCCGCTATTATTATTATTATTATTGTTATTATTATGACGTTAATACGTTTACACACAGCCATATTTTAATTATATAAAAATTTCGCGTTTTCCTTTGCTATAGACGACACCCCAAATTATAGAAATATTTGGTATTTTTATTTACGTTTTACAAAAATATACGATTACTACGCAAATATATATATATATATATATATATATATAATTAGTGAATAATCGATATAGAACAATTTACGTTCATTTTCGTTTTATCGGTAAGAATATATATTACAGGAATTTCATAATAATTAGAGGTCAACAAGTAAGCGCGACTCATTAATTTGTACATTTCAACTATGAGAAATATCTAATAACGACGTAGAAATTAGAAATAATAATATAATAATAATAACAACGAGAAAAACAAATTAAAGCCGGTACACAACGATACGAACTAAATAAGTTAAGTTTTTTGTAATAAAAACCAAAAAGTATAAAATAAAATTTCTAATAATAAACGTACTCGTTAAAAATAAACGAAACGAAACGGTACATATTTACACGTACGTTAAAATATCCGTCGAAACACGTACTATATATTATATACGCGCTTAGAACGGAAAAAAATTTCGTAAGATCGTCTACTATAACATAAATTTCTCAACAAATACAACGAAAACGTAATAAAAAAAACACATTTAATTCGATTAAACTAAATTAATTAATTAATTAATCTATTAATAACAAAAATAGAAGAAGAAAATTATTCGTATAATAAATGTAAATACGCCATTTTTATTTTGTTTTCGAGATCTTAAGAACGATGTAAATACAAATGAAGAAATTTCGAGACGATTAAATATACATATATATATATATATATATATATATATATATATATATATATATATATATATATGTATCGGTGGTAGTAGAATTAATAAAATTCATCCGAAATTCTATTTACGAAATATATCGTTCAAATTCTAACAGCGCAAATTTATAAATAAACGAGATATGTCAATTTACGCATTACGTAATTAAAGTAGTTAATTATAACATTAGCGTAACAATTACACCGACTAAAGACCAACGATAATATTCGGCGAATTTATAATAAAAGAATCGCTCGAATACATTTTTCTCCTTTTAATAAATAAATTTTGTTGTAATTAAACTTTTACGCAGACACACACACTAATATATATATATATATATGCGTGGTATATAATATTTATGAATTTAAAAGGTTTTCAGTACGTACGTATTATTAAGAAACGCGTTGTAAATATCAACATAATTAAGAATTAAAACATAAAATAAAATAGATAAATATAGTTGCCTATATATATATATATATATATATATATATATGAATATGTATAATTTAGTAAATGTAATGGCCAAATAAAGGAACTATTAAAAATAGAAACAGGAACCGAGAACTTATTATATTACGTTTATTGGTAAAAATAGCTGCATTTGTCGTAAACGGAATGAACCTATACAAACTATATACGATACTGCGGTATTATTAGCGCGATGCAAAAGCGTTTTTTGATACGGTGGAGAAAAATGTTCAAAATTTTTTTAGTTTTGAAAGTACGATTACGATTTTTAATCCTATCAGTGGCGATACCTTTTAATGCTAACAAAATTGTATATTTTCCGATTGGTCGAACGTGTAAAGTACGACTCTGAAAGGGCTTTAATGTATTTAATTTTTTAATTCAATAACTAAATCACCCTAATGGTAAACGCTAAAGATGATCGAAACGAATTACGATTAAATAATGTTAACGCATGCTAATGATCGGAGTTTCAAAAACTTAACCGGATTCTAATAGTTCCTATTAAGATCGTAACTTTTATTTTGTGATCGATTCGTCTGTCAATTGCTTGAAACGTTTCACAAAATATGCGAATAATCCGACCTCCGACGATAAACACACAAAAAAAAGAACGAACAAAATGTAAATAATATTCTAAATATAATAGCGGTAGGAAGACTTGTAATTTTTTTATCGAAGCCGGAGCAAGAATGAAATAATTAAATAGGTTCTTTCCGGACGTGGGAAATTTACAGAATATTTCAATAGATTCCCCCGGATCTCTAGTGAACCAAAATGTATAATACGCGATAGTGACGAGTTAGACAATATCGAACATATCTGTAATGACTTATGACATACTTATCAAATTAAACTCAACCAATCCCTAAATCTAAACAAAAATAATATGGACATAACATTCGTAGTAAAGGCAATGCAAAGAAAATTCCTACTAGGCGATTAAATAGAAATTCCGATAAAAACAATTCATCTGAACCATATCGTAAAACTGTATCTTGCGTGATTCCTCTGCCCAATATACTTCTAAAAATTCATTATATAATAATTTTTAATACCGTAAGTTATCATAAATGTCCGTTTGTAAATAAATTTGTATATTATTTTTCTCTAAGCTTCTATAAGTATATTTAAGGAACACTTAACCACTCCACTCTATTTTAAGTACACTTGGCAATGAACAATCACACACACACACCCGATGTTTTACCGTAAAAGCATATTCTCCTGTATATACCCTGTTCTATATGATCCTGTATACACCCTGTTCTATATGCTCCTGTATACACCCTGTTCTATATGCTCCTGTATACACCCTGTTCTATATGCTCCTGTATACACCCTGTTCTATATGCTCCTGTATACACCCTGTTATTTTTTTCTTTCTTTTAATTCAATGCACACTAGAGTTCCTATAAACACATTTCACAAATATATTTTTCCTATTCACTTGTTGGAATTAGCAACCAATTATTAAATAACAGTAGTGGTAGTAAACGTCTCGAATTGAGGAAATCCGCGTATAAAACTTGGACTGCGCTCGACTAATTAAATTTAACGAAACTCTAAAGCTCCGATACTTAAAATCATCGACTGGAAATCATTTATTAAGCTCCATGGCACAAAAACGTCACAAAGAATTAAGGAAATCGAATTACTCGACTAATTACGGATAAATATGACAAAGATCTAATAATGCTTGGATTCATAAATTATCAGTCGAAAATCCGGATAAAACTTGAACTTATTCAGGATCGAACAAACCACATATATATATATATATAAATTTCATATGACGCAACTAAAAGTAAAAGAATGTCATATGAAAAACAGAATTGGAACGTAAAACGCATGCGCCTTTTTCAAAATTTTCAGTGCATTCGTTTCAACTTTAAACCGAGTATAGTATAGGCGAACTTTTTGAAAGCCTTCTGAGAAGATTCTGTTACCTACTCCCCTTTTCGGAACTATTCGTCTCTTTCTAACACACGCGCACTCTTCTTTCACATATATATCTCCTTCGTTTTCTAGTTGGTTCTTTCCCACATAGTGTATCGCTAAAGTTTCGCTTATCACGTATGAAAAGCTTTAGAATAGTCGACGAATGAGAACTTTTAAACAATTCTATTCGTCGTAAAATATGCCACTCCTGTACAATAAGCTCCAGCTATTTCCGGAACGAAAAAAAAATACGGAATTTTTATAAGCTCGCAACATTTTACGTTATAATTTCTTCTTCCAATACATATATATATATATATATATATATATATATATATATATATATATATATATATATATATATATATATATATATATATATAATTTTAATACAGTTTAGTACAAAAATTTTCTGGCTTTACTTTCGAATTTCGTGTCGTAACCTTTTCGATTTTTCAGTCGACAGTTCTTTCAAGATATGTTTATGATGCCGGAGATCGTCAAAGATGGAATCTGTTAGTATCTTGATCACGATACTCTTGCCTGGAATTACGACTAACAGAGATAGAGATATATATAACATAAATAAATTTGACTGAATACAAAGGAATTTCTCAGTTATTCGCAAATTATTATTGCGGTTTTTTTTAAAAAAATATAAAGCATACTTTCGCGGATTTCGAAAAATATAGTTGTTTTTGTTCAATACGCGCAAAATTCACAGAGCATGATTTTTCGTTCGAAATGCATTTGACGCAAACGAGTTGGCAAAGTTAAGGTTAGATCGGGGTCAAGCGAATAATCGGAATGATTTAACATTGCTTATGCAGACGCGATAAAGCTGCGTACATAAAAAATTTTTCAAACTGGCACGTTATGTGTGATTGAAACAAACTACGGCGACTTTTAAGAAGTATTCCATTTGCGAAAGTGGAACATGCTGAGAATTTCCCTGCTACGTAAAATTACCTGGGCGAAAACATTTAGTTATTTATACATAAAATAAAATTATGTATCATCATCGTTATTATGTACGTTCATTGTCCTATAAAAGAGAACGTAGGTTGCATTGCAACCGTTCAAAAAGCTTCAGACATTAACCCCTTTATTCAATCAATTCAACGTAACATCTTCCTCGACGAAAACTGAATAAGTACAAAACACAATTAATGCCGCGAGGAACAGAAAACCAAATATATCCAAACGGCAAACGAGTACGCTTGACAACGATGAGCAATAAAAAAGGAGATAAAATTTAGGAAAATCGCGAAGATTTTCGGCTGTTAATCCATTATCAAGTGAACATAATCAGATTATTTTATAAGTATTATTTTTTCATTTTTCCTAATTGTACACCTAAATTAATATTTTTTAGTTTATATTTTTATCTTTTATGTTCACTTGGTAACGGCTTAAAAGCCAGACAGTTTTGTGATTTTCATAAAGACTTTAATTCCTTTTATTTTTTAAAAATCACTACATTCCGTACTTTTAAAATTCTTAAACAGTTCATCAAAAACGAAAGGATCCATTTTTACATCGCGCGTAGACAAGGGCAGGTAAGTAGATGAAATATATAATAAAAAGAATTATCCAAGAAATTTAACGAAATAAATATATCGCAATTTTACACGTTAAATTAATTTTAATGTCTGTATAAGGGGAAATACGTTAATAAAATAAAAATAAAAAAAATAACATAAAAATGAAAAATCTTCGTTAAATATAAATTATTCTGTACGATCGTTCAACGCGTTGATTAAATTACTTTAATACATACGGCAGTTCATCATCGTTCGTTTGTATAGGAGTCATTTTGATAAATGTGTAAAGACGAAAATAATCTAATACTTAAAACGTATTATCGAATAATATAGAGTGGTAGAGAAATATTTTGATATGAGTAATTTTAAAGAAGGAAGCACACTTGAAGGTAGAAAAAGATATGAATTACCAGCGGCCGCGATAACATTTTCGAATATGTAAGGTGTTCAGCACCGTACGCTGGTGTAACACATTAGAATATTGCAAAGTGTTCAGCAGCGTATGCTAGTGTAACATATTAGAATATTGTGTAAAGTGTTCAGCAGTACGTGACGATGTTTCGAATATGTAAGTATTCAACAGCGTGTGACGATTTAACATATTCGAATATGCAAGTGTTCAGCAGTAGACGATAGTGTAACAAATTCCAATATTGCAAAGTGTTCAGCTGTGTGAGACGGTATAACAAATTTGAATATGTAAAGTGTTCAGCACATACGCTGATGTAACGAATTCGAATAATAAAAGTAATTGCAAATTGAATTTTTTTATAAATAAATGATAGCAAATTAATTTTATAGGATGTAATTTTTTGTTATCTATTTATTCGCTAATATTCATCACGGCCACTATATGTATATGTATATATTTATTTTACTTATTTAAAAAAAAAAAAAAAAATATGGCTAAATAGGAAATATAAATTCTTGCGAATGTCTACAATTTCATACCGTAATAAATTAATACTAGCGAACGGTACACATTGTAATTAATACGATAGTTCGTTATATTCGCGTATTACAACACGTGTGTAAAGATCGAATTGTGAAAATATTTCTTAATTGAGGACGATAACGGTAAATATGAATAATAGCATTATAAATATAGGAACTGCGATTTATATAATATACTGTTTGATGGTTGTCGCGTTTGTAATATAAATTAAATTATATAACTACGAATAATCGTAAACGACCGTTAATGACCGTAATAAAATAATTGTATAAATTAATATAAAAACCAATTAACGAAAGTAATAACAGACGAAATAATAGTAATAATAATTATTATATACGAAAAGAGTAACTGAATTGCATTAACATTATCTTTTGTAACATTAAGTAGACGGCTTTTTAAATATAACTTTACTGTAAAAACCCGAATAGAGATTTCTGAATTGATAGGAAAATTATTTCGATATTTTAAAATCAAACATTCCTTTCCTCTCTTATAATATATATATACTCGCGTACTCTGTTAATAAATATACAGTTGTCGAGTATAATACCGCCTGCAAAAATAGAACGATAACGTAGAAATGTATTGTAAAGTGCCTAGTCTTGTATCGTAAGGCTATCAACGTTATAATATAATTCCCTAGCGATTAGTAATGATGACGTGAGAAATAATAATTTTTCATCTTTCGAAGAATATCAAATAAATACAATTAAGCATATTACTGTGAGATATATATATATATATATAATTTTATTTTTAATTCTATTTAACAAACACGGACGATTTACAAACAAATTGGTAATATATTGACCAAGTAAAGTGGTACCCTTATTTAGGACAGAATAGAACCAGACACGAACGAGAATATCCTCTAGCGTGGGTAGTAGTCAAAAAGTATAACAAAGGATATATTCGCGAAAACACAAACAAACCGTGAAAACAAAAATAAAAACGGAATAACTCGAACAAGATTCGATGGAAAGCAGAAACGAACCGTGGGTCAGGCGTATTAGACGACGACGACGACGCTGGACGAAACAAACAGGTGGACAAACTATTCGGGGACGCGATGATATTGTAAAAATTGTGGGGATCTACTGAATCATGCCACAGACGTCGTACTTACATCCACCGGTGATTTCGTACAGGCATTATATTTATTTCAGATTATATAAAGATTTTGTCGTGTATATCAATGAATTTGGCCACGGAAGATATGAAATATCGCTAAAAAAAATGAAATAAAAATATCGTCTTAACGCGGAAGTTAGATATAATTTTTGAAAATTTTATAACATAATTAAAAAAAAAAATTAAAGAAAAACAGAAAAATATCAAAATTTTCAAATCCATTCTCCGAACAATCGATATATTTTTTCTTATAGTTTTATTTGTTTTTTTTTTTACTTTTTCCTACATAACTAAATATTCTATATTATTGATTATTGTTTGCTCTGATAATTTTAAGATAAATGTTAAGGTATCAGGTGCTGAACATTAAAAATATGCAGCGCATTACAGACGTATCGTACTATTAAAAAAAATATATAGTTTTTTCTTCTTTCAGATTAACGCATGTATACATGCTTTGCAACTTAAGCAAACGCTAGAAATGTTTTATCGGATACGTGCGGTAATTAACTAAATTTGGAACGACCTTACGCCAGGTGTTTCGTTAACAGAGCTTATGTTCACCTCGTGCGGTCATTTATTAACTTAAAATTTATAAATATTGAATGAAAAAACCTAACCAACAAAACGATACCGGAACACAAAAAATCATAACACAGCGTGGAAATACTGAATAAAATAGTAATCAGTAAAATAATTTTAATTGTTACGACATTTTAGATAAATATGATCGAAGTAATTTTTCCTTATAGTGTACAGGAAGAAAGACTAGTTTTTTTTTTTTTTTAACACATACTTGCTTGAATAGAAAACAAACAAAACGAAAAAATAATAATGCTTAATAATTAAATATATATATATATATATATATATAAAACTTTACTATGACTTAGTAGTAAGTGATGTTTCTTTGTATAATTACAGTCAGGAGAATATTCTGATCGTGCGTATGATTATTATTAAAATGTTACTAAAGAATTAATAAACGATACGTAGAAGAACGATATACTATGTGGAAGAGAGATCATTAAAAATTCAACCGTAGCTACATGTTTGTTGTTATATATATCATAAATTTCTAATTACAAAATTGTGCTACGCGTCGTAAAAAAAATTGACATTTTAAAAATTTAGTAAATTGCAATATTTCGTTAATTATTTAAAAGAAAATTTAAAGAAAAAAAATCTAATTAATAATCATACGGATCGATCGAAATGAAATACTTAAATTCGGAAACAGACGAAAAGACCGAGACTAACAGTAAATATTTGTAAATGTAGCGTCGAATTCGCCAATTGTCGTAATAGGAAAATTGGCGAAAGCGTTTAGTCAGTCTTGCACCGTCGTTCCTAATATATCGCCGTTTTGTTGCTGTTCCAGTTGCGGTTGAAGATTATTCAATTGTTGATGCTCCGACGGACTGTTAACTAACGAAATAGGCCCCACGCATTCTTCTTCTAATTTAACCGGCGTAGGGGGACTACGTTGCGGAAGCGAATGATGGTGATTGTGATGATGATGATTCAGATGATGCGGACGATGATGTAAATGATGCGGAAAAGCGGGAGGTGGTGGATGAGAAAAGGGTAGTTCTTCTTTAGCGAAATCTAAGGGCAATAGCGGACTATTATCGTCGCTTCCGGTTTTATCGTAATCGATCGGCGCCGAATTACTACGCTGATGTTCTACTATGTCGTCGTTATCGTCCAAGGTAGGAGGTTGCGGCGGCGGAGGCGGAGGTAGCAGATGCATCATGCCTCCGATAGGTACGGGAAAAGAAGGTCCGAAATCGTGATAGAAATTCGGCGACGGAAAAGGAGACGCGTGAAAACCCGGAGGACCTAGCATAAGATCGGGCGGTTCGTGCAATTTTAACGATTTATTAGAATCGTGATGGTGGTGATGATGGTGATGATGAGAATTATGATTTTTATTCTTATTACCGCTATTATTATTCGACGAATGATGATGATGGTGCGAATTGAAAGTTAACAAATCTAACGGACCGAGAGTGTCGCCGAAACATTCTTGCTTCAATTTTTCCAGCTTCAACGACTTACCGTATTTACCTCGCACGTACATCAATAAACTATTATACGGAATACCGAATATACGAGACGCTTGAGACGTGGTCATCTTTTTATTCCATACGTGTTGCAAAGCTTCCGTCAATTCCGCGTTTGTCCACGATCGCGGAGGTCCGCCTCTAGGAGCGCTATGCTGTCCTTTAGGTCGGCACACTAGAAATAATAATTAAATGCAGGAATAAAGAATAGGATCGTATTATAATTGTAGTCTATTCGCGTATATTTAATAACACCTGGTTATTACAATTTATGCGAAGTTTAAAAATCATAAATGCAACTAAAAGCATAAACGAAAATATAAACATTTGCGAGTTCGAAATAATACCGCGCGCGGACGACCAATTTTTTTTTAATATCAAATTTTTTTGTACGATGATACAAATACGCGTTTATAAAAATTAAACTAATTTGTTCGTTTATCAGTTTATATATTAAACGGCAAAAAGAAATAACCGTCGTAATTGATTCTAAGCATACAATAGCGCATATTGCATATAGGTAGGCTCGAGAATTTCTTTTTAGTAAAAACCGGTTTCACTTGTTACTAAATAGCGGACCTTCACCATTCATCATCAAAAGTGGGGACTTGCAACGCTTATCATCAGAATTCAATTTTGATGATACTTATCATCAGAATTCAATTTTGATGATACTTATCATCAGAATTCAATTTTGATGATACTTATCATCAGAATTCAATTTTGATGATACTTATCATCAGAATTCAATTTTGATGATACTTATCATCAGAATTCAATTTTGATGATAAGGTTCGAAACGTTAAATGTTATTAACAGATAAAACGTGTAGTTTTGCTGAAAATAAATTGTTGAGTACAAAAGATATCTGTAAACGTTTTAAAAATTATATATATATATATATATATATATATATATATATATATAATGTATGTGTGTGTGTGTGCGTTAGGTCCTTAAGGTTAGTGCCGAATAATACAACAAATAAAAACGAATTAAAAATAATTATAAGAGAGGAAAAAATCAAACTCACGCGAATGTAATAGAAGAGTCTAATTAGTTATGTTAAAATAAATGAGAAATGTAATATTCAACTTTGATATAAAAGTGACACAACAGAGTGATGTTATGAGCTCTCAACTATCCTAGCATACATAACCAGAGATGTAAGATGTTTGAGACGTAGAAAATCCCTGGACCAATTAATCGGTACGCGGTTTATATTCGGTTTGATACGTTGTTTCCGTTCGATTTTATTTTTAATATTGTTTGTTTAAACTTATTTATATTTATCTCTGTCTAATTAGAAAAAATTGCTTCTACGTTATAATTGTAACAACTCTATTCGAATTTGCTAATAAAACTGTATCGTCGGCATATAAAGACGTGTGACTATTTTGAATATCGATAAATCATTCGTACAAAAAGAACTAAACCTTCCCTGTATTATAATTGATTTCATATCTGAATTTAGCTTCGTTAAATTTTCTATTAACGAGACAATATCTCAAACGAGACCGCGGTATTTGTTTCCATCAAAATTGTCGAGTATAATATCGCAGATCAACACTAAACATTTTATGTTTCAATGATCGCAATTCTTCAATCTCCGTCTTCAATTCAATATCAATACCACGCACCCCTTCAAAACGACAATAATAAAAACTAGTTTCAAGCGTCTTCTATATGGAATTGACGATGCTTGCAAAGTTGAAGACTAGCTGGATAACTATTATATACCGTATAATTCACAAACACCGGCCCAACCGTGAAACCCCTCATTTACTTTGTGGTCCTAGCTACTTCACAATTTCTTACCGTAATAACTTAAATTTCTTTAGGTTAATATAATAACTACGTTATACTTGGGCACATTTCCTACTTGTTAACCTTTCAATAATTACATTAATACCTATAATAATACCACATGCCTTACTGTTATATTCAACTTTAAACCCTCAATTACCGTATTGTTAAAATAGCTTGTAAATATCTATATTAATCTTATTAATGTTACTAATATTTAAACATATATACAACACCTATCCTTAAGTATTCTATTTATAATAAATCTTTCGGTTAGCTTTCATTTATCTACTAAGTTGTACTCATATCTCACGTAATTCTTGTTGAACAAAGGGACCACCACACATATATATATATATTTATTTTTACGAGTAGCTATACCCTATCGAATTATTAATTACTTAGAAGATAATTACAGAGTTTAGCATTTATTATAAAGTCGATGAGAAGGTGGAGATTGTGTTTACATCCGGGATACTTGTTTTCAACTGATTGCAACGATATTGAGTATATTTATGGCAGATTACAACAATATGATAGACCGTTAGTGAACAGCACACTTCACATGTTGGCGGTGGTTGGACACTCAGTAGATACGAGTACGTACTCAGCGTGTGGCCAATATATATTCTGTTGACAGTTGTTTCCAACCACGATGAACAGATTTTACCAATTTTTAAAGGCCAAATTGCTAAATACTTTTTATATTTCCAAGTATACTTGGTCGGATATGGAAGGACTGATAACACGCGTTTAGAATTTTCTGGTTATAATATTTTGCATTGTCTTCCGCTAGCGTTATCGGCAAGTAAACTTGGGTAGGCCCTTGCGCCGCACGATGTAATTATCTCTCGATGATTTGGAATCCAGACGAAAGTGATGCCGATGTTACACGTTCACTTAATTCGAGAACGGTACCACCATATTCTTAATAACCCCTTACAACCTCATTATTATAAGCATATTTTGCAAGGAACTATTACATACACATTACTTATAATTTTCTAATGTTGTTCTATAATTTACTCGAATATACTCGCCGCATCCACGACGAATTCTTAGAAATGCGGTCCGTGAAAAAATCACCCAAATATACACACATGTATAGCATACAAAAGCGATACTGGACGTCGTTCTATAAAATATGACAAAAACAAAAATTTTAAATAAATTTTTTTAATAGATTTTCTCCAATCGGAACTGCTTTTGCTTCAGACTTCGTTCATATAACGCGCTTTACTGCAATATACCAGTATTTGATTTTCGAAGATTAATATTTATTTAAAAACAATTTCGTTTAACATCGGATGATTTTTTTTCTGGATTATTTAAAGTTTTTTCATTATTTTTCATTAACTTCCGTTCCACTAACTAAGCTATGTAATACGAATTGTATTATACAAAAGTGGAAATATTTTTAGTGTTTAGTTTAGTGAGAAACATTCGTTTGCTTTTTTTTATTTTTTTTTTTATTTTTAGATTGAAAATGTTGTTTAACCTTTGGGGCCCAATATATTAACTTTTAGTATTTTTTAAATAACTGTTTACATTATTATATCTATTAATGCATTTAATTTTTAAATATCATGGAAAAAAAGTTTATAATTAAAAATTTATACATTTTTCGTGATGTGGTTTCTCTATGAAATCACTGGTCCCCTTACCAGTGACATAATATGAAAAATCAATTAGTTTTAATTATAATTAAGATGGTTTCAGGTTGTAGCCACTCACTGGGACCTTTGCAAACAAAATTTTAAAAAGTGATTTCACAGCGAAATCACGTTAAAACCCGGTAACGTATCGATAATAAAATAATTTAATTACTTACTTTTCTTTTTACCACTCGGTAGTGGTGGAGGATCGAGTTTTGGATCTAAAATGTCGTTTAATAAAAAACTTCGGCAACTATCTAAACCTGGAAATAAACCTGCGAAACCAGAAAAATAAATTAAAAAATTCTGAATTACAAAAAATAAAGAACAATATATATATATATATATATATATATATATATATATATATATATATATATATATATATATGTATGTATGTATGTATGTATGTATTAAAAGCCGATATCTGGAAGAAAGGCAACATGTCGTGACGAGTGAAGGAAGTGGTGTACAAACGATTTCATGTTGATATCACACGATGTTATCAAATACCTTCGCGATATAACGGACGTAGTATATATCTTGAATATATTATATTAAAAAGAATAAAAAATATTTAAATATTTTTAAAAAGTACAAATGTACTACGCGTAGACGCATCGTTTTGTTTTCCTGTTATGAAAGTATAGATATTTTTATTCTCAGAAAATCTGAATATACTCGTATATACCATATATACGGTGGCGTAGTTGCTAGAGTGCTCGACTGTCAACTTATCGACGGTCGGGGGTTCGGAACCAACACGAAGCATAGAAAGTTTTCATCATTATTTAATTCTTAATTATCATGGAGAAAGCAGTGGCACCCTACTCCGTATAACATCATATGCATGCGCATCTACGTTGCATACAAATAGTGTCTTGAATGCTAGCTAATTTTGTACGTAAAAATAAACGTACAATAGCTGGTCACGACGTTCGACAACAAACAATATAATGATGATGATGATTATATATATATATAACGCTAAATGAAACCTTCCAGCCACTCATTGCAATATTCTATCTCAAGCAAATGATATTTAAAGCGAAGATGAATAATTTTGTTGGCATTGAAAGTTCGTGTGTATTATCGGGAAAACTGCGAATGAAATGGATATACGTTCATTATTTTGTAAAATATATTTCAAATCCATTATATATATATATATATATATATATATAAAATGGCTAGAATATTTTTCTATTCGCCTAATTTTTATTTTATAACTAGTCGAATAGGAAATATATATATATATATATATATATATATATATATATATATATATATATAAAATATATATATATATATATATAATTTTTAATAATTATGTATAGCATTATTTTGAATATTATGGAAGATATAATAAACATCGTATTACGTACCTAAATGAGTATCCAACGGAAACACTGTAAAAACAAAAAATAAATAACAGTAATTAGGCTAATATATGAAATATTTTAATTCGCCCTAAATAATTAATAAACGCTAATAATGTGACGGGTTATTAAAAATTAACAGTAAAAATGCGTTAAATATAAATCAGCATCATTATCAAACAATGGTACATACATACACATGGTTTATAGCAGATTGAATAAATTATTTATGTATATATATATAAAATCAAATTATGCACATATCAATTCACTGCGTGGTGTAGGCGTGTCTAGACTTTTCCAACAATTCCTATTCTGCGAGATTCGAATCCAGTTGATCCCGGAACAATTTTTGCGTTATCTGTTTTTTTCCCTTTTAGAATTTAGTTAACATCACTGTAGAATATGTTTTATCCAGCTCCACGCGTAATATGTGTGAACCACGTACGTTTTAGCTTTACTATTCGTTCAACCATATTCATAAATTTCATCTGCTCCCTGATACGATTCCGGATGAGCAAGCAGGATTCGTGAAAGAGAGAGTCACAAGAGCCAAATACGACAACTAATAGAAAAAAAAAACAGGGAACATAATATCCTTGTTGATTATACTAAAGGTTTTGATACTGTTCTCTGAGAAAATTTATGACCTTCAGTTATTGAAGTGGGAATTCCAAAGCATCTCGTAATAAATCGAACATTGCGCTAACTGAAGGTCAAACAGAGTCAAAAGAATTCAAAACGAAAAAAGGTGTAAGGCAGTGATGCGTCTTATCCACGCTACTTTTTAATCTCTACGGAGAGCACATTATGAGACAAGTTCCAGACGGTTGCAATGTTGATGTATCCGTTGGTGGTGTAAAAACGATCAATGACCTACGCTTTGCATACAACGCTTATAACCAGCTAAATCGATAATATGGATATATTACTAAACAGGCTGGATAAGATAAGCCCGAAATATGAATTAAAATTAAATAAGGATAAAACTGATGGTAGTTGATCGAGGAAAGGTAATACCTGATAGTGATTAACGAATCGAAGGGTATGATATCTCATCGAGGATAAAGGGGCTTTAACTGGTGAAATAAAAATGTGAATCCATTTGGCTAGAAATATCGCGAGTCGATTAAACAGAATATGGTGTGACACATCCAAGGTTTTTTTTGACCTGTATTCACAAACGTAGCGGAAACTGAAAGCTCTAAAGATATACAACGTACCCATAGTTTCGAAATATGGGTTTGAAGGCGTATGCTACGTACTAGGGCAGCGAAGAAAATAAATCTTTCCATATTACGGAAGGTCGATATTAAAAGTAGACTATCCAAAGATATTCTAGCAAGAATATTACGATTTTTCGGCCACATTGTGAGGAGTGAGCACTAAATGCAGCGATTAATAATTGAGGGATAAATGCAAGGAACTCATCCTTGTGATAGAGTATCCTTTAAGTAGACGGGCATGATCAAAAAAGTACTTGAATAGTCCTTAGTTAAATGTAAACGGCAAACTTCAGATCGGATACAATAGCCGGAAAAATTAAGAAGTCTGTATTATCAATATGGTCACGACATCCTTCAGGGGTATTCCGACCAAAGAAGAATATATATATATATATATATATATATATACACATACAAAAGAATTAACCCCTAAATGGCAAAATATGTGTGAAAATAGGGTTTCGCGATTATCCTCGGTTTCAGGGGCGCATTTTCTCGAAACTATACCTGCGTGGACCCAGGCATTCAACTGTATATATAATATATATGTGTGTATAGTGTGTCAAAGATCAACTTTACAACTACAATGAAGTTTGTAAAATGGGCTGTTACACGAGAATTAGTAATTGCATTGCCCTTTGTTAACTAAAGGGTGCACATGACGAACATATATGTAATATATATTTACTCGCTTTTCACGATATGACCAACTAGGTCGAACTGTTATAATAAGAGAAGCACCTTGTGGAGCTTATGCAGTAACTGTGATCCTAAACAACGGTCCATTAGGCTTAGCAAACTTTAATTGAAAACTATTCGACCTAGGTGTTATTGAAATTGATTGCTTGCTGATATACTAATTTTCGAAATTATTATAATCTTTATACAAATACGGGTATTATTTAAACACCGTTTATTATTTATTAAATTAACGTTTAAAATACGAATCGTATTACTTACTATGCGGTGGTGTTAGCGAGAGACTGGATAGCGGCGGCAAATGACCCGGAGAATGCTCGGAAGGAGAATTCTGTGAAGATTACGAAACGATCGTTAAAATGAATTTTTCTATTAAATAAATTTACAACATTTATACAGATACACGCGTATACACGTGCACATTTTTAATGTATCAAAATCTTTTTTCTTCGTAAACGATGACAAAAAATAATTCCTAAATTGAACGTGTATAATAAATATAGCGTGGATTTTCTATTTTATTTTGATACGTTGGATAGAACGAAATCGAGGCATATACCGAATTACCCCCGGAAGGAGGTTTGAACGGATACGTAAGACGCGGTTAAATTGGATGCGTCATGTTTTAAGACGTTACAAATTATTCCGGGACGTTCTTGTAGCTGAAACACGTGGAAGACGAGATTGGGGATTGCTTCGAAATTAATTTATAGGGACGTGTGATTAAATGATACGATGCTGCTGATCGGACTTAAGGAGTGCTACAGAAAACCGTAAATATCGGAGAAGTATTCATTATAATCGCGAATGAAAATTAGTTTTCCTACTGAACCGCAAAAAGACATTTCGACTGAGATCGTTGGAACACTTTTTATTTTTTTATATGAAACTTAAAAACGAAATTTATTGAACGATTTTCGTGAATGACAGAATTAATTACACGTGTCAAAACGTCAAAACTAAAATTAAGATAATATACAGTAAGATCGTCTTTAATGACACAAATCTTCTGTCAGATGTATAAAAGAGTGGATTCTTTTGTTTATTTTGGATCTTCGATTACTGCGAATAGAGGCTGCTCGGATGGAATAAAAAGACGAATTGTTTTAGACAAAGACCGCGATGATACGATTAAAACATAATTTTTGTAACAAAAGGCGGCGATTAAAATTACGGAAGAAGCTAATAAAAACATTAATTCTCTCAATTTTCTTTTATGCAGCTGAGATGTGAACGATTAAAACTCAAGATAAACAACTAATTGATGCATTTCAAGTGCGGATATGACGACGAATGTTTATCGTGGACTGAAAAAAGTATAAATCCCTGGATACAGACGGAAGCAGAGGAACCGACTGCGTGGAAGACGAATTCGCCAATTTTTATCGAAAAGAAACAATACATCTATTCTGAAAAAGCTAAACATTTATAATGTTGAACGGTCGCACTTTGAATATATACGGACGCGTGATCAAATTTTTTCATCGCATCATAAGGTTATCGAAAACCGATTCAAAACATACGACCGTGATGAAGATCATTATGGACAGGACGCAGAGGTTTAAATTAAAAAAGCTTCGCGTTAAATCACAATATTGAGATTGCAATACGATGATATACACCTATGCATATGTGTTGTGCTTGCTAGCAGGTTTTTACGAGTGTTTTAGTAGATTAATTTTTAATTTCTAAAACTAATTTTGCGAGCGTTTACCTGTCCGCTTCGATGATGAGGCAATAAAGATAGCGGATGATCCGGCGGCAGATTATTAAAATGAAAGTCGGGCTGATGAGGGTCCAAGGAACTGTTAGTCGTCAATTCCATCGGCTGACTTTGAGTTATATCGCACAATTCTGATTCTTCGCTTTCCGTTTTCATAAGCTGGTTACACTGAGGAAAAAAAGTCGAAATTTCAGCGAGTTTTTCTACGTTACAGAAATTTCGTTAGTACCGTAAATCATTAATAATGATTTTTATATTTATATATATATATATATAAATATATATATATATATATATATATATATATATATATATATGTATATATATATATGTATATATTCTTTATTGTCACACAAATTGAGTTTAGGTTATAAAGCCATTATTATTTATTGTACATACAAATTAAAATGAACTAAACGCTAACGCTAACAAACGAGTTATAAAATAGAGAGGTAATTAACTAAACTAAAACATATAGGGATATTACGCTGTACATGAATGTAAAAAAATAATATTAGATTTATATATATAAGAGGCCAGTGCTATTAACACAGAAGGATTATTTAAGCATAGGAGGTATGCAATAGAGTACGGAGGGAAGATACCTAAAGTAATATCTTGATAAAGGTTTCTCTGTGTGCACTGTATAGATTGCATGAAAAAATGACATGATTAATGTTCTGCTATCGAAACACAGTTCAACGGGGACTGGCAAGTACTGGAACTAACCAGCCCTATCCAGTGGAGATAGCCGGGCATCAGATTATGTCCTGACCTAATACGAATTAAAATGGAAAAAATTTACGGATCGGTATTGAATGTGGACGCTTAATTAGAAAGGGGGATTGTTTGGGTAAACTTGTTTGAATTTGTTTATAGAAATTGTTCCGAGTAGCATAAAACATGGAGCTCCAGCGATGAAACAGATCCGTCTTTGCAGACGCGGCTAAACATGTAGAAGGATTCGCAATGAGTAGGCCTCTGAAGGCCCCCATTTTGGCTGTTTGATCACAAATTTCATTATCTTGGATCCCGATGTGAGCTGGGATCCGTGTAAATTTCACATGGATATTCTTTTGTTGTAGATACATTATATTTTCTATTACTGCCAGAATAACTCTATTAGTTTTGAATGTACGATTGGGATTTTGGATGGCATTTAGCACACTTAAGGAATCAAATAGAATAAGTACATTTGCATGTGTAATATTGACTCGTGCAAATTGCAAAGCTTTAAGAATTGCATATCCTTCTGTTATAAACACAATGGAGAAACTCGGTAAACGATATGATTTGGTGATTACCAGTTGAGGTATATAAAATGCCGCGCCTGTAAAGAGTAACGCATTGCTCTTAGGCCCATCTGTATAATGCATGATAACTGACCTGAAAAGGCTATTAACTATCCTAGAATTACCCTGTCCGATTAGGGAATGAAACTCATTGATATGTACCTCATCATCATTAGTCGCATCAGTCTTTTGACTGGTAGCGCTGCAGCCTCCTTTTCCATTCGCCTCTGTCTTCCGCCGTAATTTTCAAATCGCGATAGGTGCCCATTCCTACGCTATCCATTATTTGTCTGATGTAGCACTTCCTTGGCCGGCCTCTTCTTCTTCTACCTTCTATCATGCCTTCCAATATTCGTAGAACCAATCCACCATGTCTTATCACATGACCTATCCATCTATTTCTTCTTGTGCAGGGGTGGTTATAAAATTCTTTTCTTCCTTTCACTTTTTCCATAACTTTCTTGTTTGATATTTTTTCGGTCCATTTGATCTTCATCATGCGTCTCCAGCACCACATTTCAAATGCTTCCAGTTTTTTAATATCGACCTTCTTGAGTATCCACGTTTCGCTTCCGTAAAGTGCAATACTCCATACATATGTTTTAATTAATCTTTTCCTCAGTTCTATTCCCATATTACTGCTGAGTATAATTTTCATTTTCAATAATTGTTGCTTCGCTATGTTTACTCTGTTTTTTATATCTTCTGTATCGTTTCCGTCTTGCGACACAATACTTCCCAGATATTTATATTTGGATACCTGTTCCAGTTTATCACCATGCAATTTAATATCGATAGTTCTATCCTGCCTAGCACTAGTTACCATTATTTTGGTTTTATCTTTATTTATTTTCATGTTTATTTTCTTTAGCTCATCGTTTAATATTTTCAATCCGTTTTCTAACCTTTTCCCGTTTTCAGCTACAATTCCAATGTCATCTGCGAATCGGAAGCAGCATATATTTTCTCCATTGACAGTAAGCCCTTTATCCTTTCCTTTCGTAACGTTTTTTATGGCTTCTTCTATGTATAGATTAAATAGCAACGGTGAAAGCTGGCAGCCCTGCCGTACTCCTTTTCGGATTCTAGCCTTTACTTCTTTATCATTTATTTTCAATATCCCTTCTTGTTTGGTATACATCTCGTATATTATTTTTATATCTCTGCTATCTATTCCAATTTCCACCATCTTTTTAAACATTATGTTCCAGTTTACTCGGTCGAACGCCTTTTCCAGATCAACAAATGCTATATACGTATTTTTACAAACTTATAATCTTTTTCTTATTACTGATTTTAATCCTAGTATTGCATCCCTAGTAGAATTGTTTCTCCTAAAGCCAAACTGGTCTTCTCCCAATGCAATATCAATTTTGTTGTATAATCTTTTATATATAATTTTCAGTAATATTTTACTCGCATGCGTTAATAACGATATGGTCCTGAACTTCTCACATGTGTTTGCATTATTAACTTTTGGTATAGGGATTATTATTGACTTCACAAAGTCTACTGGAACTACTCCTGTTTCATATATTTGGCTGATTAGTTGGAATAATGTTTTCTGAGCTTCACTACCAATGTTTTTTATTAATTCTGTCGTAATATTATCAACTCCTGTAGCTTTATTATTTTTTAACTCTCTCACCGCTTTATCAAATTCTTCTCGTAGTATGCTAGGACCTTTTTTATCTGCATCGGTTTCCTCGCCTATCATTATTTTCTCATTTTGTTTATCTTCTTTCTTTCCATCTTTTTGTTATATTTTCACTATCAATTAAAAGTTTTCCATTTGCATCTTTTATTGCACTATTTCCACATTTGAATTTTCCGTTGTTAGTTAGTTTCTTTATGTTATTATACGCGTGTTGTAATTTCCCTGTATTTAATAATTCTTCAGTTCTTTGACATGATTCTTCGTAATATTTCATTTTTTCTTCTCTACATTTTTTTTGTAATTAAGTTTTTGAAGAATTTGTATTTCGCTGTTCCATTTGTTGCTATTTCTCTTTTATGTTTTCTTCTTTCTTCTATCAGTAGCATGATTTCCTCTGTCATCCAAGGTTTTTTTGCTTCATATATCTTCTTTCCTATTACTTTATTCGTTACCTGTAATATGCATTCCTTTAACTCCTTCCACTTTAGTTTTACATCCATGGAGTCGCTTATTTTTATTTTGTTTGCATTTTCTTGAAATTCATTTCTCTTCATGTTATTCTCTAGTATTTCTGTATTCCATGTTATTATATTACTTTTTATTTTTCCTACTCTTTTCATTATTAATTGTGTCTTCATTAATATAGGATTATGATCGCTTCCTATATCTGCACCCGGATAAGCGATACTTTTCTTCACCTGATTTTTATACCTTGATTTTACCAGTATATAATTTATCTGCTATCTACCTTGATCTCCTGGTGCAACCCATGTGTATCGTCTTCTCATGGGAGCTTTAAATAATGTGTTAGTGATTACCATGTCTTGTCGTTTACAGAATTCTACCAGTTGTTTACCGCATTTGTTTCTTCTTCCTAATCCAAATTCTCCTATTATTTTGCCTTCTTTTCCTTGACCAACAACAGCGTTCCAGTCTCCCATTATAATGGTGTTGTCACTGGATTTTAGTGAGCATAATATTTCTTCTATTTTTTTATATACTTGTTCAACTTCTTCATCTTTTGCTTTTGACGTTGGCATATATACCATTATAACAGTTGTGCACTTGTTTTGTTTTCATTGTTACTACAACTATTCTATCACTTATTTGTATTACCGTTTGCACTAATTTTCCCAATTCTTTCTGTAGAATTATAGCTACGCCCGCGTTTCCATTTTGTGAACCGGAGTAGACAGCTCTATATTCGTCACTCCAGAAATCTCCATTACCTCCCCATCTAGTCTCACTTACTCCTAAGATGGATATGTACCTATGGATCTAAAAAAAAAACTGCATTCAAAGGGAATGGAAACACACTTTAAAGGGACTTTAGGAATGATCAGATTGATGCGAGGATGCCAATAATTAGCTCTCAATGCTAAGAGAGGAATTTTATGATGAGAAAATCTCCAATTAGTATAAATCCGCAAGAATTAATTGCCCTCAGCTGTAGAGGGGGGATAAATGATTTATACTATTAACTATATTATTTTAAAATAAATCATTACAATATACATATATGTATATGATAGTAATTAAGCGAATTAAGAATAAGATCGGGAATGAAAAGAGGAAAATGAAAGTAAGGTGAGTGATGCGGTGTCAGTTTCTATATACAGAAACTTTAATAACCCTGTAAATTATAATTACTTAAAAGTAAATTTCCACAAATACAAGACGGTATTTGTATGCATGTATTACTTGTATTATTTGCATAAATATATATTTGCCATATGTATTAGCAACGGAGCAATGGTATGGAAATCAAACAACAAAAATACTGAATATTTTATCTAAAAAACACGAATGAAGTTAATAATGAATTTAATTTGGGTTTATTAATAATTAATTGTTTATTAGTTAATTTGGGTTTATTAATATTTACTTTATTAATAGTTAACTATTTATTTTGGGCTGATTAATATTTGTATATATATACATATATATATTTTATTTATTTAAAAACGCTCGACTTTTTGGTTATTTGCGTCCACTATAACTTAAATGATTAAATATAACTGAAAAGAAAAGCTATATCCTTTATAATACATTTATACATTTCAAAAGAATAAAAACAGATTGAACCCGCAAGCACTTCTATCGTCATTCTTCCCGTGGGCCCTTGTCTGAACGCTTTCTGTCGCTCCTTGGTGAACCGTGGACATTCAGTGATAATTAGATCGATGGACATTTTTTGGTTACCACAGTCTCTACACGACGGAATATTTATTTTATTAATAATTAACTATCTATTAGTTAATGTTGGGGGTTTGATATCCAAAATAATATTATTTTCAATTCCGTCGTACACTATTCTTATTATTTTTACTATATATACGCATATTACTAATGATCAATATTTATATATATTTAAAATTTAACGATAATATCAATGGTATAAGAGTAACCAATAGTATTAGCAGTATAATATAGACGTCAGAGAAAAATAGTTAACTTACGTTCATCTGCAAGGCACTATTGCTAACGGCACCAGGTGATGAGCAATGCATGCCGGAGTGCGGTCTAATCGGCGATCCGTTCCGGCTACCGCTGCACGATTGCTCGCAATTAGAAGAGTTTTTCTTTAACGATAAATTTTCGGCCGTTTCCGTTTCGATTAAAGACGGTGCACGGGAATGCTTGCTTAAATCTTGAGGTTTGTTCATCTCGCCCGTCCTTCGACGTGGCCTAGCCTATAATTATGTATTATCCATTAAATAATATATATCATATACACCGTACCAACAAATTAATAGCCATATTTGAGTAATATTCCTTTGTGCAATTATACGCGAACCTTAATTAATTAAATAAAAGAAAAGAATAAAGTCGCTCTAATCGCTCAATCAATGTTTTCGTCAACTTTTTCCGAGTTAGTGTAATTATTATATATCGAATCATCATCATCGATAGCTCATTTCTAGTGTCGTGACACTGTGGATTATCACAAGCGAACACGTACTTTCTGTCGGCTGCCAGATATACCAGCTCACGTACCGACGAAACATCAACAGTTGTTTACTATATGCAATTATCTTGTTGAGAGCCTTCCTATTTTCCTGTCAGAATCAATTTTTCTAATCTATATGGTATGATATGTCCAGCGAAGATTGCTATTCGTTTTTGTACAATGTTTTGAAGCCTGTGATTCATCTTGAGCTCTTGCAGCGTCGATAGGTTGGTTCTTTTAGCCGTCCATAGCACTCTGAACACTCGTCTTCAACAATATATTTCAAATGTGTTAAATAGGCTGCTTTTTAGTGTTTTTCAGAGTCCAACATTTCGCCGCATAGAGGTAAACAGAGAAATTCATGAAACGCACTTTTGTGTTCAGTATTATATCGTGACTCTTATCGTTATTCTGCGTTTAATTTCTTCCGTTGAGCTGCCATACGCCAATAAATTGTGCAGTGCTACATATATCCAATTGTATTATATGAAATTAAGGCAGCAATATTAAACAAAAGACAAATAAATCAAATTGAATCTATAAAGACCTGACTACATAAAAGGATGTTGAAAATAGCGTGAATAATACATCGAATCGAAAAAAATCCTACAGATGGCCAAAACTGAGAGAAGTTTAATGAAATCAGTTATTCAAAGGAAAATAAAGTACAGGAGATAAATATAAACTACCGCAAATCCAAGGACAAGTAGATGAGAAAAGAAGTCGAGGAAGACGAAAACATACTGGTTGAATAACATCGAGGAAGGGACGAACGCGTGATCGATATAAAAACTCGTGCAAGAAGCCGAAGAAAAGAACTTTTGATTGTCATAAAGCTCTTCGTATGGGGTATAAGAAGTAAATATTGTACGGGATTGGGTTTAGCATATAGCCCTGTCGTAATCCCTTCTGTGCTTTGAATTTGTCCGTAAATTTATTACCTACTTTAACTTCATTAGACGTGTACAACGATTTAATAAGACCGATTAAACGATGGGGAACTCGCGCTATTAACTATGTATCCACGCTGTGCAGTAATGTCAAGATTGCTATCGAAACTACCTTCAAACAACTACTTGAAAAACTGCGGATAATATGTTCGACACATTATCGCAGTCGCAAACAACGTAGTTTTTTAATGACGATGCCCGAGAAGATTGCATGTTTTCACACTGCATAGTTAACAAAACCTGAACCCAACTAACGGCGATTCCCAGTGTTTGAAGGTTTCGAACGACGTTCGCGATTTAAGCGGGTATTAATTAATGTGTCGAGATGTGATTATACCAAAAACGTCGTAATTGAAGATCATCAATTGAATTCAAACTTTGGGGAACTATGTCGTTAATTCCGATGTATTATAACCGATGGAAAAAGATACGCTTTATCTCTGGATATCGTTTAGTACGTATATATATATGTTTGAACAAATTTTTATTCTATATCCGTCCATTGCTGGCTGTAGGTTCTCCCCAATCTCTTGCATTCATTCAGTTCTGAGCTTTCTAATTCAGTAATTTCGCGCTACCTACGTTATAGTGTCATACCAACGTGTCAGTGGTCTGCCGTTTTTTTTCTTACACTATTCCAACACTCGTTTTATTCATATATTATATCCTTTCATATATATATATATATATATATATATATATATATATATATATATATATATATATATGTGTCTATATAAAATGTGATTACCTGTTTTCTACGTGGTAACGATGACTGATAACGTCTTTGCGCTCTCGGCGGTCGCGGAATGACGGAATTAGTGTGCGGAAATGGCGGCGATGTATCGGCGAACGAGATACTCGGTATAAATGGTAAACGTGGAAGAGTCAAATGCGGCGGAAAATTCGGCATCAGCATAGCGTCGACCGGATTTAGATTTAGCGAATGAGCCGCCGGAGGTTCGGATACCATCGGCGGTAAAAACCGATTTATATGATCGTCCGTTCTCGTATTGCGATTTTCGTTACTACTATTCTTATCGCCGCGATTAATACGACGATTATTATTATTTTTATTACGAATATTATCGTTATTCGCCATGTTATCGTCGTTATTACGATTATCGCTATTAGAACGACGATCATTTTCCATCATCATCATCATCATCATGTTACCGTTATCGACAAGACTGTCGCTGTTGTTATTATTGTTATCGGCTCCGCTATTAGGACGTCCGATTCCACTGCCGCTGGTGGCAGGCGACGGTGGAAAACACGGTGTAGACGTCATCGGCGGTGCTTGACTACAACTACTTAAATTACTACCGCTAGTTATACTTTCGGCCGATTTTCGCGTCGGATCATCGCCACCGTCGCACATAGGAATTTGTTCGGTGTGAGCTAAACCTCGTACCTGAGAAAACAGCACAGATTAAACAGAATAACGTTAATGAAAACCATCAAAAAATAACTATTACGATATGAAAGAGAAAATATATACGGATTGCAAATTCGAATTAGAGATTTACAAAAAACAATTATCTCTCTCTCTCTCTCTCTCTCTATATATATATATATATATATATATATATATATATATATATATATATATTCATTTATCTACCAATTAATATATCTAGCTATCCTCATATATATATACTTTCACGTAGCGTGATCAAGACAACAGTTACCGAATTTTTCGTCTCTAACCCAGGCGATTACCTGACCTCCGTTGATATCTTTGAGTTGTGCCGACTTCTATTAAAACAGACTCATTAGTACCGTTTTTCTGTTCACGAAACTCTTAAGAAGTCTCCTGCTGCACCACATTTCGAAATTATCTATACGGCATTGGTTCAATTTTCTAATCGTCCGTGTTTCTACATCGTATAAAAATTGTGTCACGCACGAGAGATGCTGGCGTTTTTTGACGCCCAAGAATCCTTCCATATTCCCGTCAATTTAACCGTTGCACCTCGTTTCAACTAAATTCTCCTCCTGATTTCACCTTTCGACCCTTTATTTTTTACTAAAGATGCCGAGTAAACGAAGCTTTCCACCGTTTCATAGCCGAGAATGATTTTACGTTCATTCTTCATGGCATCATTACCTTCATTTTCTCGTTATTTACTTTCAACGCATTGGACTTGCTTATTTATTCTAATTTCTTCAGTAATTATCGCATCCCTTTTGTACTCGATGTCACTGGGTGCTAATATCAGCAACCAGTCGGTTCGAGAGGTTCTACTACTCCAACTGTGCAGAACTTTGATCATTATATGTTTTTCATATAAATTAAATAATAAGAGCGAAAGCACACCTGCATGTCTTGCTCCTTTTTTGGCAGTAAACTAATGCGCGAATTTTTAAAAATGTATTAGCAATAAAACCATGTTTCACTTGTTATTAACTTTATGCGTTTCACGTATGTAATTTTTACTAATAATACAACCACGAATATTAAAAAAAAAAAATTATTTATTTATACATTATATATATATATATATATATATATATATATATATATATATATATATATATATATATATGTATATGTATATGTATGTATATATGTGTATATGTATATATACATATAATTATCTTGTGGGAATCAAAACAACGCGCTAATTGCGAACAAACTTCAAAATATTATTTCATTATGAATAAATTAAAAATAAATTAGTACATTCGCATCAGATGCGTAATACTTAAGTAAGTAAATAGATGTAAATTTTACATTAAAATTTAAAGACGTTTAAAAATAAATTCCGAAGTATTAATTTTCGATTATTTCCTATATACATGTGTATATATAAGTATAAAATATATTCTATTTGGCAGAGCCAGTGTGTCTTTTTACAAATAGTGTTACTTGTTCACTTATGTCTGACGGATCTGCGAGTAACTCTGCAGCGATATTATAAGAACCAACTGCTTTGTTTATTTTTACTTGTTTTATATCATATAATGATAACTATTACGTTGATGGGAATAAATTAAATAAAGTAAAAGATTTTTGGGAAATATGGTTAGTAATAATGGTAGTCTAGATGAAGAAATTATGTATAGAATAAGAAATGTCTAGACGAGTTTTCAAGAATAAAAACTTAACAACGGCTACTAAAATGACCGTATATAAAGCTATCATATTGCCGACAATATTATATGGCGATGAGACCTGGCCTATAAACACGAAAAAACTCAAAAAAGTTAGAATTCTGCCATCTAAGATTACCGAGACAAATACTTCGTATAAAAAGGAAAGATCATGTATCGAACGAGAAAGTGCTAAAAATGGCTAACTCTTATTCGATTGAACAGTATTTAGCGAAATCTAGGTTAAGGTGGATTGGTCACGTAATAAGAATGAATGACGAACGCATTCCGAAACGCATGTTTTACGGAGTACTAAGAGACGGTAAAAGATATTGCGGTCGTCCAAAATTACGATACAAAGAGATGTAGTCACTAGGATAATTATGAAAGCTGCAGTTAATCCAAGAAAGGATGCAACGTGGGAGATGATGGCCGAAAACGACTGCGTGCAGATTTTTACAGACGATATTGTAAATCAACGTCTCGTATATCGGAAGGTAAGAAGATCCAAACATCGGATCAACATTGCCGGGAGAAGAAAAATTCATTGATCGCTGGGCGATTTTGCAACGTATTTTCAAATTGGTTTTGTTCATGCGAGGCGATATCGAGTAAAAATAAAAATTATAAATTGCAATAACTTTATTTAATAATTAACGGATAGAAACTATTCAATACTTTGAAATCTTTTATGAATTCAATAAGCAGGAAACTTTAGTAAAATAGTGCCTTTCATATTTCACGTAGGCAACCAAGCCTACCCGGCTGTGTGCCTTTCAGATAGTAAGTCGGTCGGCTATGATGTTTAGAACTGGTCTAATTTAGTATTGCGTATTGGTACGCGCGTGTGTCGTGTGTTGACCTCGATGTGTACTAAGCAGAGTTTTCGCCGCCAGGTCCGCTCCCTACATGGAGCAGTTCTTGATCGATGCGATTTTCATACTGTATTTGCTGCCGCTTGTTGTAACGAATGTACTGATAATTTTATTATGTTGTTTTATTTCCACATTAATTTTTTTTTATATATAGAATTCTATTTAATACATAGTAGTACACCAATATGTATATTATACAGGTATTTTTAGTTCTTATATTAATTTTAGTCTTAAATAATATAAACGTATGAATTTGATAAGTGTTGGTTTTTCAAGTTTTGTTGTCTTATTACTACAATATCTACCACGGTAGTATCAATTGAGCGTCCATTCTCTGCATTAAAATCGATGAAATAACTTTCGCACGCTCAACCCAGTCGCAAGCCAGAATGAGTAATTACTCTTATCGATGGAAAAATAGTTATTAAATAATCTTAAAACAAAAAGAGCATTTTATGATAAATACGTGTAGAAGAACAGATTTTTTTGTTTAAACAACTTTTTTTTTTTTTAATGAATACACGTACAATTATATATATAGTTCTCCGTTTGATTTTAAATTTAAAAACTTACGATGACAGATATTTTTACATAGTTTTACATTTAAGGGGGAGCAATTCTTTTTGACGTATACACATAGCACAATACTTAAGTATACTTTTTACAATAAAATGATCTCCAAACATACTATTAAAACGGTACCACTAAAAATATCAGGATTCGCCACTGTGATTAATATACCGCGCTCCCTAAGTAGAAATATTTAAATATTATTTAAAAAGAGTAATTAAAAATATGTTTAATTTTAAAAAAATTAATCGTACTAATAATGACGATAATAATCAAATAATATATCTAACCTGTAAAGACTCGGCTGCATTTATTAGGGAAGATAGTTGTTCGTGACCTACACTAATTTCTCCTTTGTACATAAAATCGACTATCGCTTGCATCTCCCATCCTTGTAAATCTTTTAAAACAATCACCGGATGCTTACACGGAGTTTCGCAAAATATTTTTTGAAAATACGGGCTAGAACAAAAAACAACAAGAAAAACGCGCGTGCGAGAAGCCAAAAAAAATTAAATTAATTCAAATACGAATAAATATAATTCATCTTAAAATAAACACCGTACCGGAATTTTTATATAAAAATTTCGTAGCCAAAAATTAATGGTAACGACTATTACATTAAAATATTTTAAAATAATCCTACCGGTTGTTTACGCGAAATTTAGGAAATTAGTTTTATGTGAAAAGAAAAAGTTGACGAATACCTGCAAGCTGACAGTACGACTTTATGAGCTTTGAAAGTTGTTTCCTCGCACACTAACGTGACATCGACTAAAGTTTCATTCTGTAACAAGCATTCGAACGCGTTCAACAAATGGTTCTGATGATTGTTCCATCTAAGACTGTACCGAGCTGATCCCATATCCGTATCCGCGGCCGTCTCCGTGTCTACCATTTATTTTCTGTAGAAAAATAAATCATTTTATAATACAATAAAAGTAACGCGTGCGTCGAATAAACTTACTAAATTAATATAAATACGAGAACCGAAAAGATATAACGGTTAAACAAACACATCTTAAACAACAGAAACCATAAAAGAAGTTACCACCGACTTTATTTAATAATTTATAAAATAGCGATCATTAAATACCGTCTCTTACAATAATTAAAAACTGGCGCGCAATCGTAAATCCGGCTAGCAGGGTGCCAGGATTTGGTCTCAACAGAAACACATGGTGCAATTTAAATCGCGTCAGAATCAACCAGGATCGTTGCAAATATTTAATGAACAAATGGAAACTGTCGGAAACGTAGCTGTGCAGCTGTGGCAAGATCCAAACAATGTCGCACTTTATCAATTCGTGTAAAGTAAATAGCTTTAATAAAGGACTGATTGGGCTACATTCACTAGAGGAAGGCGCAGAAGACTGACTGTCGAACGTAAATTTATAATGCAGGATATCTCTTAATAAGCGCGTAATTGATACGATAATAATAATAATTGAAAACTAAAATTACGTAATCATATCAATCTATAAAAACCATGCTATTATATATATATGCAACATCATTATTAATTAAATAGTACACAAACGAAAAATATTGCTTTACCTGAGTATATGTATGCGTATTATATATTAAAATTTTTAATACATGTAAGCGATCTTGTTAATCGCTCTTATAAAATGCTAGGTTTTATTATAAGAAATTCATATGTGTTTAGAGATCCATGGACGCTACTGTCGCTTTATAATGCATTAGTGCGTAGTCCTTTAGAATACTGTTCAATTGTTTGGATTCGTATTATAATAAATGCATTAGGTTAATTGACAAAGTTCAATGTAAATTTTTAAAATATCTATATATTACCGTATATCAGGTATTTACCCTAAATATATGATTAAGAAATATAACGGATGTGAGGTCTTTACACTATAGAAGGAAAATAGCTAAATTAAGGTTTCTTCATGATGTATGCAACGGTAGAGTTAATAGTGAGTATTTAACATCAACCGTCTCCTACGTTGTACCAAGACCAAATAGGCGATCGAATGGTTTTTTTTAGCGAGCCGCGTGCATGAATCTCGGTTTAAGTTCTCCGTTGCCGTCTGCTTTCCGCTTGTATAATTCTCTTTTGAACATATTTCCCCGTATGGACATATACACTTTGATAACAGATATTTCTTTAATAAGTTGCTTCCCGAACATATTTTGCGATGAGAACAGAAGTTTCGCTGTTGTCTATTCCAATGGTTCTAGATTGTTATTATGTGGTGGGTGTTTGGCATATGTGTTCCTTTACTAATGTACATGTAGTATATACGTTAAGGTTTATATTGTATTTATTAATTTGTTGAAGATTATTCGTCCGTTTATTTCGAGTAAGATTGTGTGAATAGGGCGTGAGTGATGTATGTTTTAATGAGTGTGAGACTTGTGAATGCGTGCAGTTTTCCTGGTGCGTTTGATAGGTGCGAGGCTGGTGAATGTGTTCAATGTATTTTTTTTTGTATTTTATGTTCTTACTTTTAATTGTATAATTCAGAAAAAATTATTCATTGTATTATTTTATTTATAAGCCTACACTATACATAATTAGCTTTTAGCTGTTCATTAAATAAATAAATAAATAAATAAATATATATATATATATCTACCACGCGAAAAACGGAGAATTACATAAAAACATAGGATTGTAGTTAATAGAAATTTTCTTGCAAAATTTAAATCTATACAACACTGTATTCATATTAACATGTTCAAAGATAACGTGTCATAGAATTTGTTGCTTATTAAGTAACATTATGCACCGTAGGGGTTAACTTTAATTTATTAAACTAGGTCTCGCCGTATAAGGAAACAAGTTTGGCCAATCGTAGCTGTTAGTATGAGAACATCTTTCGGTAATTATTGTTATTTCCCGGAATTACCTAAAATTTACTTCAACCGCGTGACTAACTTCCTACAGTCGCAAACAAAGTGTTTATTTCATTTTTCGTGTACAGAAAAGATATGTATAAAAAAAAAAAATTGAACAGTCTAAATTCAACTATTAAGATTTATCTATACTACTTGGATATAGGAAGTCGCAAGAGTAATTCGAATTAGCGACGTAGTAATGATGGAACATGTAAAATGAGAGATTAATTATTAAAGTGAAGAAAAGCTTTTTCCACGAAGAGATAATTCGACAAAAGATTTTAATTCATCCGACAGAAAACTAGTTTAATTAATTAATTAACACGTTTTATATTTCGTAATTTGAAAAGTGTGGAATGTAGTGATTTAAAAAAAAAACAACAAATAAACAACAAGAAAAGAGTTAAATCTGTAAACATTCTTTATTAAAAAAATGAAAAAAATTTTCGGCCGTTAAGACATTATCAAGTGAACATTAGAGAAAATATAAAAATTACTATTTTTTCACTTTGTTAATTTCTGTAAATTGAATATTTAATTTAGTATATTTATAATTTTTTATTAATTGTATACATTTTTATATTATATATTATTTTTTTATGTTCACCTAATAATAGTTTAGCAGCCGAAAAGCTTTGTGATTTTTATGAAACGTTTAACGATTTTAACTCCTTTCTTGTTTGCGTTCTATTTCGTGTTCACCTTATTTATTTCTTGCCCAAGAAAAATCGAAAATTTATTATTTAAAAATAAAAAAATTATTCGTACGTTACCGAGTAGTATTATTAAAAAAAAAAGAAAAATTGCTTTTCTTAATGTTTGCTCACACTGTAAATAATTTATTTTGTAGAAACGAAAATAACATAGCTTACACGATGTTCGAGAATTCGATTATAATTTATTCATAAGTATAAAAATTACATCACGAGACACGTTCTTACGTGTCGTCTAAATTTCAACATATATAATATATATATATATATATATATATATATATATTTTCTACATATTCGGGCTGGTATTGCTACTTCCATTGGTATACGTATCGATATTGTATTCGTCACGTGTGCATGAATTATAAAGTATTTTGCCGAAACACTCGGTGTGTATATATCATCGAATTCTCGTATTATTACTGTATAATATTTAGGGTTTCGGGGTTTTTTCTCATTTTTTTTTTTTTTTTGAGTTTTGAGCATGGTGGAAAAGAAGTAACGGGCAACATTAAATAAGATCGCGTGTTGTCGTTTAGAACACGATGTCAAAATGCCAGAAGAGCGTGCGTAAAATTACGTACATTAGTAGGTATATTAATGTTCCCCTACGTAAAGTCAACATGAATTTTCTTAAGGTTAAAATTGACGAAGAATTAGATAGAAAATGCTTAAACAATGTATTATTTGATTTTTAAACCGTCAATTTGTAGACGATTATTATTGCCATTATTACTATTATTGATATTGTTATTATTATCATTATTATTGTAGTTCTATGTTGTCTCTTTTGCATGACTACTACGGTGCTAGTATTTATTATTTAAAAGGATTCGAACGGATTGGGACTACGACATACATGCGAAGCAAGTAATAATACTGGTGGTAATAAAAGTTTACTATATATATATATATATATATATAAATGTGCACACATATATATCGACTCTAAAGACAATTTTTCAAACCCGTTATTTCGAACTTTCCTTCATTTATTTGATCGTTTAACTTACAAGGGCGAGTTAATTTACAGAACGGTAAATTTGGAACGCTACACTATGTCAATAAACAAGAACAAACTGTTGTCACAAGGTGCAGTAAAATGGGAGATAATAAAGAAATAAAAATAAAATTAGATAATTAAAGACTAAAGTATGTAAAAGAACGTAGACACTTCTCTTAGTTCATTAGTAATAGATGATCGCGATCAGTTAACACGGTCTAGAATAACGAGGGCGAAGCCTGCTTTTTTCAGAAAGAAATGGCTGATAACGTCGAAAAACGTAAGTCCTGAGGAAAAGATTTGGAGCGTACTCCGGTATGGGTCAGAAACTTGGAAGACAAAACGAACCGGAAGCATTCGAAATACGGTGTCATAGAAAAATACAAAAAGAAAAAAAATTAAACGAACAGACAGGATAAAAAATACGCAAGTACTCCGATTGAAAATTAATGAACATCTTAAGAGATATAGGAGATGTAAAAATTAACAGATGTCCGATAACAGTAATAGAAGAATCGAAAAATGGCAAAAGAACAAGAAGAAGACCACGGCAAAAATTCATCACCCACATAATAGAGGATACAAATGTTGAGAATGTATCAAGTATTGAAAAAGAAGGTACGCTTTTTTGGCTGATCACTCAATCGAAAGATTGAAGAATACAAGAAAAAAGTTAGCGTGTTAGTGTTATAAAAAATATAAAGATATACCCTAGATATTGAAAGAGGACGGTTGCATCGGAGCAGATATGCTTTTCTACTTAACCACCAATCGTAAAGTAGAAGTACTGGTGTGAACGATTGTAACTTGATCTATCAAGAAAAACGAAATAAGACGGATGAAAATATCCGTTTAAGAACTAAAAATTTTATTGATTTTTGATTTTAGGCAATCTACCTAAAACTCTAAAGTCAGCATTAAACGGCGTTTCAGTTATAAACAACGTTTAATTACGTTCTCCGATTTAATTATCCTATTATTCGTGTCGGTTTTCTACGTCCGATAGATTCGAATTACGATCTTAAGATCCAGGGCGGAGGGGTTCTTTAATCGCGCAGGTCTTTATATGTGTCGTTACATCTAAATCGTGATCACGGTATGTAGTGAGAGTTTGTGATCGGAATCTATCGTTTTTTTTTAAAATGTTTGAATTCGACGCCGTAATAGAAACTCCACGTTCTGGTTTAAAAATATTAGCCCCTAATTAAAATAATTTTTTGTTTTCTTCAAACCGATAGTGATGATTTTAGGAGCCGATGATATATACGAAATTCAACGTTCAAATTAATAATAATAATAATTCATATCCTGTAGTGTCACATACTTATAATTTAAATCAAGTGTCGTCTCCGTATCAGAGGTAGGCGACTACTTACTATACATATTCTGTTGTACAATGTAAGTAGCGTACAGGCAATTATAATATGGCGCTGGCGTAGATAAACGCACACACACACACTCGGGAGAACTGACTGTAATCGCTTTGTTGTCACGATACAATTGCATCCCCGTTTGTTATTATAGTGTGTACTAAATTGTTTACCAGCGCGCATATTTATGCGTGGTGATTTATTTTATTTATTTTCTGATGATAATTTTTGCATCGTCGATCGTATTCGAACTCGGTAGCTTCCGTATAGAAGTCTGTGTTCTTAGCCACTTGGCTATTCCGACGATATAACATCAAGCTTTCCTAGACGGCCACCCATCCAAGTACTAACTTGGTCCGACGTTGCATAACTTCGTTTAAATAAAAGTTAGCATTACTAAACGGTTATAAATCGCATATTAAAATTTTCAGTCCTTCTAAGGCGTCGTTTCGTAAATTATGTAAGTGTTGAGTGTCTTTAAACAAGACTCTGTGTAAAATAGACGTTTTTCAATGTGTTGTGCCGTCTGGCTGATGTTTCCATATTCACAGCTGGCAGTGATTACCCACGTCCTAACCAACATCGCCATCTGCCGTGCTCAGTCCTAATCTGTTTAAGCATTTCATTTTGTTTCTTGGTATCTGAATTACCGGCTGCCTCTTTAATAGGTCTTCTATCAGCTTTAATATATCAATCTTTACATTTCGTTTTGTTATCTTATCAATTCGGTTCTGATTAATTTTTATTATAAAACGAACAGACTTTTTATTGAGTACTTTTATAAACGAACTACGAGAATATTAATGCCCGAAGGAATAAAACAACCCGAACACTGATAACGTTATAAATCGAATATAATATATATAGTATATAGGGTGACCCAGAGAAGACGGACGGTTTTGTTGTTAACTCAAACACTACTATATCAAAATTGTTGAATGAAATTTTATTTAAAAATATGGGAACGAGAGATTAACTTACAATCATTTGTAGAACACAATATCGTTCAGATGACCACCATTTGCAACAATACATTTATTCGGTCTTTTTACAACATTTTCAAAGACTTGTTCGTACATAGGTCGCTGAATTTTTGAAATTTCTTTAGAAATCCGAGTTTTCAGGTCTAATCGCAAAACTTTGAATTCTTTTCGAAACGATCTTTTTATATATATATATAATATATATATATATATATATATATATATATATATATATATATATATATATAAAAAACACAATGGCAACAGTAGATTTAACATATATTATTCACGGATATACTTTGTAATAAAAAATAATAAAACTGACCGAATAGCGTTTAGCCAATTGTAAATTAGAAAATTAAAATAAAATAAAAACATTAAATATAAAATAAAATAAATAAATTAAATCAGTGGCAAAAATTAAATTACAATTTAGCTGAGCCAGAACGTTGTATTTATTATACGTACGTAACGTACATATTAATTAAACTACGACGACTATAACCAGATATCGTTTTAAATAGGTAAGAGTCGGATGAAAAACTATTATATTATATACTTATTGCTCTTCATATTATTCTTTCTCTGGTACTTTGGCAACACCTTTCAGCATTACCCGCAGCTTTTATCAATTCCTCATAATTAACCGTCAACATCCCTTAATGAAGTCGTTATAAAAGAAATTTCCGTATGATCGACGTCCCAAGCTTTCAATTGGATTTAGCCCTGAATAATATTTTAAAACTAATTATAGTGTGTGAGTGCGGATTGGGAAACCATTAAAAAAAAAAAATTATAGTTACAAATATATAGGCCGCGAATAATTAATTCCGCATCGTAACGTACCTGAACGTAATTTTTTCAAGATTTTGACATATATATATATTTTTTAATACGCACGAATTCTTATTTACTAAAATTATTATTTTTAAATTAATGCTATTTGTAATATATATATATATATATATATATATATATATATATATATATATATATATATATATATATATATATATATATAATATAATTAACGGAGCGTGAAACAAAACCGTTTACGGAGGTACGATATTTTATTCGATAAAATGAAATATAATTTATCAACTGATTTGTTTAACGAGTGACGCGTTATTAATTCGGACATAAAATTATTAAAAATTCGTAAGTAAATTACTTAACACTATTTAAATAAGTACTTTTAAACAGTGTATCATTAAGATTTGATTGTGTACAATATCATTTTTTAAATGATTTTATTTTCAACGTATTATATATAAATATTCTTAGAATCCGAACATTCTGCGTCAAATAAATATATCCCTTATTACGAAAACAAAAGTTCACGTATAAGGGACGATACTACGATTGAAAAGGTTAATATTTGATCATAATTGCGATTTTCTTTTAAACTTTTCTCGTCACACATTATTTGTTTTACTCAAAATTATTATACATTTAATACACATTTATAGCCGGGCCGGATAAAATAATTATTATAGGCCTCTGGAAAAGGTGCAAATATAAAATTCCGTCTATCTAACGTAATACAATTGAAACATTCTACGTTTCTTATTACGAAATTTAGTTAATTTTTCTTTTTGCAATAAAGGTATACGTACCGTATAGGACTTTTAAACTTATCGTAAATTCGAATTCTATAAACGATTAAAAATTCTAATTGAAAACGGAAATTACGAATCAAATGTAAAATAATTAATAAACATTCGGCTTACGTACTTCGATAAATTTTGTAAACAACCATTGAAACGCAATATATTATTTAGTCTCTATATTTTGTTATTTTCGTTGTGCAATATTGTTAACGCTTCGAAAGCCGAAAAAAAAAAAACCACAGAGAGAATCGAGCATAATATATAGGGCAATGAAATAATCCTTTATATACGTTATCGAAAATTACGTAGTTACACAATGTAGTCGATGTAGAGCGGAAACAAATATGTACGCGTATATATGATATACACGAGCGCACAATATTTTGATGAAAAATTTCACGAGGTAGAGAAAAATCCTCATCATTCTGCCAGAGTTGAAACGTAGTAAGAGTTAAATTCTACGAGAACAGCAGTAGTCCTGTCCCGGCGCAGCTATTAATGAATCTTATTAAACAAAAGCTTTTTTTCCCTTACTTGACTCTGCACTACACACCGACCACTTTGCCGAATAATTCTACGGTAGGGATAAGAAATTGGAGGTTATCTACCGATAGTAAGTACTTACCCCTATCGCTTGCGAAACACTTATTATATAACATATATATATATATATAATATATATTATGTATATATATGTTTGTATGTATGCGTGTATATATCTTCTTTGGAAAATTCCTTTCTTCTTCGCTGTTCCAATTATTTTCGGATACTTAAGTCTTTTCGGTTATTTTCTTTTTTTTTGCTTTGTTTTCTTTTGTTTTTTTTATTTGCACTCTCTTGCCATCTCGACAGCGACTTACGTTCTCCTTCGACTTTTCTTAAGGAGTAAGAAAAGAACCTATCTGTCGAAGAGATAGTATTTGTATTTTCGTAGTCGTGTAACGAAGTTTGAGAACCGTCAGGAACACACCTCCTTCAAAAAGGACTAGCGCAAGCGCGTCTTCAAATTTTGGCTACTCTATCCGTCCGGCCGGCCCACGAATTAAAAAAGACGAACAACAGAGGTGCGCGCCCTAGAAAAGGTGGGTTTTTCGGAGGTGGAAAAACACACGTACGGTAACAACGAGACTACTGGAAATGGAAAAAGAACGAAGCGCAAAAAACGACGTCGACCTAAGATGATGAGACGTAGAGTAGATGGCATACATTGGGTGGAGTCATGAACAAAAATTCAGAGCCAAGTGGTAGTTCATCTACAACACATTACCTTTATACGACGATATCCTCTCCGTTTCTCTCACGTCGGTCTCCAGAATTACCGCTATTTGCTGATGGAGCTTTCTTTCAACTAAAGACAGACATAAACTTATAACGTGATATATATATATATATATATATATATATATATATATATATGAAAGCTTTTCTTAAGAAATACTGAGAAAATCTCGTATTCTGTTCAAATTCACTTTTCAGCCACTAGACGAAGCGCTAGTAGATCAAGTACAACGTTCATCTAAACTATACACATAATTTCTTTTCAATTCAATCTTATTGCTACTTTAGAATTGGTACTTTCCCGTTTGAGGTTATTGTCCTTCGAACAATAGACCAACGACCAAAGTGTAATCTTCAGCAATTTTTCCTTACTCTGAACCTCGTCATCTCCATGACGGACATTATTTGAATTTTAAGATTCGAAAGCTAAGCAAATGAATAAGACACGTCAATTACAATGCGCTATACTCGAATTAGGTTACAAGCATCTCTCTTATTCGATTATATTTTCGCAGTAACATCTATTCGCTAACAATGATACACGATTTTACAAATTTATACATATATATACACACACATATATATATATATATATGTGTGTGTGTAAATATGATGTACGAAAATTTCACTCGACGTACTCGTTTTGCAACAACTTTATCAAATTTTGTCGTTCATATAAAATTTATTACGTGTGTACATAGTAGGCTCGATTATGATTAATTCATTAAAAAGTTAAGAACTATAACCCCAATGTTCATATCAATTATTTACATACTAAATTCTCCGTAACATAGTACGCTTCCGTAATTTGTAGCTCTAGTTTTTTGTTTCCAAATCGACATACTAATTCCCGTTAAATTATACAAGTTACCGTTATTGTTCTGTATTACATTGGTTTTTTTATCGATTGGAAATCTATTCATGCAGGTGTCTGTGTTAAAACTGCTATAAGAAAAACAAATTATACACGCGTGTTATATGTAATGTTCAACCTATAACAACAGTAACTGTAATTTTTTTAAAAGAACTTTTACTATATACATGGTTACTTCATCTTTTTAATGTGCAAGTTTTTATTTCTTCAAAACCATGCAACATATTATCAACTAACAAAGATAATAATAATTGCGTACGACTTACACGGCCTTATACGCTGTGTACTGTACTTATTTCATCAGTGAACCGATAATCGAATCTCTGGATTATACTATTTTTCATTATTAATTCCGACTGACTCTTTTATCATCCCTTAATTCGTCCGATTTATCCGGAGAGGAAGAATGTTTTTCGATAAAATTCGGTCTAGTTCATTTTAGAGTCACTAGGTAGATTAACATTATGTATAATAATTAACCGTATGACGCCGACGTTTTTATTTCAGAATTTCGCTCAATTCCTTTTGACGCGTTATTAAATAATATAATACAACGCGCTCTACACGGTCAGCGTTGAAACTGTTCATATATATAGATTAAGAAAAAACCTAAAAACAGATTTTTCTTCCATAAAAAGAAAGAAATGAACTACGTTTTCTGGCAACTCACATATGAAGATTTTTATCGATTAATATTATATTAGACGTTTTTTAATATATATTATTAAGGGGAATACACTGTATATAGAATTTTTCAGTAATTCCGGTCGATGTTGGAACGGAATAAAACAACCTATATATGAGCTATAACGAAAATATATATTTATTGCCACTACGTACGAAATATAACATCGTACAAAAATATTTTACGGTGGCACCAATCTGAGTGGTCATATTTTCAATGACTCTGTCGCATAAATCTAGATAAATTTGAGCAGTAGTATTTGGCAATGTTGACTTGAAGGGTATTATAGTTGATTCGGATGAATTCGGTAAATAAATAAAAAATCTACCAAGTTCAATTCTCACGATCTTGATGGCTAATTCACCTCTACGAGGGATAACCCTACCCTCAAATCGTTCATACAGAATATCCATCTCGACATCCGCTTTGTGGCAACTTGACACGTTCAGTTTTCATTTATAATAGAATAATAAACGATAGATTAAACACACTCCATCGAAACAATACGGCCGTCATAGGCTGCCAACATCGATTCACCTTTATGGCAACATTCTATATATATATATATATACATCCTATTGAGGCAAAGAAGATTTGCTTCTTGAAAATAATGATGTTCAGTAGAGACATTTTGAAACTTTTGTTCTTAATATGTTAACAAAATTATTACTAATGAACAAATTCGATGATTTCATGTATTATAAAGTCAGTGTTATGGATTTTGTTCAGTGCATTTGCATTCGTATTGTTCTGTCTTTTGAAACAAATGAATTTCGTGTGAATTAGAATCGATTATAATAAATGAGAGCTGTATCCGCGGAAATTAATTCAGAGGTGGTTTCTTCCACATTCTCGATTCCTATATATATATATATATATATATATATATATACATATATATCAGTGATATCCGTGTGTTGAACATTAAAACGAATCGGGAAAACTAGTGATAATTGAAAAGAAAAAATTAGATTAAACTGATATTCGATTCAACGACAAGTATCGGATTAAAAAATTTAAAAAATCACGTTGATTCTGATTAATATTCAAGAGTCTTACTAAGGGAAAATTTAAAAAATTTTTAATTGTACAAAAATTATTTGAAACATTTTTGATGAAGTATACGATTAAATTAGTAATATACATTTAGGAAACATTTCGCGGAATCATGTAAACCCCCTCCAAAAAAAAAGAGTAAATGCTAGTAAGAAGGTAAAAAATATGTATAGCATGAAAAACAGAATTATGGTAAATAAAAGGTTAATTACATTTTTGGTTTTATTTTCGGATACACACATATATGAGTATACATGTCTATCTATCTATATATATATATATATATATATGTGTGTGTGTGTGTGTGTGTGTATGTATATATATGTATATATATATCAATAGAGAGAGTTAGTGAGTGAGGTTTGAAGGAGAAGTCTCGTGAAATCCGTTTCGTGCAGTGAAACATTCCATTTGTGGGTTTATAAAACTACAGAATATCCGTTAAATATTAATAACCTTGGACGACACACATAATAATGATAATAAAATTATTAATTATAATAATAATCATATTATTAATAATAATAATAATAATGTACTGCGTGTGCGTGTATTAATCGTGTAATTAAATTGCGTAAACTTTAGCGGTTATCGTACATACTTGAATAATTGAAAGGAATTTACATGTCACTAATCAAGGTAAGTCTGCGGCTATTGACAAAAAGTAGATTTTAAGAATACATTATTTATGCGTGTATTTAAAATAGAACAAACGCAATTGATTTATTCACACTTACACTCACGCACACAAACGTACATATAATACATATTTTGTGTTTTGTTTTTAGAAATTAGGTTTCGTATTTTTTTTTAAATAATTCCGCCGTTTCTTCTTCCAATTATTAAATATTGGATGTAAACCTTTCATTGCTACCACCTGCACGTCCTTCAGACATGGCATTCATTCTTCATCGGTATAAGATTATACTAATATACTATACTGATGGATCTAAATTGTTATGGCTGTGATGTTTTTACAGCTAGCAAAATCCTCATACGCTACATACTGCAACCGTACTTTTCAATTCTTTCAGCTGAGTTGTATGCTATCAAGTTAGCAATTGTATACATCATTGAAAATCTTACTGTATATTCTCAGCAATCGGCAATATTTACCGACTCAAGTGCTCAACATCAATCGCTAAATATTGGAACAATAATCAACATCCAATTGCTAAAGAAATTATTCAATTATCCGAATCAATGGAATCTTCTCATCCGCCAATGTTTGTCCGGATACTAGGTCATTCACAATTTCCTGGAAATAAATTAGCTGACCGAGCAGAAAATTAGGCGTTCTCTATTGTACCCTTACATCAATTTATCCATCTATCGTGAAGATGCGTGCAATATCATCGCTACAAAACTAAGAAACAAATGGAAATCTATGCGGATGTCCACGCCTAACTCGAACAAGTTAAGAAGCATTAAATCGGATACAAGTCGCTGAAAAACACCTTATAATTTATCCAGAAAAGAAGAAATTACTTCGAGACGGATCCGATTCGGCCATACATGGGCATTTATTGTAACTCCTGCCAAATGTTCTTGTGGACACTGGGAAATTAGTGTCAAACATCTTCTGTTAGATTGTACTACTTACAACTCTCAACCTTCTCAACTACATTACCAACAACAATTAATGGCCTCCTAAACTCAAATGGCAACACGCATCTTCAAGTTCTTCGCTTCTTGTACAATATTGATCTCTTCAACATGATTGAGGTCTTCTCATCTGTAATCTTCAGCCTAGTAACAGTACACGGCACATTAATGGGAACAATAATAAATAATTATTATTATTTTATAAAGAGAGACACAGAGTAGAAAGATATCTGAAGACAAAACTACCAGATAAAATCGGTAATAAGTAAATTACATTTAAAAAAAAAAAAAAATCCGACAATATTGTACAATATGGACAAAAAATTTTCTCAAACCGGCTGTAAAATAATTCCGAATAAAATCGTTTAACGTCTTATTAAAGTACGCGTACGCCTGTATATCGCTATATAGGCAAACAAGTAGACTTCTGCGCTTCTTGAGATTGAAAATTACTACTGGGGCTAGACAAAAAATAACAACGTCGATGACTTTTGGCCTTATAAATGGGGTGATAAAACATATTATTGTGAATTTTGAAAATAAACGAATGCGAATAGTTCAAAGGTGTACTGGACGAGCGCATAAAAGTACCGGTACGGAATAGTTTACCGAAGTACCAGGTCTGTGTACATTAATTCGTCGCTCGTTGTGGAAGTTCGGTTTCGAAAAGCACCATTGTGCATAGTTCAGATTTGTTACGAGAGCCCGCGACAAGAATTTCGGTTATTCTAGTAAAAGGATATTTCAGGATAATAAACATTTAAACAGAATGTACGCATTAATCATACTAATCGCGGTAAAATCTCCTCGTCTTATTTTACTAGTTAAATAATTACACTTATACGCACTTACGTATAAATAAATGCCTCAAACTTGTCTCGGATTTTATCCTATATATATATATATATATATATATATCGTTATCATTATTATTATCATCATCGACGTAATATTTTATGTCGCATGTCGCATTTCATCGAAATGCATCTCATATGCTACGACGCACAACGATAGAAAAGTTTACGAAAGCTGTACAATAAGAAGTTGAGTAAAGTTGCGAGGGTAGCTATCATCCCCTTCTGTTTTGAAAGTTCGGTGGATTACTTAAACAAACAAACTAATAACCATACGTTTTATAATGTTGTATATATACATATATATAAAAATCCTTACTAATTCGTTTAAAACCCGCAAGGATAATATTTAATTATAAAGAAGGGACACCACCAGTAGTTGTAACTCATTAATTTATTTTGCGGTCTCTACTTGTTTGTATTATGTATAAACAAATGAAAGTTATTTATTCGGGATTTTCATACGACGAAAAGATAAATAATCGAATTAAACTGTATAAAGAATACAAATTTACCTATACACTTGTTGAAAACCGAACTAAACAAGTCGCGGTTTTTATTGTTGCTATTAACTGGACAGGGTTGTATCAATTCCTCATATTTGAAGTATAATATCAGATAATTTATATTCTCGAAACCAACTATTAAGCAATACGTAGAAAAAAGTCGGTCGCCTTATCTCAACTTCGGAAATAACGAGTAAAACCAAATTTCCTCTTTATAGAACTACTGATAAATTAAATAAAACGGGAATTAAATAATTCTGACGAAATTTTTTTATCGCCAATATTCCTCTCAGAGATCCTTATTCTCTTCCACTACTACTCGCTGACAACATCAACACTCTCATTTCCTACATAAAACAGCCCTCGACTACTCAATCGAATATATTGTTCCTCTGGCACCTCTAACCATTAGTAGCTGCACAAGGGACGCTAATCTAATTTAATAATAACGATAATAATAAACGAAAATTTATTCGATACTTTGTAATAACGTGCAATATTTGTCGTCTTTCTTTTAAAACGAATAGCACCGATGATTTTCCAGCCTTCCTTTCGGAGATTCGACGTTTATTCCACATACTTCTAATGAGTGACCTTGAAACTTGCCGATCGCCATGGTGAATATACGGTGGACCGGTAACGGGACACCTTTAAATTCAAAAGGAAAATCAGTTACAATCAATGGTACACTTAAAATCGGCACACCATGGCGCCTTCGAATTTTCTTACGATTCGATCACCTTGTTCATTAACTTTACAGTTAGTTTTGTTCCATTACACGGTTTCGGTTACCGGACCAGCCCTTGAACTGCTGGCAAATCTAATAAATTCAGGTATTCAGCTGTATAATTGACGATTTCACTTCGATCGGTAAAGAATCGATCGACTTGAATGAATGCATTTGGCCATCAATTTGACTCTGAATTTTTATATTCAAATCGTCTAGATCCTTATTTTGCACTGTAAAAATAGCTCATTCGCTTAGATAAACATGTTATTTTTTTTTTTTAAATTTTTATTAATATTTGGGTACACGTTGGATATCAATTCTTCTTTTGACGTTGTGAATTGACAAAAGTTTGTTGGAAATAGAGCCAATGGAAATCGTAATTTTCCTTATTGCCAATATGTAATAGCGCCATAGCACTTTCTCCGAATTGTTAAAATCTTTCCTATTTACTTCTAATCGTGATGAAGTGTGTTATCGCGTCAGCCAGCACAATTGTTTTCGTATTTATTTCTATTATTTGTTAATAATTATATTCCAATTATACTTTTAACTATCGTGTTTTTCCACTTTTCCGTAAGATTGATCAAAGTTGTTTTTCATACACACCTTGTCCAGCCAAAAAAGAATTAGTCAAACAGGTGCAGCCGTTTTAAAATCACGCGCGGACGAATATTTATAGCGATTAATTTTTATTTACATATAGATACATATTCGATGATTAATAGACGATATTTATTAACCAAAATTTAAGTGTACACGGAAGTGAATTTACGGATATTTAACGTAGATCAAATAAATGCTAGTATGAGATCAAATCGATTTCCCTTCGTAAGGACGTGGTAATATAACGAAGACGATTCTTTTCTATCTACTACGATCTCCTACTACGTGGAATACATCCGGCACAATAATTCACTCCATTTGACCATTGCATTCTTCCTGTAAGGAGCGTGTTTTGCAGGTATTTTAATATATATAATATGTATGTTATGTATTTGCATGGAATTCTCATTTCTTGCCCAAAATATCTTATTGCATTATTATCGATTAATAAATAATTTCATTTGTCTTCAATTTAAATTTAAGCCATAATGTAATGAGGTTTCTTTTCGATTTTTAAACCTAAACCGATGGCGTGCAGAGGATTAAGTACTCTGAAAATGAAAATTTCGGAATTCAAATGATTTTTAATCGAAATATATACTACAGGTACGCGTATATGTGCACGTGTCTATGTCTTAATGTCAAAGGGAATTAATTTGGAATGTGTGGAATGTAGTGATTTTTAAAAAATAAACAACAAAAAATGGGAATTAAAATCGCTAAACTTTTTCTTTATAAAACATCATAAAGTTTTATCGACTGTTGTTAAAGCCAATTATCAGGGGGAAGATAAAAATAAAATATATAAATATATACAATATAAAAAATATAGAATGTAAAAAATACTCATAAAACCTAATTGATGTAAAGAATTATATAATATCTTATGATGTACACTTAATAGTGATATTAATACAATATTTAAAAACTACGATTAAAGTTAAATATTGATTGTAAATTGTATTGTTTAACACGTTCACTATCAGTTTACTTTATAAATACAGTTTGGTTCTTTTCATTTTATTACTTTGTAAATTGTATATCTAAAAATTTACTATTTTTTTTATATTTCATTATATATTTCTTTCACCTCTGTTATTTAATCTGCATGCCGAGTTCAAATCAGCTATCGGTGACATACTAACAGGAATGCAGATAAATGGGAGAATTATTAATAATCTGCGATATGCAGACGATGTGGCGATTCTTACAAATAATGGAAAAGACCTTCAACACCTTCTTAATAAACTGAACACAGTCGATAGCTCATATAATTTGAAGATAAATGTAAAAAAAAAAAAAATGGATGATAATAAGCAAAGAGAATAACCTTAACACAGTTTCCATTAAAATTAATAACAGGAAGATTGAAAGAGTGCAGAAATTCAAATACTTGGGCTGTTACATTACGGAGAATCTAGCCCTAGATACAGAAATAAAAATGCGATGTAACTACACCTGAAGTTCTTTTGCCAGTATGCGGGATCTCCTTTGCAATAGATCCTTACGTTTAAATATACGTCAAAAAATGATGCGGTGCTACATATATCCAATTTTATTATATGAAATTGAGGCGTCAACATTAAACAAAAGGCAAATAAATAGATTGGAGTTTGTAGAGATGTGGCTACATAGAAGGATGTTGAAAATACCATGGATAGACAAGATATCAAATCGAAAAGTCCTAGAGATGGCCAAAACTGAGAGCAGCTTAATGAAATCAGAATGGACGAACACATGGTCAATACAAAAACTAATGCCAGAGAAAAGGAGTTTTGATTGCTAACATACATGATCGCCATCGCTCTTCATAGAGTAGGGCATCATAAGAAAAAGAATATATATATATATATATCTTCTTCTACTCCTCACTCGTTTTCGAGTATGAGGTTATCCTCTAATTAGAATGCGGTTTAGTCTGCTAATGACAGTGCCGGTTGTGTGATATAAGTCCTATTCGGTGAGTTGTAACAAATTTACACTTATTACACTTGAACATGTCACTGTGATTACCTTTCTTCTGTGTTACCGTCTTTGTCTTTTTCTTTACAGCTGGTTTCTTGCTGGTAACTGTTTTCTTAACTAACGCTGTCCATTTCGGGCGATTTTGCGCCACAATTTCCAATTCGACTAACATCTTTGAAGCGAAGTTTCGGGCGTCCGCAAAGTCTTTTTCCGTCTAGTAATACACCGTATAGCATCCTTTTGGGTATTCGCTCATTTCCTATGCAAATAACATGACCCAGCCATTTCATGCGCTTCTGTTTTAAATATTGTTCTATAGATAAACAATTAGATTTTGTTAACACTTCTGCATTTGTCACGCGATCCTTCCAGGATATTCTGCTTATTCTGCGTAATAGTCTCTGGTGGCGAAATTCAAGTTTACGGGTTTGTGTTTTCATTATTGGTCAGTCATGTTTCGCTCCCATATAGCATGACTGGTATTATCATAGCCTTTTACACTGCTAATTTGGTTTTATATATATATATATATATATATATATATATATATATATATACATTTATTTATTTTTATGGCTACCTGATAATGACTTAACCGGCGCCTGGGCTTAAGCGCAACTTTAAACTTTTAAACCGTCATTTTTCCCACTAACAGTCGAAAAAAAGATTAGCGATTTTAACTCCCTTTTTGTTGTTTCCTTTTTAAAAATCATTTTCAAATTGTGACTGAAATGGTTATAACCGAATACCCCTTTTACTATTATTATTATTATTATTATTATTATGAAAAGAGACAATTTTTTAGCGTTAAATATTTTTAAAAAAATCCATTCGCCCTACTATAGGGTAGCTTAAAATAGAAGAATGAACGAACAATAAAAACATACCGATCGTTTGTATTAGTATTAGTCTGTATACTTGTTCTATATTATTAACATATGCAACGTGTTATTTTCATAATGCTATCCGACAGATCGGTTACTACGTCCGATTAGTAAATTCGCACATTAATATTAAATTTCAAATTCGACGACGATTCGGTGAATATGTGGCGGAAATTATCGCACACACACACGTTTCCATTTCATTGAACTAATAAATTATTTTTTATACTATAATATTCAATTTTATAATGAACTACGTTTGTGCAGTTGAAAAATTATTTTTATTTGTATAGTACGAGGGGGTACCTATATACAACTGCTGATACAAGCGCTATCTGATATATTCGGACCGTGTTTTTAGAATCATCTCGTCGTACAAATTAAATAATTTCTATTTAATTATATAATTTTATTATGCAATGATCGATTAGAAAGCGCAATATACTCAAACTATAATATAGGGTGGCACGACAAGACGGACGAGTTTGTTTTTTTAACACCCCTTAAACGCAAACCGCGTGATCCGCGTTTAGTGTAAAAAACGAGAGAATCGTTTTCAGTCATCATTGCGTCCTATAACGAGAAGGAGCGCGCGCTTTGCGTGGTGGAACGTTATTTTCAGCACGAATCAATCACGACAGTGCAGAGTTTCGAAAAGAATTCAAAGTTACGTGATTTTTCTTTTATGAGAATACCTTAAGACACGCGTTTACGAAACACGTTCACGAGATCTGAAAGACCTGAAAACTCGGATTTCTGAAGAAATTTATTCGAAAATAGTGTAAAGACTGAATGGACGTATTGTTTTGCAAATGGTGGTCATCCGAAACATATTGTGTTCCACAAATGATTGTAAGCTGATCTCTCGTTTTACTATTTTGAAATCAAATTTCGTTCAAAAAAAATTTTTTTTGTAGTTTTTGAGTTATTCAAAAAATAACGAAACCGTCAATCTTCTCTGGGTCACCCTCTATATTCGTTACCTGTTGATTGAACGCGTCATCTCCTCAGCGTTTCTTGAATTTTGTGTAATCACTCATTCATATATATATATATATTAATACTTTACTACGAACGTTACCACTTCAATTCATTTTCACTATTATCCTCAGAATCTAACTATCAGCTACTTTCTTTTTTCAATCCAGCATCAGAACCAGGGCTTGAACTAAGTCCCACGATCAACTAATTAGTATTTACTTACATATGCGTGCGCAATCTTGCGCTTAATCGTACTCTGCACATTTTTAAGTGTAGCGCTTTTCTAATAAAGGTTTTACGTGCTGTATTTCTAATTTTCGATATACTTCAGCACACGTATATACTTACACAATACAGACCGTTTGTAATAGATTTCCAAACTTTTATAATAAAATTAAAGCTTTAATGATGAATTCAGAAAGTCTTAATTAGTATTTAATTTTATATAAATTAATTTATATAGGTAAAGTACATACGACGATCGACCGATACAAAATTTTAATCATGATCGAATCCCGATTTAAATAAACTGTTTTAAAATGTTGGGGGGGAAAAAGAACAACAAAATATTAAATCGTAGATAAAAAAAAAAAAAAAGAATGTGTATATTGTATTTATATCCATAATAATGGGGCACGCTGTAAGATATTTTCGTAATATTATTTTATATTCCCGAAAACAACAAAAATAAACTACGGATTAAAAAGATTTTATAAAAGAAATTCCAAAATTTGATGTAACTTTTTTATTTTTATTTTTTTTTGTAAAAATTCGTTTCGAAATATTTAATTTTAAAAATGTAATTTCTGAACGTTGAATCCGACGATTATATAAAAACATGGACGTTTACAAAAACAAAATTAAGGAAGATAAGAAAGACACAAGTAACGCAAGAAAGAACATAAAACTATCCGACCGAAAGCTAAATAAATGGATAAGAAGGAAGACTGGACTCCATGATGCTGTGGAGCAAATGGTAAACATAAAATGGAGATGGGCCGGATACATAGCCCAAAGAATAGATAACAGATGGACGAAACGAGTGTTGGAATGGCAGCCAACTGACAAGGCAAGAAACAGAGGTAGACGGTTAAATCGTTGGTATGATGACTTGAAACGTGTCGCAGGAAACAATTAGATAAAAATAGTTCAGGATCCTAATAACTGAAAACAATTGGAGAAAGCCTTTCTTCCAGCAATGGATTGATATAGGCTAAAATGAAGATGGTATATATATGTATAATAATTTATTATTATGTAATAGCTGATTCGCCCCAACACGCGGTCTTTTTCCAACTATTTTCCCTCCTATAATTGTGGATAATATGATATGTTTTAATTTGATCGTAATACATGTCAAAACCAAGTCAAGTTTCTTCTATATCCGGTAAGATATTTCTTAATTTTTTCCGTCCAGCTTATACGTTGCAGGTTCTCCGGGACCACATATCAAATGCTTCAAGTCGCTCGCAGTCCACGTATTTCAGTATCCACGTATTTCAGTATCCACGTTTCTGCGCCATACAACGTATTGAACAAGCGAATATTTTCACGATCTGCTTACGTAACTGTAATTACATTAGTGAATATTCATCTGTGAACGCTTACTTCCCCGTGGCTATTCTTTTATATATTTCCAGAGTAGAGCCGAGATCAACTTGTGTCCTAAATATTTGAACGATGTTACTTGCTCTAGCACCGTATTATTTATATTATTATTAAATTAAATTAACGTGCCGTTTACAGCAGCTAAGGTTACAGGCGCGGTAGGAAAAAAAAGACGAGCAATAGTGACGAGACCGGTGAAGGAAAGTAATTAGATTTCGATAATTAAACATGGTCATCTTTGAAGAGGAGTTGAAGCGAAAAGATTAAGAGACGCTCTGAGCGAGGAGCATGAGGGACTGTCAACTAGAATATGGGAAATGGAGAGGATAACGTTACAGCCGGAACACACTGGAGTCAAAAGTTTCAATAAAATACGCATGAGTGAAATGCGTATGGCCCAGACGCAATCTGGTGATGATCACATCGTCCCTGAGGTTTAAGTTATCCAAGGATCGATCGAATGTTTGATTTGACGTAGTTTTTGTTGTTTTGTGAAGTCAGCTGCGACTTCCTCTGTCGTAATGTAAGAAGCCCGTTTATTATACATTTCTTAAGGTCAGATGCTGGAACTAGAATATCCGGAGCCGGCAAAAACGTAACAGTTTCCCTAGCCGCTTTATCAGCCAGTTCATTCCAATAAACTCCAGCGCATGTATCCACAGGAATGTCACTTTCTGACTAAAGCCCGCTAGAATCAGTTTTATCACTTTTTTGGCTATGGGATGCTGATCATGGTTGAAAACGTCGCAGAGAACGCGGAGTGCTGAAAAAGTCAGAACATATAGTTGACGGTCAACATCAGAGCTCATTAAAGATTCCATAGCGAGATAAATCGAGTATAATTCAGCTGATGAAATGACGGAACATGATTACTCTATCTCTGACTAAACAGCCGACAAATTCATTGAACAGAGATGCGTTAGGGTTGAACATGGTAGATTTATATGAACGTGACATACTTAACTTCTTCGACGGGTAGATTTTCTCTCCATTAGCCTGTATATTACGAGATCCAGCCGATTATTGCTAGTCGTATTATTTATATACTGATGATGGTTTGCTGATGTTTCATACTTACAGCCATTACTTTATACATATATTATATATATATATATATATATATATATATATATATATATATATATATATATATATATATATATATATATATAATAGAGCGAAGTACACAATTTTCCTCATTGTTAATCCTTTTTTTAGTCATACCACTATCAATTATTTAAAAAAAATTATTAATTTCCAAGTTCGAAGTAATTAATAAATTGTAAACTAATAAATACAGATAACCGGATTTTGATAAGTACTTCGACTGTTATACGAAAGGAAGAAAAGTACAAATAATGTTTGTGTAAACTTTTTATTACGCGACTATAAATATAATTATAAAACTGTGTTATATAAATATATTTAATATATTCTTTATAGGAAACCGGGAGGACTGCTCTTCGCTAGACGAAAACGCGCAATTTTGCTTGATAAAAATATTTCGCGTATCGTGAAAGCAACGCTACCGGCTGCAAAGCTTAATTATTAAATAAGTATGTTATCGATATATTATCTATATGGAATTATCGACTGAATCGAGAATTAAACGAAAATATCAATATTTTACGTATCCATCCATTTTGTATTCGGCCAATTCTGATCGTTATGACCAGCAAGTGTTCTCCGTAGATTCCGGTTCTGAGCAGTAGTAATAACTGTCGCTGTCGTCCTAAATTAATTTCGCAAGACGTCAATTCACTTCCTCTTGCTCCAACAGGTACATTAACTGGGCAATAATAGTTTTTCTTCTGGATTTTCACCTCTTATAAAATGTCCGAAAAATTGTGGAGGATCCACGTAATCTGTGTAATTCTATCGGTTCGTCTAGTTTTGTTCGTATTGAAAGATTTGTCGAATATCTCGCCAAAATTTGCACGCATTCACTAGGAAAGTATTAGGACGAAATGTTGACATGAAATATTCTGACAAGTCTTTAGATAATGATTTGAAACTGATAACAACGAAACTAATAATAAAATTATCAAAACTTATAACACCCCGCCGGCCTTTATTGGTGCGGTTGTTTTTTTTTTTTTTTGTTTTTGTAGAATTGTTTTTTTTTCCGGAAAACATATTTAGATAAGAATCACATTCTATTTAAAAACCGTTACATACGTAACTGTAAAAACTATACAATCGTATAGAATTTGGAACTTACGAAGTTATAACGAAAAATTTTAGTTTTGACAAATACAGGAAAGAGGCCACTTAATTTTTTTCTCCTTAAAATAATTCTTTCGTAGATTAAAATAAAATTTTAATTATATTTACCCAACACATATGCGGTAAAAAGTAAATTGTCATGCTTATAAGATTTGTCGAACGGTTAATTTAAACGAACTGACATTTTTCACGTACATATTTAGTATCAAGATTAAGATCATCTAAATATAAATTTCAAAAATTTATGGGTTGTACTATTTGCGATAGAAACCGATATTACTGAACATTAAATTTCTCTTCACCACCAGAAAGTTCTTCACAACATTAGTGAACTGATGGATAACAAATAATTTTTGAAAAGAAACACGAGTTTTAATTATTACATAAATAGCATGATTTACATTGTAAAAACGGGACAAATTTCAAACCTTGTTAACTATAAAGTTTAAAATGTTTAGTCATTACGCAACATTTTAAAAATAAAAAGACAAAATATTGTAATTATTTCGGAGTTAAAAATTTATTCTTTACATAAAGTCCAACACAAAAGTATGGTAAAATACATAAAATTTTGAACGATATTACAAATATAGAAGACTTTTAAAATAAAAATGAACTCATATTATTTAACTTTTACTCCATAAAATAATTCCTTTGTGTTCTTATGCATAAAAACATACCTCAGTTGATACAACATATTTTTGTAATTATATTCTGGTAAGCGACATTTGTTTCCTAACTTTTGTGCAGACATATCGGCAATATGTTCAGTTTTATGTTTACCAAATTCTAGTGAAGGGCTTATATGGTTTGAAATCATATGATCCGTCACTTTTACTGCTTAATGATATAATGATGGAACTGATAAAAATTCTTGAGCTAACTGCACTCGAAAATCAAAAAGTGACATCATACTTTTTTATGGCCTATTTAAATTTTGACAATCTTCTCGATATAATAACCAAGAATTTACGCAAGCAATGCCAACAAAGTGTGTAAGATTATGCGTACAGTGCATCAATTTGTCCTAGCATTGCACCGATATAATGCAACTAATCTGTCAACTAAATCTACAGCTCCCATATATTTGTTATATTTTGAGATCACATCTGGTCAAAGTTTTTCTTATCTTCTTTTTGTCAATCTTGCTCCATCGCTTGCATTCGTCCTTTTTTACATTTCCATGTTCAGTTGATAACATGCTTACTATTTTGTTATCTAACCATTGCACAAATGTTTCCGTCCGCTGTTCAGCTGTAAAGAAACGATCGAAATAAACACTGAAACCTGGGGTTATAGTTTCGGTTAGACGAGCGATTACTGATACTGCGATGGTCAAATTTGATAACATACCAAATGTAGTATTTTTTCCTCGATAAATTTCAAAATCTAAGACTAATCCTTTCGAACTTGCAACGACAAAATTTTTAATACCAACTAGATGAGGTTTTTCACGAATATATTGTTTCAATTTCATTCGACCAGCGAATGGTGAACAATATGGTCTCGTTTCTAACTTCAAACAACCATTCCGAACTTCTTCAATAAATGGTTGTACTTTTTACAACTTATCTTTAAGCTTTTGTTCCTGCGTTACATAAGTATCATATACTATTTTTAGACAAGATGCAGTGTATACATCTAGGAATTATCCTATAGCCAAAAGTCTGACAATTTTAACATTGTAAAACGGGGATTTTTATTGCGAAATTTTTTCAAAGTAACGAAGAAATAGCAAATTTCCTTAATTTTTAAAAACTCCTTTACAGAAGGGTTAGATGGAAAAATGACCATGAAAATTGGTTGAGTAGATTCAGTTTTACCACCATCGACTGATTTATAAAATTGCCTAACTTCTTCAAATTTAATTTTGTCTTTAATATCTATCTGTACGTCATCTTTTGTAAGCGTTATAGGAAGTAATTTGATTATCATTTTCCTACTGATCGGTGTGCAGAAAAACAATTTAGTTTATTAGTTTCTAGAATTAATTTTAATTTGTCGATGGTCTATATTTTTAGGATAAAAATAAGTTCTATTTCTTTTTGCCTTAATGATGTTATCTCTGCTTAACCGTTGCTTAATGGTACGAACAGATGTGGTCGGGTTTACAAGGAAACCGGACATAACAATAGGTGGTATTTTAACAAATTTCGGACGAATAATAATCGGGCCGCTGATTGACGCCATTACTGTATTCATTCGTGGTAGCATTAATACAACTTTGATGAAGCGTCGAATTCAGTCATCTACTGATAACGAGGAATATTTATGTTTTGTTTGTGCTTCATCTTCATCCAAATTGTGTAAACGTTTAGTACTCTCTTCGTTTGTTTTGTGAAAGCTAAACAGATAAGGTATCCAAATGTTTGATTGATAAATTTGGTGTATTCTCCGAAATAGCAGTGGTAGTGGTCGTATTAGTAGCAATAGACGTTGAACACAGAGATACCATGAATATCAGTATTTGTTCCTCGATGGCGTTTCTAATAATAATAATTATTATTATATCGTATGTCTTCGGGTAGCAAACACTATACATATTTCTGTTTAGACGTCCAGTTCGAGATTTTCCAGTCATATTACAGCCGCATCCGATACTCTCCGAATTTCTTCCTAGCCGCCACTGAAGGCTCTTTGTGGACACGTGTTCGGGATATAGTCCATCGTTTGATTATTTAATCCGCAGTCGCATAACGGATCAAAGCCCAAATTTACGAGCATGTTGTCACATATTCCATGACCAGTTCGAAAGTGGTTGAGCCGTACTCTTTCGATGTAGGTCAAAACCAACAACCTGTGGTCGGGAGCGTCGATTATATTATTCTTGTCCGGATTCCGCATTTTCCATTATTTTCTCCACACTATTACTGAATCGAAACCCTCCGACATGAGTTTTGTAGCTGTTCGGTGAACTAGTTTCCTCGATTTCAGTCTTTTAGGCCCGTCTGTATCCGCGTGTACAAGTAGGCTTTCGTTGATTCCGTATTTCCTACATTCTTTAACTGTCGCGGCCTTTCTACGAATATGAGCAGGTATGATATTGGCTAGTACTGGTAACCACTCTACCGGGGTCGATTTGGTTGTGCCGGATATTATGCATAGTGCAGCGTTTTGTTCGGTATCGATCTCCTTTGTGTGCTTGCTGTTCAGCCACGCTGGAGCTGCGTTTTTAATCACTACCGATATATATATATATATATATATATATGTATGTATGTGATAGCATGATTGCCGAAATGGAGGAGAAGATACAGAAAGTGCTAGATACTATAAATAAAATAGGAAGAAAATACAACATGAAAAAAAACGTGAGTAAAACAAAAAACATGAAATTTAGCAGACAGAAAACTGGAAGACAAAACTGGAAATAGATGGACAACAATTAGAAAATGTAAAACAATATAAATATTTAGGAGTTCTGATTACATAAGATGGTAAATAAATAATTTCTAGTTGAAAAACAGAAAGATCGACTTAGAAACAAGAAAACGATTATTACGTTGCTACGTTTGGCCCGTGTTGCTTTATTCAGCGGAAACCTGGACAATAAATGCAGATTGCGAAAGAAGAATGAAATGTGGGCATATCGACGCATGCTGAGAACACCCGAGAAGTGCTGAGTAGGTGCAATGTCAACAAGCAAGTAATGAATGACATAAAAAGAAGAAAAATTAAATATATCGCTCACAAAATCCGAGAAGGGTTTTTCAACCTTGCAGCACAGGGTAAAATTTCAGGAAAGAAGAAAAAGAATGGAATTAATGACAACAAATACAGGAATTAAGAATTTCGTCAAATTAATTGAATCAGTCAGATGCCGATGTATATAGAGTTTGCGATATGCAACTACCCGAATGGAAGATGCTACTTTCATGATGATAATGATGATATATATTATTTTATATATGTATATATATATAAATAAAATTTACATATATATGTACGTATTCGGTGTTGATATTAATTTTGTTCACTGTGCGAAAAAGACGGTTTAAAACATGAGATAAGGTACGTTTAAAGCATTTGATGACTTGTAGGATTTAGCTGGCGGCTGGCGCTAGGGTCGATCGAAGTTGAAACCGTTACGTGCTATATTATAAAAATATATATATACCGGATGGGTACAATAATTAGAACGAGCACTCGCAAGAAAAACCACATGGTATTAAGTTTTTTTTTAATACTGACGTATTTTTCAAATTATATCTTTTAACTTTCACTTGCGAATTTGGCTATACAGCTGTCAATTATGTGGTTGTGCGAAAAAAAAACAATATTGCTATTCTACTGCGAATGCAAAAGAAAATCCTCCGAAATATTGCTAATGCCCCGTGGTATGTAACTAATCTCACACTTCACGAAGTTCTCAAGGTGAAATCCGTAAAAGAGGAAATCGCAATTGTCAAAAGATACGTCAACCGTCTAAAAAAACACACTAGTCACATGGCGATCTCCCTAATGGATAACTCGATTAAATATCGTCGACTGGAAAACCTCTGTACTTAATAAAAACTGCTACTCATGGTATACTATGCATATCAATTACAAAGCTTACCAAATAGCATCAGCTAGATGTAAGTTAACGATAGCATTGAAAAAATCTTTAAAATAGAAAAAAAATCTCTAAATAGGGAAAAACTCTCAATATCGGATCCTTTTTTTAAAGAAAGATAATTATTTTATCGATACTAATCTAACGCATTTTCCAATCAGCCATCTCATATACTATCGTTTTTTTACATTCGTTTTTTCACTGCAACACCTCACACGACCGTCGAAAAAGGTTAAAATTAATTTCTTACCAACCCATTAACTTAATCACAGTAATCGGTTAAAATATTATCCGGGTCTGATAACTGATAAGAAATTACTCTATTTTACTGCACGTATAGAATAAATCCCAAAGAAACATGATTCCATATTTCATAAGTTTAAAGGATTGCAACGCAATACACTGAAATTGAAATATATCGTTATCCAGTATTTTTACGTACAGGGCTACTTTATATATATATATATATATATTGATATATTGTTTATAAACAAATGTTTACCCTCCATCGATATACACCGGAAATAGAGTATCTACTTAATATTTTATCTGTATACAGGCTAATGCAATAACAAATATCATGTAGCGCTATCTTTTTATCACTATATAAACTTATATTAGGACTAGATTGAACTTATATAATTGCTATCCGTACCACATTCAATAGCGCTATAAATGATTAATATAGGCAAATAACTTCTTCATTTAAATCTTAATAAATATAATATATATATAAAGTTAATCGGTAACACATAATGTCTATTAGATATATTTAGATAAGAATCACATACTTGTTTTTTTATTACTAAATTATGTAAATCTCCATATGCCGTTTGTAGGGCTATTATAGCATAAGGAGACATGTGTCTAATTTATATGTACGCTAGGAGTCCGCTTTCTCTGGCAAAAGTCAGGATTCTAACTATTGATTAAGGGTTGTTTGAGAGGATTTTGTATATCGGGCCATTTATTTTGTGTTTTAATCTGTGTGATGTGAGTGTTTGGTAGTTGTAGATTAAGTGTATAGCTGTTGGTTCTGTTAAATGTCCGCATAGGGGCAGTTTACTGATGTGGTATATAGATATAATTGCATGATATGGGTGTATGACCCACACATAGACGGTTTAGTGTACAATATTCATTTCTGCTTGTGCCCATCTGGAAGCCACCAAGATTCAAATTTTATGCTCTTCAGGAAGGTTGTCTGTGAGGTCCAGTCGGTAGTCCATTCCTGTTTACTGTTGTTCATGAGTATATGTGCTAATGCGGGTCTGGTATTTGTGAAAATACCATAGATCGAGCTTCAAGGTCTACTTTTTCAATGCCGTGCATTACATTGTGACTTGAGATCCACAGGAAAGGTAGTTCACATTGTTCCTTATGTAGTTTGTATATTTCTAATATTATTAGGCTATTGTTGTCTTGATGGCATATTAGTTTTAGAGATAAGTAGGCGTCTATTATAATGATTTTCGATGTTGAAGTACAGTTGATCTGATGTACTGAATACAGTACATAATTCCATACAGCTCTGCATCCAGAGAAGTGCCGCCATCGCCTAGTCGGATTGTATGTAATATATTATAAATTTGGTAAGAGCAGTCTGCTAGTGACTTGTCACCGCCTGCTGTAGAATTTTCTCCATCTTAAATCCGTTACTTACATCATAACTTGTAATTATTTTAATCGTGTAGAATTGCGTTTCATAAATTTTCGGAGTTACAACTAAAACTTAAAATTTTGACAAATAGATTTTTTGCGTGTGGGAGAGCGGGATAATTCAGAGATTAAAAAATATTTCCGGGAAATGTCAACCGTAGCCGAAATATAAAGTTCTAATAATATTCACCAACGCATATGAGGTAAAAAGAAAATTTGTAAGCTTATAACATTCGAATGGTTCACGGGATCGAGCTGAAATTTTTGACGTACATTTAGATAAGTATCGAGAAAAAGACGACGAAAAAAAAAATCGAAATTTCCAAATTTTATAGGAGCTGTACTCGAGGTCGGGACGCCCAAAATTTCAAACCGAGAATGAATATATATACAAGAATTACTTGTTTAATAATATAAAATAATATAATTTTATAGGCTACTTAAAGGGTATATTAACTCACCAATTCAATTTTAACGTAAAATTCTTCAACATATACGTGCTATACAGATATTTCTGGGTCGTTTGTATTATAATTCACGCGAAAGTCTTGAAAGAGTTTCTTCGCAAATGTGTATTTCTCTCACCATTTTAATCATCTTAAAAATTAGTGCATGTGTTTTATATATGGTACTATCTGAAATTAAACTCAATTCTCACTCACTAAATTTACTTCACTAACCTTAAAACATTATATAAAGTATATGGTTACCGAATGTTTTGAAAAAAATTTATACGATTTTAGTTCGATGGGCGTTTTCATTTATGTTATTGTTTTATTTTTTAAAGTCCGATACGCGTTTTCATTTATTTATTGTTTTATTTTTAATTTTTAAATAAATATAACCGACATTTTACGATTTTAAAATATGTTGTCAATTTTTTTACTACGTAACGTTTCAAAAACAATTACAATTTTCATTTTCAAACTCAAAATGAAAATTGTAATTATTTTCAAAATGTTACAATAGGAAAAAATTGACGCGGTACGGATATCAATCGCGAAAGTTTAAAAGCCTATTCAAATATCAGCGAATTTAAAAATAGCGTAAGAAAATTTATAATTTACAAAGTGATTCCCCGTTAATTTAACTGGGAAAATGCGTACGTTAAGCGGGAACAACTTAAATATATCAGGTCTTTTAGATGAACTAATCCATTATAATTCAATTTAAGATCAGTTAGTCTCGAAGCTAATAATGTAAAAGGTCGACCCGACCAAAAAATTTAATAATAAATGTTTCACGTTCATATATAGCTAAATTATAAATACCCCGTTGGGAAAGACGTGAAAAAAAAAATCAAAAATGGAGATAAAATTGAATACAAAGTACTTTCAGATAATTATGTTTAAACATAGTCGTATACATTTGATAATACTGCTGCTCGTACGTTACCGCAAAACGATGATAATCATTACGACAGAGTGCAGAGTTTGGAAAATGTTCCAACGCGATATATAATATCCATACCGGACAGACGATGGAACCACGGATACGGGTAAAATACGATTAGGGTTGTAGCATAGAGATGTCTAGTTAAACGTAATCTTGAATGGGGGTTTATAGCGGTTTAATTATATTAAAAATTAATTAAGTTTACAGAGTTGTACATTATATACATACACATATATATACATATATATATATATATATAGTATATATGTAGTTGTACATGGTACACACTATTACCGTTATCATATATTTTTATATTTATGATTATTATTATTAATTGTTAGTAAAATTTTTTGTTTTCACCTATATTTCAGAGAAACGGGTAAAATTCGTCGTACAAATTCGATCTGCTCATCTTCGTGAAAAATTAAATGAATAAAGAACATAAGGTATGTAGCATATACATATATATAATTTATATAATATAGATAGATATGTGTGTGTGTGTGTTCGATGGATAACATTAGCTATTTTCGCATTTGATCGCTGGAAAGGGTGAAGTTTATTCGTGGAAAGCTCGTAGTCTAATTAATCGTAAATATCGTCATTTAATATTTAGAATAGAATCGTATAGAGTTGTGTCTGAACTGAATTTTATTGTTGCTGTATCCTAAACCAAAAATGAACAGTACCGACTGAATTAAAGAATTTTTATAATCACTATTAATACATACTTTCGGTTGGAAAAAATGAATTCGTACAAACTCATTTTGAATATAAATTTGGTATTACTATAATATTATAAATGAAAGAAAATATATTTTATCGAAGGGAATAATTGTCGTTAAATTATTTAAAGAACCACCACAAAAACGTCCGAATAATACTTTACCCATTTTAGACTTTTTTTAATAAATTGGTCGCGTAATTGTTATATTTAAAACAATTTCTAGCATATATCGGGTAGAATTGACTTTGAAAGACGTGATAAGCATAGTGTGAACGCGGTATTGCGCAAGTGATGCGAACAATGAACATTTCTTAAAATATAATATAGTAATGTAGAACAGAAAACGGAAAACACTACCTTTCACATTAATTATCAAAATTAATATTAATGTTCATACGAAGTGGGTGAAAAATGTTGGGGAAAGCCTACATCCAGAAGTGGATAGATAACGGCTTATCGTGATATATATATATATCATCATCATCATTTGTTGTCAATCCGTAGATTGTTTTGTAGCAGCCTGCAATTCTTTTCTATTTCCTGATAACCTCTTCAGTTCCGTATAGTTGTTACATTCCAGGTCTTCTATAATCTGCGTCATATATTCGTGGCCAGATCTTCCTCTGGGTTTTTTTCCGTATACCATTCCTTCCAATATGGTTTTCATAAGGGTATCGTGCCTCAAAATATGTCCAATAAATTGATCCCGTCTGCTGGTAATTACATTTATGTTTTTTCGTTTGCGCTCTGTTTAGTACTTCTTTATTTGCAATTCTGTCTGTCCACCTGATCTTCATCATTCTTCTTAGGCACCGCATTTCAAAAGCATTTATGCTTATTACCGGTAGACAGAGTCCACGTTTCGCAGCCATACAGCGTAACGCTCCAAATAAAACATTCTAGGAACCTTTTCCTTTTTTCTATTGATACTGATTTCGATGTCAGTGGTAAACGCTGCTTATCCCCGGGCTATTCTCGCGTTTATATCTTTAGTGCTTCTTCCGTCTTGAGTTATAATACTTCCCAGATACGAAAACTCCCTGACTTCTTTTAGTTTTACTTTATTAAGTTTTATGCAGATAGGTTGTATTATTTCCGATTTTTTACCGCATGCCATAATTTTAGTATTTTTTACATTTAATGCCATTTTTATAACGACTTTCCAGTATGTTATGCATTTTCTTTAGAGATTCTTCCAGTTCTTTTTCACTTTCTGCCAGCATTGCACTTTCCCCTTGTATTTTAATACCTGACTTTATGTTGCTCTTAACTTCCTTTATTGCCTCTTCGATATATGCATTAAACAGGAGCGGAGATAATGAGCATCCTTGTCGTACTTCTTTTTTGATTTTAGCTTCTCTCGATTTATTTATATTTCTTATCACTGCTATTTGATCTCTATATAGAGCTTCAATGATTCGCCTATCGTTCCAGGGTATTCCTATTGTTTGGAGCAATTTGAACAATTTCGTCCAGTTTACTTTATCGAATGCTTTTTCCAGGTCTACAAAAGCTATGTATACAGTTTTGTTTTTGTTTATACATTTCTCAATTATTGTTCTTAGTGCTGTAATAGCTTCTCTTGTTCCTGTTTTTCTTCTAAACCCAAACTCGTTTAAATCCCTCTACATAGCTTTCAATTCTTCTCTGTATAATTTTTGTGAGGATTTTAGAGACATGCGTATTTAAGCTTATAGTCCGATATATATATATATATATATCGATTTAAACAATTTAGTTATTAACAATTATAAACATACAGATATTATTTGCAGTATTCTTGGCGGGATAAGATTTTTACTAATTATGAAATAACTTTTTGATACAAATCGAACAAACTATTAAACAGATCGTGTAAGAGTGGTTTATAAGGGCATTAGAAATTTCACATCTTATAATAAGAAATACCCGTTTTCGGACGGCGCAGTAAACACGTTTTAATTAAAATATTTTCAATTAAAAAAAGACGATATTAAAAACAGCCGATAAATTTACGTGATATTGGGCTTTCGTTAGTTTAACAAGGCGTTTTAATTATAATATAACGTAGATTTTATATAATAGCTTAAATTAAGATATCACTATTTAAAATAAAAGATTTTATATAACACAACATACACATCGATAATACAAGTAGTTATTTAAAAAAAAAACGAGATATTAAAAGGGACAAGAATTGGAAATAATTTTAGACGTAAATATAAAATATGACGAAACTTTTCGAGGATGTCTCTTTTGATATTTGGTCGGGGAACTCGTACAGACCAGAAAAGAATATAGGTTATAATTTTTAAGCCACTAGTTGAATTTGTGTTTCCGGATTATCTCGTGTTTTCCTTATACAAGACACACTATATGTAAGGGACAGCGAAAAATCAGCAAAGGATGTATTGGATTTATTAATAATCACTAAAAGAACGTCAACCAGTTTTTTTGAATAATTAGTTGAAGATGGATAATATTTAAAACGAAGGAGTAGAATAGTTATGGCGGAACACGAAAAGTGATTTAAACATTTTTTTGTAATACCATTCAAACGTGAAGAGGGATATTTGTTAAGAGGATACTTCAATTCGGAGTATGTTATTATGGAACAAGACGGAAGTTTTATGGCCGGAATCGAAAAAGAGGAAAGTATCTATCCGGATGAAAAGCAAAAAGTTTAGCTTTTTCTCAAACATAAGATGCGGACTGATTACAATTAACGCCGATAATCAAAATGCTTGTCTTTTCGTATGGGACAAGAAACGATACGTGATAACTTCTCGTTTTTATAACAGAAATAATCGTGTATAGATTTACTTCCGCGGAACTTTTTAAAATGAGTAGAAAGTGTATTTTGATTAAATAATAATAATAATAATAAGACCTATTCCACTTAGAAGATTTCCGATTTTTTATAAAGCGAGTATGACGGATTTAAGCAAATTTTTTAAATGAGTAATAAACTGGTTATAAACCGGGACATCAAAATATGAACTAGATGGAGTACAAAAGAACATATAAATGTGAAGAAAATTCGCTGATTTTATTACGAAGCAGATTTAACGTAGAAAAGAAGTATAATAAGTTGATTGAAAATGTTTTAGGCTAAATGTGAATAGGTAGGTGGTTGAAACGAAGAGAAGGAGAAACAACCTATCAGTTTGTAATAGTGTGTAAAACTATCAGATATTAAAGAAAAATTTAAATCGTTCAGAGGTTTTGAGAAGAGATGGAATGACGGTATGATAGCCATCATTAAGAAGAGTTAAATTAGTATATATAGACTTAGGCGGAATCATTAGAATTACAGTCTAGAAATAACACGGTGTGGATTATTAAAAAATTCCGCCGTAAAATGTATCACGCGACTAAGAAAGAGCGTTTACTGTAATTGATAAGGAAATTTTGATCTGTCAAATGGGAAGGTGGTAAAAAAAAAAGAGAGAAACTTTATTTAAATATTTAACACAAAGCAAAAGCCGTTGCAGCTACTATTGACTGTAGTGGGATTTATATCGGTGATATTTATGAAGTATAGAATTGTTTATGAAAAATAGCTCACAATATCCTCTGTATAATTAACAGCTACGATAATAACCGGGAATAGAAAAATCCAACATATTGAACGAATTGACAGTCAAATAGGATTCTATACTGAGAAAATCGAGACAATTTCATTGAAGAATGCGTAATTAGGTCTCACCATGAAAGAGTACAAGTAGAGGAGTGATAATCACGTACAAAAAACTAATTTATATATATATATATATATATATATATATGCATATATATATATGCATATATATATATGCATATATATAACAACACGTATAGACGTACACAGGTTGCATTGATAAATATTCAAAATACATACACATATGTAATATATATACAGCCGTGTACACGCAAATAAATTAACTGTTTAAATATCAACGGATGATGTGGAAAGAACAAAAAAAAAATAAAAAATAAACAGAAGAAGATATTATATTTCCTATAGTTATCGCTTTTATTATTGTTATTTTAATTATTATTATAGTCGTTATTATCGCTATTTATTAATATTTTTGTGATTATTATTATTGTTATCGGTACTATTCTTGTTAGGATTACTATTAATCGGATAATTATTTTTATTTAGTATCAATTTTAATAATGTCATTATTAGAAATTATTTATTTTAAAGGTTTTATAAGTGTAAAGCAACTCAAACTCAAACGTTAACTATATATAATTTGTTTTCGGTGTAAACTACGTTAAAAATTTTTTTCACGCAACGATTCAAAAAATTATATAATTCTGAAATATATAATTATTAATAATAATAATAAAAGCTTCTATGGAAATATGTATTTAAGGTAGCAATTGTTTAACGGCACGGATATTCGCTATAAAAATTAATCTCGATGTAGCGATTGTATAATTTCACCATGCGATATAAAAACAAACATTTAATTAATTACACGTATAATCGTAAACACGATATTAAATTCGATATTGTCAACTTTTTCTTTTATTTATTTGTATCACACTTTATTGTTGATCTACTCGTAATCGTTTGCGCCCTTTTTTATACGTATTTTTTTTCTAAAATATATAATTAATAATAATCGATCAAATTATAAAACATAATAAAAAAAACGAAACGAATATCTCGTTTAATTTAAAAAAAAAAACAACGCTATTTACAGAGAGTAAACAAAACAAGATCGAAGTAATAAATAGCACAAGCTAGTGTGGCAAATCTTTCTCAAATTGAAATAAGAAACTCATGATTGAAATTGAATTGAATTATTATCAATTGTCGTCATTATCGATTAATACGTGTATTTTCTCCTTGACAGCTTAAACTTAAAATAGTTTTTTTCTTCAATAATTCATCCATTATTTAACCAGCGTAAATCCTTAAAAGAAATATAAAAGTATCGCGCGTCGACCTATCGTCATAAACGCCGATCTTTAAATCTCTTATATATCTTAAATAATTAATTAAAATAATTCCATTTCGCGTAAAAATTAATCAAATTCGCCCGCATCTTATTAATTTTTTTTTTTATTGGTCTAAATAATTACAAACGCAAATCAATGTTGACGAATTACATTAAAAACTTACCGATACGCGTTCGAAATTATCGGATTTCATATTTACTTTCTTTTTTACAAATAAATTATCGGATAATAAAAACCCGTCCGAGTCTCTCACCACGCGCGTTATTCCGAGTATATATAAAAATAGAATTAAACCTAGGTTTATTTATTTTTTTTTTTTTAATATTTAGCGTTTATTTCACGATGGTTTTTTCATTCGCTTTTATAATCGAATATTTAATATTATATTTTATTATTATTATTATTATTATTATTATTCGTCAGGATGCTACTAGTTTTAAGATGACGGTATCCGCAAATATTAAAAATACGTATTATTGAAATAAAGTCCTTTCCTTTTTTGTTCTGCGAATTTGAAAAATAAAGTACTTTTTAATATTATCGTTAAATATTACCGGACGATGGATTTTTTTTATATATATATAAAAAAATAAAATAAAACTATTAATCGTCCACCGATAAAATTTAATCGAAAATAAAAATCGAACGAATTAAATCGGAATTTTTCTTAACTAATTACGTAATATAGGAATGAAAATTTACTTACACTTTTACTTCGCGTTACTTAGAATGTCCAAAAATGATTCGAATTATTTAGTACGACGAGATCCGAGTTATCGAACTTAATTTTTTAAGAAACAAATGAATTAAAAATAAATCTCGAATTTAAGATATTATATCGCCGACTGTATATACGTTCGTTTCGATTTAATAGATCGTCTGTAAATTCTAATAAAACCAAAAAAAAAAAAAAAAACATGTGTGTAAAGAAAATTTTTTGTACACCAATACACTCACACACCCGCGCATAGGAAAAAATAATAATCGAAATATCAACAGCAGGAAAAAACCCGAAACAATTATAAGAATAAAAAACCCGAACAAATGTAACCGACCGTTAGTCGGAGACGACCAGAGCGCCTTAGCAGCAATGACGCATTATTAGTACTAACAGTTATTTTGCATGCGCTCTCTGATAATAGCGTACCGTCGTTCAAATCATGTACCGCTCTCTCATTCGTTCTTCGGCGTTCAAGTCGAACTGCACAAGTAGGGAATGTCTCCTACCCTCGCAACTCCTTTACTTCTGCTTTATGTAAAGACTCTCATTTCTGTTGTTTTCATCATTCTCACTCTTTTAATATGTATATATATACATATATATGCAAATATTGAGGTTGTTTGACTACCACATACATTGCACCCACCACCAACCCCGTCGACACTTTAAGAAAAAGGATGAAACATATATTAATAATATACATAACGGACAAAGGGGTAAGAATTAGAGCCTTTAGCTTTTGTATAGACATCAACCGTCGTGATAATAAGTATGTACACATATATGATATTTATATATATATATTTACATATGTAACATATGTGTATATATATATATATATATATATATATATATATATACGTTTATTATCTTTTACAATGATAAGAGGCTACCAGTGAAAAGTCCAAAGGAATCGCCTTAGATACTGTTGTTCTTGGTCTTGGTCTTGGTCTTGTTCTTGTCTTAGTAGTGTATAGACATTATTATTGTTAAGAACGAACAGGCTGGCCCTCACACGATGATGATGATGATTATTATTATTATTATTAATATCGGGGTACACACATCTCTTAGCAATCATTATGTATGTACTTTCAAAGGTAAAGTTGATTGCTATCGTTATTATCGCCATTATTACTATTATTGTTGTTATTATTAATATTATCATCATTATTTATTATTAGTGCGATATATATATATATATACATGTGTATGTGTGTGCAAATATGGTGTCCATTTATTCGTATCTGCATATAGGTAAATTATTATGGAAGTGTATTTTCTTAACACGGTACATGTTTCCCCTTTATTTTGCACGTCCATATAAAATAAATTTCGTACGTGTATCACCTTTTGCGAACCGACACCCTTATTTCTGGTGTTTTTCCAAGTTTTAATCGTCTCATTAATGACCATTACCTCCCTTCCTTCTTTTTTATTTCTTGTTCACGTGTTAGTGCACACGATCTATATATATGTATGTATATATGTATGTACACACACACACATATATATATATATATATATATATATATATATATATATATATATATACACGAAATATGTTAAAATATCCAAAAGCATTTCATTCATCTAACTAGTTGACTACGCGCGACCTTCAAAAGATGATCTGTAAAGTTCGCCATATAGAACATTTGTTTTGTGTTATTTACCCTCCGGAATCATGAACAATGTATTATGACTGTATATTCGTTTGACGCACAAAGGTATTGTTTATTTTTTTTTTTGTTTTTGTTATTCTGACACAGTATCCTACTTTTTTAATGGCAGATTATTCATCTTTTTTACTCCCATTATTATTATTATTATTATAAGAGAGTCATGACGTATAGTAATATTATTTCAAAGAAGAAGCATCGGAGGATGTACCTAGTACTCGCGATTTATTTCTATCATTAATTAGATAGCCTCGCCACTTGGATAGTTAAAAATTAGAAGAAAATTATGTTAATATGCGATATTCGTTAGATATAAAATTTTCAGACAATAAATAAAAAGGAACACCAATTTAAAAAATTTCAATAAAATTTCATATATGTGCATATCATTAACATAATAGCAACATATTTTATTCCAGCCAATAATATTATTTTTCCTTGTTATTATTATTACATATATATATATATATATTTATATTTGTATAATTCAACCGAAGAACATTCTAACATTTCTTATTATTGGCCGCATGCTTCGTCAATGCTCGTCGAGCTTAATATAATTTAGATCCAAAATAACTTTTACGTATTATAATTACAATAACAAATTATTTTCATTTACACTCGTATACATTCGAACTTTTTACAACATTGAATTTAATTCTCTTACATATTTATTCCAGACATTTGCTCACATTACACTCTATTTATTCTCTCAACTCGCGCTTTAATATTGTTTATCTCGCTTTGTAGTAACAGGCTATCGTTTCGAGTTTTTAAACAATTCTTATTACTCGGTAATCGTTTTTTTAATATTCCCTTCCTGTTGTGACCACGGCTTTATCTTTTGCTAAGTCTGTCAAGTTTTCTTTCATTTTAGCCCTTCACAAGGGGTGTGCGTGGTTAGAGTTTCGGCGTAATATAACTGACCATTTGCTCCCTAAATTACGTTCTTACTATCGGTAGGCTTATTGTCTTACGGCATAATGTGGTATTTCGGTTCCCACTCATTGTGTACACTTTTGTTTTGTTAGATATTCCCATATTTTTACATAAAAATAAATACCTGTTACGTTCGGTACATTTTTTTAACAGTCCGTAATAATAAGTTTTATCTTATATATATATATATATATATATATATATATATATATATATATATATATATATATCAGTTTAAGTCATTTATGCTGCAATCTGTTTATATTTTTCCATATATAATTTAATCTTGCTATCCCCCATGCTTGCACCACAATTCCGCTAAAGCATAATATACCATCATTAATGTTTCTTCACTTACAACGCAATTTCTTAAGTTTATATAATGCTGGTATTGTTTTTTGTAATGTTTTTCGCGATATATTCTATATGCGAATTCCATCTTAAAATAATTACATATGTATACTTACACGTTCACTCATAAGATCGATATCTCTAAAATATTTATTAACACATTTTTGTTCCTGCTTAATATATTATATTCGAACACATTCATTTGAATGTATTTTAATTTTGAATTTGTATCTATTATAATTTTCAACAGTTCTTAGTCCTACTTATTGTAAGATTTTGGTCATATGCCCATTTACTAAGCATTACTAGGTCGTTTTACTATACAGCTACTTTAGCATGTTTGTATACAATAATTAGACCACATCATCAACAAACGCAGTAATCTGCGATTCGTCGGTACTTTTTATAAACCATCTGTATATATATTACGAACAATATTGGTTGGTGCTACATTAGTCCCTTGTGATATAGATACTTTCATATCTATATATTCGTTTTGAATATTATCTATATTTACAATAGTTTTTCTTTCTGTCAAATAACTCCCGAACCATTGGTTCATCGATTGGTCATCAAAAATATGACTCGATGCAGAAAGCCGGAAAATTAAAAAAAAAAAATAAAAAAACTTCATCGAATCAACCGAAACGAATATGACATTTTTGCAGTACAAACTACTTGTAATAATTATAGTGACTGACACTATGAATTAAATCATTAATTCAAGAAGCTCTATCTATATGTTGATTTAGTATTGCTCAGAATTTACATTTTTGGTTATAACTCCTGAAAGTTATGAAACGAAATTTTATACGATTAGAATAGTTATAGTTATATATGTAACGATTTATCAAGAATTTTTATTTCAATTAATTCTTAAACATAAGATGGTAAGACTTAAATGAAAAAAAAAAGATTTGCTTTGAAAATAAATTTTATTTATTTATTTATTTATTTATATATATATATATATATATATATATATATATATATATATATATATATATATATATAGACGTGTATGTGATATTACGTGATTTTGAATTTTGAAAAGCTAAACGTGCGAGAAGATTTAGAATTCATAAACACGTTATTTTTGGTAGATCCTTCGGGACCAAATAAATAAATAAAATTGTTCTAACTAATAAAAATACGTATATTTTTAAAAAGTGAAATATTCCAATATTTGAAATAGTTTACAATAAAGAGGTGAACCTATAAGTATTTCTTCTATGTATGACTTGTATAACCGCATATGAGTAGACGAACGTAGGCTAACTGAAACTGAACGAATCACACGATTCTGCGATCTTCAATAATCTCGTTAAATTATATCTGTGTAAGATGGTGCGTAGAGTAGTGAGTTAGTTAATATTATCATCATTATGTAGCCTATTTACGAGAGAAATAGTGTAAGAGACTTTGCAATCACGGGTTACAGTTTTTAGTTGCTTCTAGAGAAAATTTTGACCTAGATTTTACAGAAACGCGAAAAAATTCGCTTCTAAAACAATTATTATTATTATCATTATGAAATTAAATTAACGTACCGTGTACAACAGCCAACCCTAGAGGCCTGGTAGGAAAAGAGTATTAGATTGCGGAATAGTGACCGGAGCGGTGAAGGAAGGTAATTAGATTCGACAATGAAACATTGTCATCTTTGGATAGGTGATGAAGCGAAGGAAGATGATTAAGAGACGCTCTAAGCGAGGAATATGAGGGACTGTCAACTAGAATATGGGAAATGGAGAGGACAACGTTACAGCCGGAACGTACTGGAGCCAAAGTTTCAGTAAGATACGCATGAGTGAAATGCGTATGGTCCAAGCGCAATCTGGTGACGATCACATCGTCCCTGCGGTTTAGAAGCGAAGTTATCCAAGGGTCGATCGAATGTTTGATTTGACGTAGTTTTTATTGTTTTCTGACTGCCACTTCCTCTGTCATAATGTAAGAAGTACATTTATATTATACATTTATTAAGGTCAGTTGCTGGAACTGGAACATCCGAAATCGGCAAGAACGTAACAGCTGCTCTGGCCGCTTTATCCAGCTACTTTTCTCATAAACCCCAAAATGAACTGGAATTCACAGGAATGTCACTTTCTGACTGAACCCCGCCAATATCTGTTCGATCACTTTTTTCGCACATTTCGAACATTTTGTCATAAATTTAAGGAATAAATTGGGAGATAACCTCGTAGCAAGAATATATCGAATATGCTATAGCATATACTACATAAATACATGTATAATATTTTATATACATATATATGCTACAAACTGCTACAATATTTTTCGTCGGTTCATATTCTTTCAGTAGAAATATGTAACGAAATCTACGAAAGTGATGAATTACATTACATTCGGATGAAAAAAATTATTCTTTAGGAAATTTCTAAATTAAGTTACTTTTTTATTCTGTCGTAAAACATTTACTTTCGCTATAAAACTGTAAAACTGTGCTCAGTCTTGCCTGTGATTTATTATTAAAGTGTTAATTTATTACGAATTACTGTGGCGTTCGTGTAAGATAATATTATTTTAAAAAAGTGAATTTGTGTTAGATGATGATTACTGTTTTTAAATTTGTACCGTACTATTTCATAATATTCAAATATTAAAGGGTCGAAATGCTAAGCTTTTTCAAAAATAATTTGTACTCGACATACATTGCGCACAAGAAATAGTCGCTAGCATTTCATCTCGCGTGCGCGCGACTGTACTCATTTTATTCTCATTATACATTAAAAGCATACGAGGTGTAGTATAGTTAGGTTACATCTTACAAAAACCCTAACCTAACCCAACGGTGTATTTTCACGAATCAATTAAAAATTAATCCTTCTTCAGGTGCCCTAATCTACGACGTGGCAATCGTATATATTTGCCATCAAAACTTCCTATCTTTGACGTATTTGACATATTGCATTAGTTTCTCTATGGATCACTCGATGTTTTCCAAACAGCACTTTTTTTTGTCTTCTTCGACGTCTCGTCTGCTTCTCCTTCAAGAATCGGTCGTAGGGATCGATATATATTATTTTCTTCAATTACACGATCGAAATTATTTATTTACCTGCGTATAATTGAATTCATTGTTCTATTCGTTTTGGCTATTTCTATAACTTTTGATTTAATGTTTCGAAAAATTAATACAATAGTACATATATAATATATAACGTACATTTATATCTTACTTCCATCGCAAAAAATTTATAAAAGGAAAATTAAAGTATACACGTGAAATATTAACGCTTCCATGTACCGAGAAAAACTTGAGTGTGAAGGCACAGTAAAAAGAAGAAAGTAAAATAAGAAAGTAAATCGTGAATAAAAGTCGAAGTGAGGATGCCACAAACTTAAGACGACGGAATTTATTAAAACTTTATATTTGTCAATTAATTACGTTCGATTTTAATGGGATATGTTTCAAACTTGTACGTTTTTATATTTGAAAAATAAACATCAGAAAATGATGTAAAATCAGTAATTGGTTTTTTTTTTTTAGAAAAAAAATAAGCCATTATCGAGTGAATATAAATATATAAATTATAAAAATACAAATTTATAAAAATATAAAATGTAATAATATTATTTAGATATATAATGTAGAAGAATGATCGAAGTGAAAAACAGTATTTTTAATAGCGAATATGAAAAACAACACAGACAACAATCAGCAATATAAAATTTATACTCAAATAGTAACGCAATAGCAAGCGAAATAAAAATAAATAAAAACATTGGATAAATTTTTTTTTATATATAAGCAACGTTGATTATTGATTGTGTGGTTTACCGCATTCGTTTTCGGATTATTTAAAAATACTGTTTTGTCACTTTAATAAAATTTTCGTAATTGCGTATCTGAATAATATTTTTATACTTTCATAAATTCGTATATATATTTTATAATTCAGTTTTGTTTATATTCACCTGAATGGCTTAACAGCCGAAAAGCTATACGAAAAAATTTTAGCGATTTTAACTACTTTTTTGTTGATTTTTTTTCCGACTTTCGAAAAAAAAAATTATATTCCGTATATGTTATTTTTAGTCGTCTGGAATCATAATCACCGATTGATGTAACGAATGGATTATCGCGAAAGAATTTATTCGAAATCATGTACAGCACTAAAAAATATATATATATATATATAAACCGGTTAGCGACTGAAGTGGTTAAAATCATACAGGAAGTAAAAGTGGTCAGTGAGAAATATGGGTTAAAACCCAAAATAATGATAATGAATGGATCTTCTGGCGAAGAAAACAACGACTTTCTCAAAAAGTTTGAAGTGATAGATCACTGTACATACTTGGGTTCAATAATCGAGTCAAAATGAGGAGGTTCATCGAAGGAAATAAAGCGACGAATAACCCTCGAAAGAAACGCCGTGGTGCGATTGAAACCGATAATACTCTTGGATACAAGGAAAAAATTACTGAAGACGTTGGTTTTCCCAATTGTATTATATGCGGCACACACATGCATAATGAAAGAAACGAATAAAAAGCGAATCAATGCTTTCGAATTATGGACGTGGAGGAGAGTCCTGAAAATACCATGCACGCCTAACTAATGCTGCCATAATAGACGAGATAAAGGGACCAAACAGGCTCAGTGCGACTTGTGAGAAACAAGCCCTTCAATTGTTTGGACACATCGCAAGAGATGGAGCTAACAGAATATAGAAAAGACGGTATTGTTAGGAAAAATGCCAAACAAGAGAAGAAAAGGACGACCACCATTACGATGAATAGACATCATAAAAGATTGACTGGGTACAATAAAAAGAGCTATATCGGTGGCACAGGACACAATGGAGATGTATTTGTCACATAACTGTCATACTGACAAAGAATAAGAAGAAGAAGGTTAATTGGTGCATTATTGCAATTTTCGTATATCGTAGTGTATTTCATGTAACAACCAGGTACGTCTGTCGTGAGAATAATTTATAATAGTCGGCAAGTAGAATTAGAAATGCACACGTGACCACACTAAGTTCATATAGGCGATTTCTTATATAAAATTAATTTGACTGATTATCCATTAATGTTGTACTGCTGATAAGCTGGAGGCACAGATGACAAGAACTCTGATCATGTTGAAGAGGCTAGTAATGTGCAAGAAGAAAAGAACTTGAAGATATGTATTGCCAGCAGACTTTTAATTGTCGTTGGTAATGTTAGTTGGGACCGTTGACAGACGAAAGTACTGCAGCCTAGCAGAAGATGTTTGACAGTCATTTTCCTCCGGTGTCCACAGGAATCTGGCAGGAGATTTGCGCCTTAATAAATGCCCGTGTGTTATTAATGTATGGCCGAATCGGATCCGTCTCAAAGTAATTTCTTCTTTTTTGGATAAATTACGAAGTGTTTCCCAGCGGCTTGTATCCGACTTAATGCTTGTTAACTTGTTCGAGTTAGGCGTAGACATCCGCATAGATTTCCATTTGTTTCTTAGTTTTGTAGCGACGATATTGTACGCATCTTCGCGAGGGATGGGTAAATTTATATAAGGGTACAGCTGCTCGGTCAGCTAATTCATTTCCAGGAAATTGTGAATGACCTGGTATCCCGACAAACATTGGTGGATGAGAGGATTCCAATCTCGGAGCCATCTCAAAGTTATTTCTGCTTTTCTCGATAAATTAGGAGGCTAATTTATACCGATTCCATGGTTCTTAACTTGTTCGAGTTAGGTATGGGCATCTAATTTGTTATGTGAATTTAGGAACGATTAACGACTAATTAAAGGTTAAACCGATGCCTTTATTAGCTTTAATATTGATATATTTTACTCGATTAGAAAATTGGTATATAATTCGACCAACTAATACTATCGCTTAACGGTTAGATAGCCGGTGGTTTGATCTGCTATTGGCTATTTAAAAAAATCTTATTAATTAGAGAATTTTTAAATATCATATACTTAAAAATTATCTCATCCCGTTCATAATCAGGATCGAGTAAATTAAAATATCCTTACGTACACTTTTATCGCTACTATATAATATGTAATAACACGTTACTAAAGATGTGTATACACGAAACAGAAGGATAATCATAGTAACGTGTAAACGTCATATAGAAATAATAAGAACGTATTCTCGTTAAAAAGGAAACTAGTTGAATCGCATTGGTTAATAAGAAACGTCATGTTTCTAGTATAGTATTAAAGTATATAAGGTTCGGTATGTGTGCCATCATATGATGAAATGCTACTAATCAATAAAACTAATTTGTCCAAGTACGGTTGTGATTCGTATGGCGGATAATTATTATTAGTATAAACTATACGAAATATTTCAAAATTTAATTTATATTATAATTATGATTATTTTATATAATTATGGTCATTTAACTGAATATAACGCGAGTATTTAATAGTTGAATTGAAAACTTGTTCAATTTGTAGTTTTTTTGTTTTAATTTAATTTTTGAAAACTATTCAGCGTAATATCGTGCCGGATTATTGACACTCATATCTATGTACTGCACTGGGTACAACGACCGTTTCAGAATAATCACAGCAAGTTTATACACACACGCAATCGTACATATAAAACATACGCTGAACAGGTAATACTTAAAATGTGTTTGAACAAATTCAATTGCCCGAAATATTTTGTAATTATATTCGGGAGAATTACTAACGAAATTATAGGTGACTACGGTTTTCCATTTCTTTATTTATTCATAACATTGGTAAAGTTTTATTACAAAGGAACAAGCGTCAAAAACGACGAAGGTAATTAATTCCATTTGGAAAGTTTCGGGGCTGCTGAAATATTTCAGAACAAGGAAAACGAACTTAAGGACTGAACAAAAGGCAAGTGTGCTCGAGTATGTGTGCGTGCATTCATTCTACCGTTTATAAGATCGCACGAATACTTCGCTTGCATAGATGTTCCGCGGTTTAGCTCTTTTTCCATATCTATATATGTCACGTATAACTTCACATTCTAAATTTATTTATTATATATATAAAATAAAACTATAAAAAATGTTTTATTATTAATATTATTAACGCAAAGCTTTTCGACAATCAACTCATTATCAAGCATATACAATGAACGTTACATACAAATTTATACGTAACGTTCATTGTATACGATTTCGTGATTGTCGAAAAACTTTGCACTAATAAAAATAAAACATTTTTTATAGCGATTAATTGTTTTTTTATTATTATTTTGTTTTATTAATTCATAAAATCACTACTCTTCGATACATCAGCATTTCCTATATCTATGTTTCTGTTTATATAATATATATATATATTTAACATTATAACAGAAACAAAAAACAAATGACGTTGCAGATATATAAAAAGAAATCGATGAAATAGAAAAGAAATGAACGCTATGAAATAAGTTAAAATTAAATATCTTCCGCGATGCAGTCAGATATTATTACGTTATTACGTTAAATGAGAAAGTCAGACAACAAGATTTATTAAAACAATTTTTCTACAGAACAATAAAAACGCAAAACAGATCAAATATGTCAAATGTGCGAGTTAAAAATTGTAAAGAATTGACCAGTAGGATGGTAAATGCGATTAAAAAAGAAATCGCAAGAAAATAAATCGAATCGCTATAGATTACAACGATATAAATACTACATACTGTCGCTACTTCGGACAGAAATCTAGAATGTAGTAAACAAATTTACGGTAACTAAGCTATTTAACGAAATATTGTGAATATTTCGTCAATAAATACATTTACAGTATTTAATATTAGTTTATTTATTAATACTAAACATAATCATGATATTATCTTCTTAGTAAAGGTCACTTTTGAAATAACAATCACCAACCACACCCACGCATCGCACAGATCAAAAACGTTTGAAATGACACACAGACTCCATTATATCATATCATAAAATATATATATATATATTGATAGTGTACATTTATAACTATTAATAATATTCTTTATTTATATACTCTAAATATTTAATAACATTATAATAATGATTTCCCTACGCGAAATAATCGCAACTGGAAAAATTCCGCAAGGAAGAATAATAAAGAAACTTTCTTTTTTTAGAATAAACCAATACGGAGGAATAATATCATGGAGACAAAAAGCTTTCCACACGTTCCACAATAGAAAATTTTCACACACGCTACAGTTTAATATGGGATACGCCGTTATTTTTTTTTAATGTTCGTAGACTACGTCAAAGCCTTTGATTGGTTAAGACAATCCTATATTTTTCATGCATCATAAAATCAAGGAATCGAAATGAATAAGATCAATTCTAGAAACGAATACGAATGTGTAGAAGTTCGAGTATAATAACAGATGCAAACGGGGAATACTTCAAAATAGCAGATCCGCTATCTCCAATTTTATTTTGATTACATCCTATAAGAAATATTCCATCATCAGAATTGGTCCGATTAAATTTAGAAATTAATATAAGCGGAAAATTTTGACTTAAATTGCCTCCTTCATTCGCGAAACGAAACAAATGTATTTATCGTTAGAAGTTGAAAAGATAAAATGACAAAAAAAAGATAATCTTTGTAACAATTAGTACTACTAAAAATAGAAAATGTACATGTATATACACACACACATATATATATATATATATATATATATATATATATATATATATATATATATATATATATATTAGCTAATGAATTTCGTTCCGAAAAAATGAATAACAGAAATACACCGACGAATAGCGTGAACGTGGAAAAAATATTGATAAATGAAACTTGTTTTTTTAAATATCAGTACATTTCGAGGAGACTAGTATTCAAAAACTGCCTACTTCACTAGTTGGTTTACACCTCTCAAACGTGGTCTTGTAACAAAAAACCAAAAGCATGAAAACACATTTTGAGAATACGACAAAATAATGTTGAACGATCAGCGCGTAATACTAAGAAAAAAATGATAAAGTTAAAATTATTAAAAAAAAAAAACAATATCCGTTAATCGATCCGAAATTTTAAGTGGAATTGGTGAGCAGACACCGTGAGATTCAGGAGCGATCGGTAGACGAAAAGAGTATCAAATTGGTTTCTAGCACACCAGCGTTAAAGATGAAAATCGTATACGAGATTGGACATAAACAAATGGCGAGAAATGTTCTGAAAATAGAACAGAAATTTTACGTGGAGACAATGGAAAATGTTGAATAGATTACGAATTGGATGTAGCGATACTAGGAAAAACCAGTTCAAACGGAGCTTCTCGGACAGTATCCTGTGCCAATACGAATAAGAATTAGATTAAAAGCATTTATTTCGATGTCCGGGAATAAAAACTGACCTAATGGAATCATTCGATCTGTAGACTGTGATAGAATCGATAATCTCACACAAATCGATAGTTTGAAAGATATAAAATTACGTCATGGGCACGATAAATATACATTAAATAATGAAGGGTGACTAGTCTGCCTTAAATACCGCCATAATATTAATAGCGAGCGTAAATAAATGGATATACATTCTTAATATATAGTCACCGATTTGACGCATTCCCTCGCTATCAATTTCGTTAGGTAAATTTTAAATAATTCTGGCCAGCCTAAAAGTTATCCCTGATTTTTACGATTCGCTCGTTTTTTACATTTCGCTATTTACTTCGATTACGTCGTGTCATACCGCTTCTATTATTACTTAACAATTTCAGTCACAACGCCCTGTATAAAATAAAATAAAAAAAAATTGTTATCATTAAAATTCCGTGTACCACATAGTGGACATTGTGACTGAAAGGGTTAAAAAAATAATCGAGTCAACAAAAAAGCTATATTAACTTCCTTTAAATGTTTCGTCAACCGAAATGTATTAATTTATCCGATTAAACATCAAATTAAGTAAAATCGAACGAAATTAATAGAAAAAGCACACACACGTATAATCCCACAAGTATAAAGGATATTCAAAATTTTATTTTCTGAAAATCGTAATAAAGACCGCGTATAAGACTAGAAGTATGAAGGTCTGGCCTATTTCGAACTGCCTATTATTTGCCAAAAAGTTTTCTCGCATTAGTTAAATACACAATGTGCGAATGCTTTATTACTACTACTAACATTACTATTAAATACTACTATGTACATATTATAATACCGTAGGAGAATCATTCTATATAGCGTAGTTACCTTATGGACTTTTGCAAGTTTGTAAATTTCCTTTTAAAAATTCGCTCTTCCCCCGTTTTTCGCCAGTCTTTTTTTTTTTTAAATCGTCATCATCATTAGTTTTTATTCTTACGTAAAAATAAATTGGCGAGCGTATAATACATGCCCTGCCGCTTTTCGTAGTATATCGTTTTTATTTTTCTCTCCAAACAGTCACATCACTGACACAAGGAGCGTAAAGCACGTGGAGCTCATCCGATGCTATAAACGATTACACTCTATTATACGCAGTATAGCTTATACCAATACAGATACACTTCAGTATTAATGTTCAGCGTCGCAGTTTTCCTTCCTTTTTAATTATTTTCATTTCGACTTACTAATTTTCCTTCTGTCGGCTCCGAGTAAACACTCCTTCACATACACACACATACACAAACATACACGATCGTCGTTTCATTTTCCTATTGCATTTTCTTTTTTTTTCCTTTTTCACCGATTCCTCCGTACTTTATACGCCGTTCTGTTAGTTTTCTCCGAAAATTTCTTCTATCTTACGTGCTCCTCGTCCACATCTTTTTTCTCACTTACCAATAGTCGGGTTCTTACGACTTTTCTATATTACGTTTGTTCTTCGTCTCGCTCGTTGGACTTCATTAAAAAAAAAAACACCAGCGCCAAAAGTAGTACACGCTTTCTTCGTCTTTCGCTGATCTTTTCGAATCGCCTTAAAGAAAAAAAAAATGTGTAAAAGACCGAGATCTCATCAGGCGTGTAGTAGAGTCGCGCAGATGCTGCGCGAAGTATGATAGGGTTGTAAGTAGTAGCAATCAGTTAAATTCGGTCGGGGTAGTAGAGGTGATGTTGGTAGTAGTCACAAAGAAAGAGTTCCCGATAAGAAAAGTTCATTCGTTTTTTCGTTCTTTTTAATATCCATCCCTACTCTACTCTACTCTATCGACGATTCGTTACACAAGGGCCATGTACTGCGTTTGTGAGCGTAAACGTATGTACGAAAACTTAAAATACGAAACTTTTGTCTTTGTTTAATAACCGTCAAAATCGGCGTGCTTATCTTCTTTATTGACGTTGATTCCAAAAAAACCAACAAACTCCAATCTATCCTCTTGTAGAGAGGACAGTCGATCTTCTTACGCCGAAAGGGGAAGAAGGGGTTGGTTATTATTCTAACGAACTGTTCTCATTCAGTCTCTTTTTCTTGTCGTTTAGAAATGCCGGTTCTATCATTATTTTCATCAAGCTCAAAGTAACATCCTTGTCCCGCACTCACACACACATACATGTTTTGTGTATATAAAGGTATATATATATATATATCAATCCACGTAATGATAGTTTTATTTTTTAACAGTTTCACTGGTACGAGAGAGATGATATCAATTCATAACTTACCCAAAAGAAAAAGGTCTCATTTCTATATATTTCTATCTTTATCTTACTCCATTCATTTTGTCATTTTTTGGCCAAACTAAATTCCTCTTTGTCGGTCTTTCATTTCATACATATATATATATATATATTAAAAGGATCAATATTATCATCTCTTACTTTTACCACTTTTTAAGGGTTGCTTACACATACTCTTTACTCGCTTTACAGTTTTAAAAAATATCCTTAACGCCTAATGTATACTTATGTATTATATATAGCATTGAGACACAATGTGTTGTATTATACGCATATATTGTTCCAAATCATTGACTACTACTTTCGAGATCTCATCCACAAACTTAACCTCGCTGGTAATAAGCGAATACGTATTTTTCCTCATTTGATTTTTTATTTCATTTTCTCTATATACAAACACACACACACACGCATGCATGAAATTACACATAAAACAAAAGTTTACCGAAAAACCACAAGGAAACCAACAACGGGTGGTGGTGGTTTTTCCGTCATTGCGTTAATCGCATTCTTAAATTCATAAAACGTACATGCACCCTATTTTTTCATGAACCATATAAATATACATCCTTAAACACATTTACATACATACATTACATCCAAAGCCACGGAGAGAGGGGTGTATTTAAAATGTAAAGACACGTACATTTGTCCCGTCAACTAAATCATCATTTCACATTCCAACTTTAACGGGTAGTAGCTGTTTCTGAATTTTCCACCTTATTCTTGCGTCGTACACGAGTGTCTTACTATAATAACCGTCGAAGACTGAACGGAAATGAGCCTTAGAAAATACAATTATAGCAACCTTCGCTAATGATACGTCATACTAGCTACAAATAAGAAGCCTAGTACGTCCACTCGGCATCTTCAGGTTGCTCTAGACCAGAACGCTGAATAGTTTTGGAAAATAGCAATTAACGAAGCTAAATGTAAACATGTATTATTTACTAAAAGAAAAATAGATAGAAAAAAAAAACATATATCAACTATCAATAGGTGGAACGACAATACCCCAAGACTCTTCTGTTACGATAATCCATCTTGATCACTAACATGGTCGTCGCACATCACGGCAAAAGCGAATGAATTTAATATCCAGGCAGCTAAATTAAATTGGCTATTAGAACCCAGATCGCAAGTAGATATTAAAAATAAACTTTTATTGTACAATGCGATACTTAAACCAATCTGGCTATATGGTTGCGAATTATGGGGATGTTCCTCTAAGAGCAACATTCAAAAAATACGATACCAGAATAAGATACTACGGAGGACAGCAGGCACTCCGTGGTATGTCTCTAATTACACATTGCATAAAGATCTTCAGATACAATATGTGGAACATGAAATCCATCGAACCGGCTCGCAATTACCTGGCGAGATTGGAAACTCACGAAAATCCGCTGACAATAAGTTTGCAAGTTCAATCGGTGATTTGAAGGCTGAAGAGAAAACGTATTACCGACTTCAGATAATACTTACGGGCTGCCATCATTAATAACTTGGGGGTTCTTTCGATGGGCCGACTCCTTCTAAAATTTTTTCACATTCAGTAGATGACGGTTTTTTTTTAAGCGGGAGGAGGGGAAATCTTTAAAATACACTGATGATAAAAAATATTTTAGTTTTTGTTTTTATTAGGGGACCAAAATCAGTGTGTTGGATTTTTACCCACTAAAAACCCCTTCCATCTACAAATCAAATGGGATTATTAATATAATGATGGAGCTATGGAGCTCCAAACTTAAATTAACTTATTGCGACGGAAGAAGGGATGGGATAACATAGTCCCTTGTTCCATCTAATATAAAATTGGTTAGACACGTCAGTTCTAGATTAGGAGATAATATAAATAAAAAAATAGAAAATAGAGTTCATATATTTTTCGAATACGCATTAAAAAATTAACAACGAAAAAGAGAAGTTTAAATCGTAAATTTTTTTACATTTAAAAATACTGCTGAACTTTTCGGCTATTAAACCATTATCAGGCGGATGTGAAAAAATAAAATAAATAATATACAATTTATTTAAAAATATATATAAGGGAAAAATCAAAAATAAAATGTAAGAAAATACTCGGGTTATTAGATGTACAATATTACAATTAAAAAAAAAAAATTATCGCGAAATAAATAATCTTTTTTTTTTCGCTTTTGCAATTTTTTGTAATATTGCACATCTAAATTAAGTAATTTATTACATTTTATTTTATTTTTGTTTTAACTTTTGTATTTTAATAAATTGTATATTATTTTTGTATGTTATTTTTCACATGCACTCGGTATTGGTTTAACAGCCAAATAGCTTTTGGTTTGTGGTCTTTTTACATATAAAAAATTAGCGCTTTTAATTAGTCCCTTTAGTTAATTTTGAAAAATCACTATATTCTACACTGTTCGAATTATGAAACAGTATTAATAAAACTGTTATTAGGCCGAAAGAATATTTTATTTAAACGGAATTGTACGAGAGGTAATAAAAAGCAGATATACAAATAGATGAAATAAATATTAGATATGGACGCAATTAAATACTTTCTAAATCTTTTAAGTTCGATGATTCAGCGAACGGGGAGAAGTTTTATAAATCGGATTTCTTCTGAGAATTTAAAAAAAATTGCAATATTTTTAATTTATTTATTACAATAATTTCTCCTTTATCGATAATCATTTCTCGTTTTACCGATTAACAAATTTCGTGTTATTTCAACTTATCCACAACTAGTAAAGTATTGTGTAACTCGTAACATGGACGTGTATAGTAATAATCGACCATTTTATTCCTCTATACTTTGACAATGTCGACATTTATCAATCTAATTTTCCCACATTATCATTATATCGAATAAATAATTAAATATTTGTTTGTTTTTTGTAATCTACAAGCTACGCATGGTTATATAGTAGCAATTCAGGTTGCTCATTCGACTGTAAAATTATTCACGACTCAAATCGTATTATCTCATTAGCGACAACGATCATCAAAAAGGCGATATACCCTTGGCGTTACTACTCCTATACTATACTATAGTATATACTGTACTATACTATAAATATACACTACTACTATCAGTACGTGAGATTGAATTAGACGTTGTAGATTTCTTTTGTCATCTAATATAGTTCATTTTTCAGTCACTTCTCTACGCATCGCATCATCTGTACGCTATTTGTTTATTCGCTCATTTATTATTCCAACGGTCTGAAAATCGTCCTGCTAGGTTGTTGACTACTTTTCTTACGCTTAATCTGTCCTCCGACGATTCTTCTGCATCTACCTGTTTCCCATTGTCGTCATTATTATTATCATTGTTTTTTTATTACTTTATCATCATCATTATTATTATTATTATCATTATTGTCAGTTGTGTGCTACGCTAACAGGTAAAAGTAATCGCTAATCACTGTTAACGAGTAATAATGTCTTTAGTTCGTATTACCGCTTCGACATTTTTTATATATATATATATATATATATATATATATATATATGTGTATGTATATAAATAATATATCGTGTAAAGCGTAATTGGTAATTGACCTTAGACGACGGGTGGTCTTTGCGCTCTTTATATTATTCTTAGTTCTTAGTTTCGGGTAGTACCACGGTCTAGCTTTAATTTTCCATTTTCCTCACACGGAATTTGTCCAAAGTCGAAATACAGAAGCAAAAGCTATTATGATCATTATTGTACAAGAACCAACATCGGTATTCTTATTTGTCGGGCTATTACTCAGCCGGCTTTTCACATTTCCGATTTCGTATTCCGTCATTTTTATAATAGTCATCGGGTTGGGTAGGTCATCCGTAAAGAGATTGTACATTTCTTTCTACTCGATATACACCATTAACTCGGTGTACCGGTGTGAGGTAATGCATTTTTCTCAATTTTCTACTATTATTATTGTTATTATTTTACTAATGAACCCGAGGTGGGGGAAGTTCATTTTGTATCTGTTTCTTCTATTTTACCGATATTTCGCCTGTTATATATATATGTGTGTGTGTGTCTAATTCTGCATTTTTTTTTTAAATTATATGTGCATGAGTTGCGGAACAATTCTTAGATTTTTTCATTAATTTGATTACATTTTATTTTTTATGTAAAACCGATGGTAGGCAAGTTAAATTCTCACGACTTTATTTACGTGAAATTTCGGACGACGTAATAAAACCATCTTGTCGTTTTTAATGCGTAATTCGTAATAATTCGTAATAATTCGTAATAATTCGTAATTCGTAATTCGTATCGTATAGAGAACGTGGTTTAGATACGGTCGATTACCGCAAAAATAAACGAAAACATAAATCTAAATTCTAAGTAACTTCACGACGATGATAATGGTTATTTTTATTTAAAAAAAAATAAATTAATTTAAAAACAATCTACAGCTCCGATTATGCTGAGCATAATTGCGACTAGGCAGAGTTCACCGACTGCCAAATGTTAAACAATTCTATTAAAGCGGAAAATTATCGATTACACTATCCAACAACATTCCCGTAATAACTGCTCGATGTTCCGCTGCTCTTGCGCGTCGTTCGCTTTATTAGTGTGCCTCGTGGTATTGGAATTATGGAACTACATATATATATATATATATAATTTTTTTTAAGGATTATTACTAAAAACATTGGTATTGTGAACGATCATTTTATTTTAATAATTTAAAAAGAAATATTATATACACTATTATATAAAGTGGTTTTCTCTTGGACAAGTTTTTTAAAAAGCAAATGTACACAGACTGTTTATACGTTATCACGGAGAAGGACATATGATAATTTCAATGTCCGTTATTTATTAATTAACGATTTAATTGATTAATTAACGATTTAATCAATTAATTATATTTACAACACTTCGAAATTCATCGGCTTTCGAAATTAATGACATTATTTATACCAAGTGCAAGGTACCGATAAAGAGTATAAAAATTTAATTCTGTGTCAAAAAAAAAAATTAAACTGGAAGGCGCATGTAGATAACGTAAAAGCAAGATGCACAAAGGCTGTTAATTTACTCAAAATTCTACACCACAAATCGTGAAGCTATGACAGAAGAACGTTATTGCGTCTATATGATACAGACGTTAGATCTTTACTAGACTACGGTTCAATATGGTACAGCATCGCCAAAAGTGATACATAAATTAGATGTAATACAAAATCTGTTACTTCGCCTTTGCAGCGGAGCCTTCTGTACTAGTCCAGTATGAAGCCTATGAAACTAATATAACAACACTCAAAGATCGAAGATTCCTGCTAGTATTGAAATATTCTTTCGAATTGAGTAAGAAGAAAACCCATCCAAACTATTATAAAACCTTTTATTCAAACTTAGAAAACAAATACAGTAAAAATAACGAAGCATTTGGATTACGTTGCAAACATTGCATACGGTACCTCAATTTAACAACCGTTGATCGTACCATACAAGCCTCTATGGCAGAAGCCGACTCCACGGACTTGAAATCCCGGCTCGCGGATAAGCAAACAATTAAAATTCGCGATAAATCTTCTTCGACAAGATTCGTGGTCGAGATTAACACAGAACAAATTACGGAGAATCAAACCGCGAATAGAACAGCGGACGACGTCATACAACAGACACGAACAGATAGTACCAGCTGGATTACGAATCGGCCGCACTAGATTAGCGCACGAGCCACTAATCGAGGAGAATGCGACGTCGGTAACATGCAAGTTTTGTCAAGGTTCAGCGTTTACTTTAGAAATCTCATTACAGAATGTGCGAAATTCGAACAACGACGTAATCATTAATAACTGGACTAGATTGAAGTGAAGCACTACAATGAAGATGCAATACAGCGGGTAATGTATTTTCTAAAAATAACCGATTTAAAAAAATTAACTAAACAGCGTTATAAGTAGTAAATACGTTTACTGTAATTTATTGTATCTAATTTCCGTGGACGCAGATGACACCTTTGTAGTCGAGTGTCTTAAAATAAAAATATAATAAAAATAAAAATATGAATTCTGTTATTAATAAGAAAAATGATATTCGCTATCCGACAGAATTTTGAAATTCACTTGATCCTGCAGGGTTTCCACCTCGCAAACTCATCATAACTACTACGAAACCTCGATCCTACAAAGTTATATAATGGTACGAGATTCCAAGTGAAAAGCCATTGTAATAACATTATTGAAGTCAATTATTTTAACCGGCCAAACTGCAGGAGAGACTGCTCTGACACCCGTAGTATCCCACTGATTGCATCTCATTTACCATTCCAATTTTAAATACGACAATTTCCGATAAAACGCTCTTTTGCCATCACAATCAATAAAGCTCAGGGGCAAACATTTAAGCGAATTGTTTGAGATCAGAATATTTTTCGCATGGACCATTATATGTAGCATGTAGAAAGCCAATATATTTTATTGCCCCCTAACCAAATGGATACGAAGAATATTATTTTTTCAGAAATATTATACTTTTTATATATTAGAAATAAAACTTTCCTCGCGGTCAGAGTAAAATCAGTCACATGAAAATCCCGAGGGAAAACTTAACCGAGGCATGATATATTATATATATATATATATACATGAACTAGATCAGATACATATTCTCATCTATGTCGATAGAGTACTATATCTTATATTTCTCGTTTTGTACATAATATGTAAAATATTTAAAGTATCTACATACATACCGATGGTGATATAGACCCCGTAAAATAACGGTCATATAGCACAATGGTTTTCCGTTTGTAATAGGAAATAAGAACAAAGAACGTAGTACTTTATCGTGTATGTGGTGTGTACGCGCGCTTTCGCGTTAAAAAAAAAACGCGTGGGACGACGAGTAACGTTATTGTTGCACACTGTATGCATTGGCCGGAAGGAGATTTGTTTGGCCTAGATCTAGCTATTGTGGCCAGTAGATTCCTAAATTTAAGTATTATATACTAAATTATTAAATAATAATATGATATGTTAAAATAAAAATAAGAAATAATACTTTATAGTCACAGCTTAATAAATAATGTAGCAAATACGGAGTAAAAACGACGAAAGATATCAATTGAAAAATTGACACAACAATCGTGTCTGCTGTATAGATTGTGTACAACAACGGTCCGTGTAAGCTGCGGAACGGACGATTGAATTTGTTGTAGTGAAACAATCCTTAATTTTAACGACAAATGTTCTATCAGATAAGTAGGAGTGAATTAGAGCATATAGATCGAAGGAAAGAAATTGTCTTAACTTGCATAGTAGCACTTCCTTCTTCTCCAACGTTTAGATGCACCATAGAGAGTTCCGCGCGAAACAACCCGAACTGATATAACTCAATGACTATTTAAAATAGGTTTAATACGATTCGAAATTACTAGAATATTTTATAACGAACGAACGAAGCTAATAGATCTAAATGAAGAAACGTCTGTTTGCGGCTTGGCTGGTTTGTGTATCATTATTATTGTGAATTTTTTCCACGCTTTAGGAAAATATCCAATACGGGACATTCCATTAAATATTTAGCACAATATTGTAGCTGACTTTGGTGAAAGATGTGAGAGGGCTTCACCAGAGGTATTAATTATAACGAGACATTAACGAGACATTTACGGACCAAGAAAAATGTGCCTACACGCTGAACATATGGAAAATAGCTTCAGGTCCCACGCCCGAATGCGGAAAGATTCAAACCTTGGATCATTTGTGTATCAATTCAAATAGCAGTAAAATTAATAGTCATACACATCACAAATAACGCAATCCATCGTATATCTGGACTATCTACACAGATATTTAAGTTTTTGTTTTTTTTTTCAGCTCCGTGAGAACGAACGAGGACATAATTATGTACAGTAAAATGAGTTGCAAGAACGTCTTACATATTTTCTTGCATATTTACGATATCTGTATCTGTGCTGGGGTTCATTTTAAAGGAAAACTAATTTTATTTAGAAACCTCGGATTAACCGGCCAAAACGTGGAACCGACTGTGTATTGCATCGTATACCAACTGTCTCCAACTACTTCTATTTTGAATGGTTTTCATTATCATGTATATTATATATATATATATTTCAATTACCCATTAATGTAAAAAACTAAACATATTAACTTGTTGTAAAGAAATTTTTGCAACTTTTTTTTTTATAGATTTCCCTCTTCATAGAAATATGGGAAATGGAATGGCAAATCTCCAACCATATTGAATTTTCTAGAAAGACCAATCGTCTATCAATCTTCGGATTAACGGGGGCTAGTATGAATTCTCGATTTAATGAATTTTTACTTTTATTTCTCGAAACAATCAATTACGTACAAGACAAAATCCATCTTTGTCTTTTTTTATCCTTTTTAATAAATTCATGTTTGAACATTTAGTCGTTATTGTAAATTATAGAAATTAATATAGCAATAAATCCGATGAAAGTGCATGAAAACGATTATATAGAAATAAAACCTAACCTCCTATCAAACCATAGCCAAATAAACAAATTAACAAACTGCAGTACTGTTCATTCGACAATAATTGTCTTGAATAATAAAGGAAAAACAATTTATTTAATTAACAAATGCGTCATAGTGAAATCTGTAAAAAAAATACGAGAAGCGAAATAAAAATAAACGAAAATTTTATCCCAAGAGAAGTGCCCAATGTTTATATTTCGCGTACGTGTTTATATTTATTTATATATATATATATACACAAATATATATATATATGTGTGTATGTATTTTCGAAAAGAAAACTTAAAATCAGCTCCTACGAAAGAAATAATAATAATAATAATAATGACAGGTCTAAATATAAATGTCAATTATGAATGGCGGATGATAAAATAGGAAATGATCTAGTTGTTTATATATATATATATATATATATATATATATATATATATATATATATATATATATATATATATATATATATATATAAACACGAAGAGCTTTCTATCGATATTGACAAAGTTTTTGATAAATTATGGCACGAAGGTCTGTTACGCAAAATTAAAGTTTTTCCTTGAAAAATATTTAAAATCCTGTTTAATGGATGACCAGTTGCAAATAAAATATGACGAACGTCACTCAGAAATATACCCTATTAACATTAGAATAGTTCAGAGTAGTGTGTTGGATCCCTTTTTATACCTACCAACTGACGAACATGTATAAGTAGCAACATACGCGGATGACGCAATGTTAATCGCATAGAACAAAGATTCTAATAAGGTGGTTACGTTGCAGTGGAAGTTTTAAATAAAGTACGGAAAATTTTCATGGACCTAAGCTTCATCACTATCGAAAGGCTCGAAGAAATTAAGTGGACTAATTATCCAACGGTTTCTCAAAACAAAATTTTCAAAATCCCTTATAGCGCATATGCTCGTACATTGCTACTTAACTGTGATTCGTATATATTTAAACATCCCTGCCATTGACGGTGTCATCTACAAATTACCTGTAAACGCGGATATTGCAGCCAGCTGGCATATGTAATTACAAAGAAACCAGTGACAAAACGACTGCTCAGAACATCTAAGATTCGGGAGCACAGTACATTATATCCTAGCTCACATGTTTTCTTGTAAGTAGCAATTAGTTGATAACCAATTAGACTAGATAAAAATGGGCATAGAAAAGAAAATAATTTTTTATAGAGTATATGAGTTTCATTCTTAATGCGCAATATAATGAGTTTATATATTTCGATTTATAATCGAGTATCACGTGTGAAATAGCAGTATAGTGGGAAATGTTAGTTTAGAAATAGGTTGTTGCGTAAGCGTACTTCTACATACAACATCTAGTTTTTTTCCCGTTAATTTTGGTGTAAAATGTAAACATATATACACACACGCACGCGCACACACACACATATATATATAATTACTGATTATATAATTACACAACTAAATGAAATCTGACAAGAGAACATGTCAGCAAGTCTTTCAAGATTTACTATTTTCATATAATTTTAGACCCATCGATACATACACACATATATATATATATATATATATATATATATATATTTATATCTTTATATATATAATTCTTCTGTACGTGTGTCGACAGTAAACTTCTCCTAAACGGCTGGACCGATTTGAATGAATTTTTTTGTGTATGTTCAAGTGGATTCGAGGATGGTTTAGATTCATAAATAAGCCCGTCAGATGGCGCTGCAGTCGGTATCTAGGTTATTTACAGTAAACTCTCTGAAAAGTTACGTAGTTCTGTCTTAATTTAGTGTAAACTGCTGAATCGTCATTCAATGCATTCAATTTTTTTGTATGCTATGTTTCAGCTTACGTGCATAGGATTTCGTTTAGTGTGTTTCGTGTACGGTGTCTAAGTGTGTTTCGTATAGGGTGTTTTTTGATATTTCAGGTGTCGCTTTTCAGTGAATATTAACCTATAAATTACGGACATAAAACAATGCCACGTCTTCGTGGACGAGGAGGAAATATTGGTCGACGGACTCGGAATTCACAATTACTCCAAAACCGTAGATCGGCAGAAAACAATGAAAATATAAGAAACCAGGCTGCAATCAGGCGTGCTAATGAAAGTCAAGAACAACGCAACGAACTCGAGCTAATGCATTGCGACAAAGACTGGCCCGTCAACGAGTCACCGACACATTCAGAACACGTGAACAACAGCATTTGCAAGTGTATCATCGCGCATTGACACGTGCATCATTTTTTCGCCTTGCGTTTGAATATAAGTCGGAATCGACTGTTCGTCACATTCACAAATTGTAATCGGTGCTATGAACAAACTGTCATGCACTCAAATACAAAGGTGAATCGGCCGGTTTAGTTGTATTACCACCATTGAATTCGCCGCCAGAACCATTGAAAGCACTATTGGCTGGAGCTACATCTCAATTTAAATTGTTTTTTCGTAAAATTCGAAAATTTAATTCGTGCTTTCAAATGACATCATTTGGAGCAACAAAAATCGTTCAGAATGAGGATGGTCGCAATTTTCAATCAACGTTTAAGATTCGGGGCTATAATTTTTTAAATATATAATTTGACCCGTTAATTCAGCTAATAAGTTAATACATTTATTGATTGAGTTTGCCGAGACAGCTAGTATATATATATATATATATATATATATATATATATATATATATATATACGTACGTACATTCAACATACACGTATCTAATATGTGCAGCGGCGTAGCCAGGGAGTGGTTTTGGGCGTCTGAACACCCCTTGGATTCAATCTGATAATAAGTAAATATATACTCGTTGTTAAATGCCATTTTGCATTTGTTAAACCAATTTTTTTTTCATTTATTTTATTTAAATTTCGTTGTTTTTGAAGTAAATAAATAGTTCTGTAATATAGGAGGTACTAGAAGAATTTTGTAGAAAAACACGAAGAATAGATTTTAAATTTTAAATTTAGTTAAGTTATGTATTATTCCTTCAAAAAATATAAAATCATTATTTATCGTTTATTTTTTCATTGTACTTTGTAACCATCTCCCTCTGTCCTCGATAACATACTATTAATGTGTTCCAGTGACGTTAAACATTTCTGCCGTCTATTGCTTCTAATAGAATTACATATTCGACGTCTAATAAGTATAAAAGTAACTGTGGTGAGTACTTGAGTTTTGGTTATTTACTTAAAGTTCAATTTAACCTGGGTTTACTGTTATAATTTAGTTTTGTTTCAACCAAGTCTGGCTACGCCACTGAATATGTGTGTGAAAACTTTTTATCTTGAATCTTAAACAGAGCGTGGCATTATCAATCTGACTGTAAACGATTTCCAATTTGTATAAAATCAGCTCTAGTTTTACAGCCATTCGGTATTACAAATGAAGAAGGAAAATTACGTGTTCGCGGGGCTAATATTCAGCAATATTTTCGATCAATATTTAATACCAACGGTGGTTACAAACGTCCTGATATCTTACTTCCACGCTATTGATTCATTGTCCATCCCCCAACCTACATATATTCCTATTTAGTTTTCAGCTTTTTGTTCAGTATATGGTACGTAAAATGTTTAATGCTAGCAGAATTATATATTATCCGGTTCACGTGAAATGTCTTAATTATATATATATATATATATATTATATACGTTGAAACTGATCTAGTCACATATATATATAAAAAAAAAAAAAAACAGTTATTGTATAATAAATCTATAATTATATCTCAAAATTTGATAATATGTAATCGAAAGGGTAAACTCGTGTTTAATAAATAAGATTTTAAATTCTCCATACTAAGTGTCTCACCGGGGTTACATACAGAAGCGAAGAATCTGATAGCATTTTAAGACTATTAGATTCGATTTACAAATTTTAGTTAACTAACCCTAAAATCCGTCAACGCCACTCGCCGTATATATTCTCCTCAACCTTGAGGTTGATGGGTGAGTATAATGTAGCGCATTACATCTGACTACGAGAGCATGCTGCTGCTTTTATAACAATATAACTTTCGCCATTTTTTATTTGGTCCATACATCCAGTTCGTCGTTTGCCTTTACTTCTTCTTCTGTTCATCAATCCTTCAGTTAGTATTATCATCCATTTCGAATGACTGATTTCTTCTCTTTTTCATTCCATTTCGCGTCGTTCATTTATAAAACTTCGTTATTAGTTTTTTTACTTTTTTTTTCTTTTAAAAATAGTATATTTGTGATAGAAATACAACTTTATATTATGAAACTTAAAGTGACAATCCAATTAAGTTTAATGCCACTCTAAATTCCATTTACAATCTTAACTTACATTTTTAATTCGATATAATACATTATTATCATCTAAAATGAATAGTGAAAATAACAATATAAGAACATTAAATCTTAGTATATCAAATTATAATTTTTTTCTATTATTTATTTCCTCAATAGCTAACATGTTGAATTCTTTATATTTACTATTTACCAATTATTCCGCTTTACATTCTATTACAATATCATTACAATTACACCCCTGCAAGATATGATAAACCGTATCCGCAAAATTACATCGAATACAGTTATCAGTTTCAGCAATACCAAAACGTTTTAAATAAGTTTTGAAACTACCGTGTCCAGTAATGAATTGTGTGTTATAATAATTGGCAATAAAATAAGTATTACGATCATTTATATTTGGAAAATACAGATACGTTAAGCCACTATATGTATTCCACATGATATTGCTCTTAATAATATTGATTAAGTACTTTTTTAAACTGTTTATCGTTTAAGTGTTTGCCTTCGTATTTATATTTGTTATTAATATAATCTACTTGATTAAATTCGTGTGTTAAATTAATATTGTTTTTAATGTAAAATAAATTAATATGTTTACATATTTCTAAGTCTCATAATTCCGGCTATTACTATCGAAGCCCAGTAACTAGTAGTTTTATATCCTTTAATCATTTGAATAGCTATTGTTCTTTGAAATGATCTTATTAACGTTTTAAACCTTTTAATTTTTAACATATCATCGTAAATACTACTGCTATAGATTATATTTGGCATAATTATGGATTTATACATAATTAGTCCTTTTTTATAATTTACTCTATTATTGTTATTATAAAGTTTATTAAAAATATGTAAACGTCCACGGTATTCTTAACATTCGACGTCAGCACCACATTTCGAACGCTCTGATCTTATCGGTTATTTTTTTAAAGCCGTTCGTATCTCCGATCCATACAGCGCCATATTCCGCATAAAGCTTTTTACAAAGTGTTTTCCGGTATTAATTGATATATTTTTTGGTCGGAGGAACGGTTTTTTTCATAAACGCCTTTTTCGTTACGGCTATTCTTCTCCTTATATCTTTCATAATTCTACCGTCTGAGGATATTACGCTTCCTAAGTATGGGAACTCCGTTACTTGATCTAAACTCCTTTGATTTAGGGCAACATTTAATGATTTCCATTTTTTGAAAATTCCATCACTCTAGTTTTCGTGGTGTTTATTTTCATATTAAATTTTTGTTATAGCGCTTTGCTTAGCGAATTTAAGCATCCTCGTAGACCGTTCTCTGTTTCTGCAAGTACGGGATCTTCGTTATTTGATCTAAGCTCTGTTAGTTTAGGACAATATTTATTATTCGATTTTCGTTTTTTGAAAATTCCACCACTCTAGTTTTCGCGGTGTTTATTTTCATTTAAAATTTTTGTTAATTTAATCAACTCCTACTGCTTTATTGGCTTTCAACTGATTTATAGCTCGCTCGAATCCACTTTTCAGTTAAGGAGGACCTCTCTCATCGTCTTGTAGGTTCGCTAATTATATATATATATATATTAAGACGTTTATTACATCTATCGCCTATGGTTCTTTTATATACGCTTGAAGGAACTGATACGAAATGTAAATCGATAAAAACTAGGAAAATTCGAGAGATATACGTTCTTCCGACATGTCCGTATACTAAACACGATTAGTCGCCTCACGCGTATTCTATTACGGAGAATATTTAACGAATTTAAAATGTAAAATGTAAAATGTGAAATGTAAAATGTAAAACGAAAAATAAATAAAAAAAAAATGAAAAATAAACTACATCGAAATTTCCAGTCATTAGAGGCGATCAGATTTTTTATTCACCTAGAACGACTACTGCTTCGATTGAAGTATATAGGTCCGTCTTCAGAACGGATGAAGGTAATAAAAGTTCATAAAGGTGTCATCATCAAACGCACGAGGAGGATATAAGTAATTTGCCGGTCTTATGCAATTTACAAGACGGCGATGACGCGAACAACAGGCAGTACTGTAGCAGCCGAAGTTTGAAAATGAATAGACAAACTAGACGCGAGAAGGAAAAAACAACTTAATGCGCGTACAATTATATAATACATCATATTAACGTTCATATATATATATATTTATATATATAATATACATAACGTGATGATAGAACAATAGGAAAATGTATTCAGGCACGTATACACATTTACACATATGTGCGTGGGTACATCATATCCAAGAATGTTTATATATATGTATATATATATGTGTGTGTGTTTGTGTACGAGAAGAAAAGCATTTCCGTGAAAAGGAAATATGCTTATTTATCCATCTGTGTCTGGAAGCCGCAACTTCCTTTAATATAAGTTACTGACTATACTATTCTGGTGTGCAATAGTCCTCATCCCACTATTCCGCGTATCTTTTTGTTATTGCATGAACTAAAGAAAATCTAGTATTATAGGAAACGTAAGAAACACATATATATATATATAGATATATATAGATATAGATAGATAGATATATAATGTATGGAGCGCAAAAGAAAAATGATGAAAATCGTCAACAAATTCGATAATGGTCGCACGCCTTAATGGTTTCAACGCCGCACATGAACAATTTCATTATATATATGTAATCAAGCACCGTAAAAAAAAAAAACAGAGAGAAAAAGAAAATAAACCAGGATAGCGCGATGTGAAACAAACTGGTAAGATATCGCATTTTTCTTGGTCGTTTTATCAGAAGGATAGGTGAAGAATGTACTATCGCCCGTTGTTATTGATGAAGCTGCCGAGAACAGCAGATTCGGATGAGAGGCAACAAGTGGCGGTAAGTTTTATCTTAGGTAAAAGAGAGCGAAAAGTCACGCACACATAAATACTCGAGTGATTGTAGATATATATAGATATACAGTAATAAGTTTTAGAACATCACCTCTACGGTAGAATTACCTATATACAATAAGTAACAGACTTATCCGCTTATAAACAATAGCACCGGCTCTATATCATCTAGGTTGAGTACTACTGCGTCGGTATAGTAGTAATGACGACAGTAATAATATTCGATGTCATTACAACTTGAAAACTAGTATAACGACGCTTGTAAACAGTAAGAGAAAACGACGCCGTATATAAAACGCGTCGACGTTTAATAGTCGGGGGGGGGAGATGTTGTTATTCTGCGTCTTGTTCTGCATTTGAGTACAAGACACAAAAGTTACGCACATATTAACGTATTTCACGTACGTCTACAGTATATACTGCTCGAGCGAGCGAGCGAGACTGAAATGTTTAAATTAGCCATATTTCCGTTTTTCGCTTCCTTAATGTATAATATTAGAAGGGCCAGAATAGAGCAGCATATTACACTTTGAACAATACACCGCATCCTGTAATCAAAAACATTCGAAGGTGACTACTATGGTGTCGTAGATGTTATTATTATTATTATTATTATTATTATAGTAACAGCAACAGTCATAACGATAATGCTTTGATTAAGAAAATGTGTTAAGTCGGACTGGATTCGTTTTATCCTTTAGATTAAGAAAAAAAAATTGACCATAGTACTGGGATTGAATATAATAATTTTTAATTTAACTTTCATTCCGCTAAATTTTATCATGTACATTTTAACGAGAGTACTCTAATGTATGTTTTAATTTCACTTTTACATTAATATAAGCGAAAGAAAATACTAGAATATCGCGAATGAGTATGATAATGTTGTAAAAACAATTGCAGTCAACTGGTTCAAGAAACCACCGAACAAAAGAGAATTGACGAAAAATGAAATTTGTGATCGTGACATACATTATAACGATTAATGAATCAGAATCACATTTGGAACAGTTTCCTTTCCTTTTATATTTGGATAAGTTACAAAGTGTACCAACGTGGAAACAATGATAATCTGCTCAAATAAACACCGCATTCAAAATTTCGTAACATACTAACGAACGGGAAAATTGAGTGACAACTATACGTACAAACATACAAACATATATTTCATTTGAAAAGTTTTGGAACGTAGTGATTATTAAAAAATAACAAAAAAAAAACTTAAAATCGATAAATTATTTTAATGAAAAATCACGAACGTTTTCTACTGTTAAGTCATGATGAAATGAACATAAAAATAAAATATAAAAACATACACACTTTATAAAAAATATAAATTATTAACAATATTAATTTACATATACAATTTACAAAAATTATCAAATTAAAAAAATTCAGTATTTATAAAATAATCTATTAGCGAATATGATAGTGAAAATTATGATATAAATACTGTTTTGGCTTCTTTTTTTTTTACTTCGCTAATTTTTGTAAATTGTATATCTGAATTAGTATCTTTCACACTTTTTCCTTTTTATACATCGTATATATTTTTATATTTAATTTTTATGTTTACTTGATAATGACTTAACATCCGAAAAGTTTTTGTGATTTTTCATAAAAACAGGTATCGATTTCAAGTACTTTTTATAATATATCAATATATCAATATATCAATATATCAATATATATATATATATATATATATATATATATATATATATATATATATATATAAATCAATATAAATATAGAAATATATATATATATATATATATATATATAGATATATATATATGTACAGTGGCGTAGCCAGACTTGGTTGAAGAGAGGGGGTTCAAAGAAAACTAAATTATAACAGTATACCAAGTTAAATTGAACTTTAAGTAAATAACCAAAACTCAAGTAGGTTAAACCCTCCAAGCCCTAAACAATCCAATTTTATACTTATTAGACGTCGAATATGTAATTCCATTAGAAGCAATAGACGGCAGAAATATTTAACGTCACTGGAACACATTAATAGTATCTTATTGAGGACAGAGGGAGATAAGTACAATAAATTCCGCGAAAAAATAAACGATAAATAATGATTTTCTATTTTTTGAATAAATAATACATAACTTAACTAAATTTAAAATTTAAAATCTATTCTTCGCGTTTTTCTACAAAATTCTTCTAGTACCTCCTATATTACAAAACTATTTATTTACTTCAAGAACAACGATATTTAAATAAAATAAATGAAAATAAAAACAAAATAGGTTTAACAAAAGCAAAACTGCATTTAACAACAAGTATATATTTTTTTATTATCAGATTGATTTCGGAGCGGATATAGAATAGGTGAAAATGAAAATATGATTCACTATTGATGGGTTCTGATGTGACATGTGACTAACAACCCCGATTTCCGAAGCACACACTCTTTGCCATATGTTGATATTTAAAATCGTCGGTGTTGCTGAATTTTGCTCACGGTCCTTAGTAGTCGGTCACGTTTTTCCTTTCAGTCATGGCCCAAGTTTTTTTTTTTTGTTTTTTCGTATTGGGGAAACATTTTTAACTGTAAATTTCAATCTTTTCGATTTATGGTTATTTTTTTCACTTCTTGGGATTCATTTTACAAATGCAATACGACGCTTTCTTTCCACGCGGTATAGTTGGCCATAGAAAAACTTTTTGGAAATACTAACTTTAACCATGGTGCATATGTAAATATATGTTTTTTTTTTTTATCGTTATAATTATTCGCGTAATACTAACCTTTAATAACAAACTACGAGCTTTGTGTCGTGTAGTTGCCTTTATTTTCTCTTTGTCTCTATAAAACTGCTCTTCAAAAAATTAAACGTCACGTATAAGTCACTCACATTATCCTACAACGTATTATGTACATACATGCATACATATATAAATATTTGCCACTGATTATATATATATATATATATATTTCTTCTTCTTCTATCCTAGCACATTCCCGTTAAGGGGTTCGCTTGATAACACGTTCTTCTCCATTTCTTTCGATCCTAGACGTCCTCTATAGTGGCACCAACTTTCACCATTTCGTTGTTGACAGAGTCTATCCATCGTCTTCTTGGTCGGCCACATGGTCGCTTTCCTCCGAGGTCGTACTCCATTAACATCTTTATTAGGCTACTGCCAACTTTCCTCATGATGTGACCCTACCATCGGAGATGCGCTTCCCGCAATTTCGTCTGTATAGGTGCAACGCCTATACGCTCCCTTATGTCATCATTTTTGACATTGCAGTCATCGATCAGGTCTAATAACCGTTTTGTAAATCTCGCCCTTAAGATGTATCGGAATTCTTTTGTCGCATACTATCCCAGTTAATTGCTTCCATTTCATCCACGCTATTTGGATCCCAGAGTCTACATCGCATGGTGTGTCTCCCTCTGAGGTAATATTTGACCCTAGTCCTCCATAACGTTATATTAACTATTTTTATAGATTTATCTGCCCGTATTCCACATTCCTAGTATTCAGTTTTCTTGACATTTAGTTTCAAGCCATTGTCCTGTAATCTATTTGTCCAAATCTACACCCGCTTTTCTAAATTAGTTCTGCTTTTATCTGCCAGAAGGACATCATCTGCATATAGTAATGTCCATGGTACAGAGGTCTGTATATCTTCTGTCAAATTGTCCATACAAAGGAATATATATGTATGTATGTATGTACATATATATATATTAGATAGAATATATATATATATATATATATATATATATATATATATATATATATATATATATATATCAGATAGAATATATTATATTATATATATATATATATATATATATATATATATATATATATATATATATATATATATATATATATATCAGATAGAATATATTATATTATATATATATATCACATAGAATATATTATATATTATATATATATATATAAAGAGATTCTTGGGTTGACAGTTTAAACAATGATGATACGAAGGTTAATTAACACACTGAATCAAATTATTTATTATTATTATTATTTCAGAAAAGTATAATTTCGAGGCAATCGAAAAGCAAAAGTAAAGAGAAAGTGAAATGATCAAAAGGAAATTGACGATGAATTATAATAGTAATAATAATAATAATATCATCATCATCACCATACGAATGAACCAGTAACTGTTAGAGAAAATTACAAAGACGGAGTTAGAATCAAACGCAATACTCATGAGCAAGGTGGTTCGAATATGTTCAATGATTAAAGAAATAAGCACTCCCTACCACTTAATGCGAAATACTGACGAAAGAACGATGTACACAGTGTTTTATAAAAGAATAACAAGGACTATAACATCCAGTGTGAGTGTGTGTGCGTGTTATTAATGCAACGATAGCACTGTCGGAATTAGTGGTGGTGGTTTGCAGCATAGTAACGTGTAAAAATTAAAAAGGAATAACGAATGGGGAATTTTAATTTTCGTGGAAAATGAAGAGAAAATGTTTTGAAAAAGAATAAGACTAGACTAGACTAGACTACGGTTCCCCGCGCGAACTATCCTTGAGCAACGTGTCATCTTACTACTACCTGTCGCTAACCACCAACTTTCGAAAACTTCATTCGTTACTTTAAATTGTTCATCGCAGAGTTTTTTTTGGCCAGTTAAATTTTTTATATTTTCATTTCTTTGGTGGGATATTTACCATTTTAATTATTATTATTATTATTACTATTTTTAACTATATTTTTGTTTTTCTCTTTATTCGGTAATAATTATAGCGCGCAAGAGGGAAAAGTCGCGAACTGCGATACAGAAAAGAAGACTTCAAGTGGAAATTAGAAATGTAACATCCTACATTTACATTTTTAAAACTGAAACGAAACATGCCAGACAAACGGAGTTCAAACGAATTTCTCCTCTTATTTATTTTAATATCCTATTTCATTTATAACCCTATATGTATATACATCCCTTTCTTATTTTTGTTAATACCACACTCGGTGTGCAACTGACTTTTTATTTTGAAAAAATTCATACATCATCCCTGATTCTCATTTTAAAAACCTTACAAGACTAGCTCTCTCGACTATGCCACTTATTTTTCTGTATTTCCCATTTAAAAAAAAAAAATCTGTATTAAGCGTGTTCTATGTTTTTTTTTCATAATACATTAGTAACTTTTATTTCGAAAAAAAAACACGCAAAACCATGTAGAGATACAAATATATAAGACTGAACAAACTCAAACGAAAAACAGTTCGTGAAGCAAAAGAAAAATCGCTACTTAAGAAATGTTGTGAAATAAAGACTCTAGAGTTTCGACCTGATACGTTTAATGTTCCTAGGAAAGTAAAACAATTTGTCGGAACTATGAGAAGAAAAAGCTATACTTGATATAGGCGGAGCAAATTCGACGACGAATAGCGGAAATGATGATGAAATTTATCCTAATATTATCGCGCGGAAGGCAATGGCAAACCATCACGCAGAACACCACATGCGCGCTAGTAATAATATAGTACACTAGAAAAACACAGAGGCGGCTGCATTGTGTCCTGACAACAAAACGATTACAATCTGCTCCCTGGGGTGTGTGTGTGTGTCTATCTACGCTAACGTCACATTATGTTTACCTTGTACGCTACTTACGCTGTACAACAAAATATGTATCGATACGTAGTCGTCTACCTCCGATACGGAGAGTAGTCGTCTACCTCCGATACGGAGACGGCACTTAATGATGATGATGATAATACGAAATTCAGGAGCATCGCCAGATTTGGCCGCTTAAGATTTTTTTGTGGAGATACCTTATACCTTGAGAGCCGCGTTTATGAAACACGTCCACAAGATCTGGAGGACCGGAAAACTCGGATTTCTGAAGAAGTTTCAAAAAATGTGTTTTAAAATATATTAAAATTACTGAACGAATGTATTGTTGCAAATGGCGATCATCCAAACGATATTGTGTTCCACTAAGTTAATCTCTGGTCATTTCGGCGTAGCAGCTTTTGAGTTATTCAAAAAACAATAAAACCGTCTGTCTTGTCTGGGTCGCCCTATATATCGCAAAATGCGCTAATATTTGACTATTACCCCCGTACGAGCGTCGATATAATAAACGAAAAAACAAACAAAAAATTGATAATCGCTTCGTTATAAATAAATATTGTAACTTTAATCAAATGTGAGATACACTGTTTTAAATTATTCGACCGGGGGTATGCAAAAATAATATAAATATTTTTTTTTAAATATATAAGTAAACTAGAAGTTACCAACAGCTTCGCCTTTGTAATTTTTTTTTAGTAACATATCGATGTCTCTTTCTTTTAACAGGTTTATATATTAGTATAACATACGTGTATATATATATATATCCATTATTTCGGTCACGCCCCTAACGCAATATAATGTATTTTATATATATATATGTAATATATTCTTCTTCTTTCTTAGCGCCTTCCCGTTAAGGGGTCCGCTTGATAACACTTTCTTCTCCATTTCTTGCGATCCTTGACGTCCTCTATATAATGGCATCAACTTCCACCATGTTGTTGTTGACAGTGTCTATCCATCGTCTTCTTGGTCGACATTGTGGCCGCTTTCCTCCGGGGTCGCACTCCATTAACGTCTTTACCAGGCTTCTGTCATCTTTCCTCATGATATGACCATACCATCGTGTGTGTATATATAGCCATCCGTTAAAAACTTTAAATTATTGTAATTTTTGTCCTATTTATGGCATCAATGTGAAACAAAGCTTAGAACGAATCCGATAATGTAAGCTATAAGCTATGCGAATTTCATCATTATTGCTTAATAGTTTTTGAGTTAAAAAGACACAGATAGAAAGACAGACACAGATAAAAAAGAAGACAGACAAACAAAAATTTAAAAAAAATAGATTTTCTGTTTATGCGCGATAAAAATAGCACAATGCAGTGATTATAATGTAAATATTCGCAAAACACAGACACTGCAGTTTTATATATTAGTATAGATATAGATATAGAAGTGTAGATAATATAATAGGATCAACTAACTTGTGTTCAATCCGTGTACACACGTAAATACACCATACCAGCCGCGATATAATGAACGTGTAATACGTAATATATATACATATATATACACATAACTACGTTGTTGAAATATATATAATCATGATCGATAGCAATTATAATAACGATAAATAAGTACGCAATAATAACGAAGAAAAATATTTGAAACTTTCTTTTATTATTGAGATAGGTAATGACTATATGTAAAAAACCATAAACTTGGAGCGCGGTAAAGATTAGAGAAAAGTTGTATGTTTCGTATCAAAAGTTTTGTGCTCGTTCGAACGTTTGACCGCCAGTAGGCATTTGTAATCTTAAAATGTTCTATCGGCTCCGGATTAAGTAGCGAGAATGTAAGTAATAAGACCCGATCAATCCGTAAGTGTGTATACACGAACGAGTATATATTTGCCCGCGTGAGTGAGTAAATACGAACTTTCAGTGGTCAGTTCTGTACGTCATCCATCCGTCTTTATATCGTTCGTTGTTGCTGTTGCCTTTTGAATAATATAATTTGGAATTTCAGAGTTTCTTGGGGCTATCCTATCCGACAGTTTTGATTCTCTCTATTTTGCATCGTATGTCCACCAAGCGTGAATAGTTAACACGTACATACACTGTATACATACATATATATATATATATATATATATATATATATATAATAAATATATACGTATACTATAAGACGGACGAATTTAAATACTGGGACGACGAGAGAGAGAATTTTCTCAAGAAAACCTACAACATACATAAGAAGACACTAAAGTAAAGAGTAGTAACGTCAGTTGTTCGGACGCGACACAAAGAAACGTCAAAAGAAAAGGCTTCAGCGTTGAGAGATATAGAACGCCGTCGTGTACGGGACAAAGACGACATAAATTTTCCTGAGAGGTAATACTACGGTCGCCGGTTAATGCTAATGTTGAGGGATTAGAAAATAGGCGATTAAGAATAAAACATAAACACATAGGCAGAGAGAGAGAGAGAGAGATAAGTAGGTAAAACTATGAATTTCAGAGACTAGCCGTGGCCGGTTACTCCGTTTAGCAGATTCTGCAACTAGAGAACTTCGGAAAATGGTTGTTAATTTTTGCGTACGCGTTCTCATTCTCGCTATTCTCTATCGACTGAAAATGTGTACACGTGTAGTATATGGAGTTACTATCGAAAAGGCGATTGTCGTGCGCGCGTAGATAACTTTGCGTAAATACGTTTTGTGTTATTTCGTTTGTTATATTCGGCCGATTCTGTCACGACGACCAGCACTGTTACACTGCTAACGTTTATTAAAGCTTCGAACACGTATTCCTCGAGGCTGCTATCGTTGAATACTTAAATAAAGAGAAATACTACGTGTAGGACGAAGAGAGACAAAGAGGAAATGATAAAGTCCGCGGCGTATAGTGTATATATAAGGAGTTTTAAAGGCTACTCGAAGAAGGACTCTAGCTCTCCGGTCCGAAACCTTTATCTCTAATTAGAATAAGAAAGTTGAAAGAGCCTAAAGTGGCACAACGACGGACTTTGGGTATAAGTAAGTAAACCGGCCATAGTACACACCAACTCCCACGTGTCTTAAAATCTTCTTGTACCTCCGCTAAAACCCCTACGGGAAGATTCCTCGTTGCACCACACAGTTCTACCTTAGACCAGTTCCCTTAAATATTCGACGCTAATATACATATTCCGTGATTATATACATGCGCTCGTAAACGAAATTCATTTATACAAAAACACTCGCGTGTTTATATATATATATATATATGCGTGTATATACATATCGGAAAATATTTCGAATCGTATATTATATATATATATATATGTATAAGAAACACACGCATCCCTTATTAAAACATGCCTAGTGGGAAACTAACGTTAATCGATATACATATTCGCTTATATATTATTATGCATATCTTACCTACATGTGCGGCTTTTTTGGTAGAAGAAAACCCTCCTAACTGACCAACAAATGTGCGTATGGTAGGAGGTCATTTACATAAGAACCTATTTTACACGAATAAGAGATATATATATATATATATATAATTAAAATCTACCTTCGTCTTATACAAATAACACATTCGTGTTGCTACTGTTGTCGTTGTTTGCAACTTTAACGTAGATGGTTGCTACGAAATAGCCTAAAGCTTACAAGTAACGGCTACCGTCGCCTTAACTATTTTACTTAAGTACTTCGACACTTTCCTTCCACTTAGTAGCTCCCCCACTGTACACTGGCGATTCTTCCTAATACTTTCTCCTCATTATCTCTAACTCTCTTCGGAACGAACTTTTCCTAGAAATAACCGTTAAGCAATATTTCGTCTTTTACAATCGTAGTTTGTTACTTTACATATACGCTGTTCTTTCTTTATCGGATTTTAGAAGTCCCTTGTTTTATCGATAATATTATCCCACATACACGATGATTTAACTGTATGTAGAGTCGACCGAATAGTAGAGGCCTTTTGGTCCGTTTGATTCGTTTTGTGTAACTATATTATTAGTCTCTATATAAGACATATATGATTGTTGTAAGCGACATAAAGGAATAATACCGTATAAAACTGCTGTCGTAGTCATCTACATTTAATCATATACATATCATTCGAAACGTAACTTTTTATACATGCATAACGAATGTACTTCACACGCACGCATATTTTATAATAATTTGTGTGTGTGTGTGTGTGTATCGTTTATAATTTGGGGGAAAAATTACTGATAATTATGGTTTTTCTTCAATAAGGTCGTACTCAACGATTTTAATCATGGAAATAAGGTTGAATATATCTTTGTCTAGTATTAATTTACGTTGTGCCCTTGTTAGTGGATTAGTCACGATATCGCTGTTTAGAAATGTGATTAAAAGATTGTCAATAATGAATTAGGTACGCGCTGAAACGTTAATTTACAAAATTCTTCTATCGTAAAGTACTGTAAACGCTATCATATTCAATAACGTCGCTAACATGAATACAAATACTACTCCTTCTCATCGCGTTGTCTAACAAGTTATATTTAACACGTTAACCTGACGACATCACCTCAGCAGCTGACTACGATGTCTAAAATTAATTTCAATAATAAAGAAATAAAGAAATTCCTTCGTAAAGTTCTCACGTCCTACTTAACTTAGACAATTATATTCGTAAGCGTTCTGCTTTATCCGAACGAATTTCAGCCATGTCAATGCTCTATCGATAACTTTAATAATCCCGAAACGACCCGTTTTATGAGCACTTGTAGACGATATGTTCGATAAGATTGTTATGGGTCCTCAGCGGTTGATTGATTATTCACCATTTAATTGTGTATTCAATCATCGCGAGGAACCTCGAAATCTTTTACCGCGACGTCAGGATGAGTAACCAGTTTTCTGATAGTCGGCGTTCGATATGTCCCACAGTGTTCGCCATCGAATTGTTGGGTTATTAAGTTTTCTGACACATATCTACTCGATTTCGATCGTTTACTTCTGAATAAATGATTGTTTATGGGGAGGTTTGGTTTATTTCTATATTTTAACTATTCTGACATGACAGCTCCTTTCCTAGATCTCAATACAGACAGAAATAGACGACCCGATAGAATTAAAAAGCAGATTGTGCATAAGATGAATCACCAATTTTTTGGACATATTGCAAGAAAAGAAAATCTAGAAAAAAATATTACTGCTTGATAAAGCATCTGCCGTAATTAGAAGAGGCAGAGTGTTTACTCGCTGAACTGATGGCGTTAGAGCTTCATGTATCTCGTGTTGTAATAAAATGCTTAACATTGCTAAGTCTAATAGAAACGCATTGCGAGATTGTACAATCAAAATAAATCATCCATTCGAAAATAAGATTCGTTCAAAGAAACTGTAATGGTTATTGTTACACTGCGGGGTAAAACAAGTTGAAAACGCCTTAAATATCCGAGTTGAAAATGTGAATAAAAGAGGATACCTGTTGATGGAAATATGTTACAACAAAACGGACACTAAGTTTATACAAAGATTTTGAAGAAACAGAACTGCGATTTTTACTGCGAGCCAAGGGTGGCTTCATAGATTTAAAAATAGATACAATTTAAAAACTATTGAAATCGTAAGAGAAACCGTGTCAGCCGATGAGGAGCCTCCTGCATCCTGTTTAAGAAATGTATCGGATGACGAAAAACATGAACTTAAGCAAGCTTCCAACTATGGTCAGAGCTTGCTGAAAGAATTTGTGGAGTACAATGAATAACTTCCCAATGGTCGATAGAGATATAAGGAAATCATTCAATCAACAAGAGATGTTGTGGTGATGAAGGATTGATCGCTTCTCCAAAGAAAAAAATAATCGATTACGAACCGATTATAGAACTGTCGAATTAAAGTCACCCGGAAGATTATAAATGCCACGCTGCCTCACCAGCAAGTTTCAGCGAAAGGAATAAAAGAGAAAACGACCCTTATCGCGATGTTTTCTCAAGTGGAAAAGAAAAATAGAGGCAATTTAAAAAGATTCCCACTTACATCGCAGCTGTTATAAAATGAATATTTTTCGAAAACTGTGTTTCTTCTACATTCAGATAGATTTATTTAATTTCCCATCGTACATAGTTTAATTTTTATAAACGTGTGCGGTACAGTACATATATACCACGCAGTACTATTAAATAAATTTTAAAGTTTTTCTCATAAATTGCGATTGGTCTTTACCATCAACATCATCATCTCATGTCGGTAACAATTAGGAAAATGGAGTACAGTACATAAGGATTGAATGCATAATCCAATAGTACCATGCGTTGTAACAATTTTCAAAGTGGACTTTGTTACATATCTACATACGGGACTATAAATGTTTTTAAGTATCTGTAATGCAACGGTATTAATTTGAGTTATTATGCATAGTTTCACTTATCGACTGTGTGTCTTTCACGAATAACTACGGGTATAGGACACTAATATATAATGTATATATGTGTATACGCATATATGTATGTATGTGTGTATATATATATATATATATATATATATATATATATCATCATCAGGGAGTCGTGTCACCTCGTGCAGGGGTATCGTGTCCATGATATGTCACACGACAGACTAAGCTACGGTCGCGTGCGATATTTACACAATCGTGAAAAGTACAGCCAGTTGTCTTGCAAATCGCGTCCGACCATCGAAGAGGTACACGACCGCGCTCTCTTTTACCAGCCACTACACCTTGAACGAAAAGCGTCTCCATATTTTCTGCTCTAACTACGTGACCAAAAAATCGTAGTATTCTGTTGAGAACGATCGACTTTAATCTTTTCGGATTACCAACATCGTCCAAAATCGAAGCATTGGTTCTCCTAGCTGTCCATGAGACACGCAGCATTCGTCTCCAACACCACATTTCCAGTGCATCTATGTTTTCTGTCGGCACTGCTTACTGACCAGGTTTCCGAGCCATAAAGGAACACTAGAAAACAAGTAAGTTTACTATTTTAATTTTAACCGATTTCCTAACTGCGGAGTCAGTCAGGATTCTATTCAAACGGCTCATTGCGCTTCGGGTTAGTTGGGCTCTATGGCGTATCTCACTTCTGCAGCAGCCACTATTTTCTACTCTATAGATCCTAGATATGTAAACCGGTTTACCACTTCAATTCCATCAATTTCTCGTATCGCGTTGCAGTTATTCTTTGGACGATTAATGATCATATATATATATATATATATATATATATATATATTCCACGTTCGCATAGTTTCTACTTTCTAGTGCTCGACTGATGGTTGATGGCGCGATCAGACTTCGTGGAATACAGTTTTTCATGTTCATCTTCTTTTTCTTCTTCTTCATCATCATCATCATCATCATAATATAATTACAACAAAGATGGCAGTGGTACACCGTTTCCTTGAATGCTAGCCCATTTTGTACAGAAAAAATGTATAATGAGCCAGTTATGATGCTCGACAACGAACAAACCGACGATTAGACGCAGTGGAGCAGATCGGCCGACTAAAATGGAATGAGTCAGACATTTGACTAGACAAGGGGATGAAAAATAGACTAAGCAGCGGATATTACAGTGTGGCCAGTTGCCAGCCGGCGTTCGCGAGGTCTATGACTAGATAATACGACGATGTTATTAAATTTGAAGTGAAGGAATCAATTGAAATTGGACCTCACCAGATAAGAGAGAGAGAGAGAAAAAGAATAGCAGTGATACCACATTCCAAATAATATCATATGGGCGTATACCTGCGTTGTCTAGAATGATAACACAATTTTTATACTAAAATGTAAAATCCGACAACGAACAAAATTTTATATATATATATGTGTGTGAGAGAGAGCGAAAGAAGGTGAAGTAATTGAGTTAGGGAAATAGAATAAAGGGGTGCATGGAGGAAAAAAGATGGTCAATCAGGACTAATTTTTTATACCTATTACAACGCGAATATAATTTGTTTATTTATTTATTTAGCGTAACAAATAAAGCCCGGACGGTGTATCCGAATTTACGGACGAAATCCCTGCTAATTTTTCCCCTGCGTTTAATTTCTTATCGAAGCGATTTTCTTTCATTGTCCGTTATTATTGTTGTTATTGTTATTATCTGCTGCAGCGTATTAGTAAATTCTGCAATGCATACTTACGAAAGTGAGTACACTATAACACACGCACACACACACACACACTCTCACATACGAATAATCATCGTATTGTGTATTTCGATGTTTGGATTTCTATTATTTTTTCCCCCGTTTAAGTCTATATGTATTATATATATTTTCGCGTGGATTCTCTCGACTCTGCAACCGTAAATAATATCTATGCCTAACTGGTAATTGCTTACGCGCGTTTGGTACTTTTATGTACTTGCACCTACTACAATATTGCGACATACATTCATATATTCGCGTACACTTGCATAGATATATATATATACATATGTGCATAGATATATTGTATATAAATATATATGTATATGTATGTATTTATATGTATGTATTTATATGCGATGATATGTATATTTGTTTAAAGGCATTACACTGAAAAAGTAAATTCCACATTAGACACGATTATATTTGCATTCAACTAGTTGACCAATCGTAACTACAATTTCAACTTCTGTGGGTGTGGCTTCGTTATTGAAAGCTACACCTCTCGCTGCGGTCGTCCTCAACATAATTATCTTATCTCCGCGTCTTCTTCCACGTAAACAACCAGTCTAGCATAACATACTCGGTCGTTAATATGATTTTATCCGTGTTTTTTTTTTTCAAGCTACGGTCGCCGTAATAATAATCATTACGATCACCGTCGTGATTTTGTGGGGGTTGTCGGCAGAAGGTACGAACAGAAATTTCAAAAGTAGCCCCCAAAGTGTTCAATAATTTACACGCAGATTACTTAAACGTACTCCGGGTCCGCCTAATTGTATCGAAATGAATATTTATTAAGACAATATAATTTTACTTCGAATTCAAAATTTTTTAGCAGAGAGGTTCATTGAACGTCATAGAGACGTCTAAAGGAAAAAGAGAAAAGTTTTCCAGGGCGTTAAGTAAATCTGTACAGCAATTTAAAATAATAATAATAATAATAATTTAATTTCATAATAATACGTATTAATGTTTCATGGTACGTTATACATTGTCACGTAATGAAAATAAATCGGGAAATTGAACTACTTTAGGGAAGTTACCCCAATAAGGGAAAATTGGAACGTTCATTTTAAACCAGAAAATATCACATATAGTACTTGTATATTTCCGTTCGCCTTCTACATTGTGTGGAGTATATTGTACCTACTTCACATGTTACAACAAAGTGGATAATATTAAAATAAGTAGTTCATTAAGTATTATATATATATATATGAAGTTATAAAGGTCTTACCAAATCCCCGCATGATGTTGATCAATATATTGTGTTTTAATGAAATCGTATAATTTTTCCTTTACCAAAAAAAAAAAAGAGAAAAAGTTACTAGTTATATAATATAAATAAAATTATTACGTAAAATCGAGTATATAGGCCTGCGTGGGATTATGATTAACCTATATTAATCAATTGCTTGACACAGGTTTTTCGCAGATCCTAACAAAAATATATATATATATATATATAAAACAAAACAAAATAAAAAAATGTAAATCATATAAACATTTATTTTATGTTTGAAAACCTTTTCGACTATAAAGTCATTTTCAAGCAAATACAAAAACCTTATATAAGCTAAACTGTTTCGCATTTCTAAATATACAGCTGTAAAATTGTGGTTTACATTTCAGAATAGTTTAACTATTTTACGTTCAGCCATATGTCGCTCCGACTCTTTTATGCGAATCCGTTCACTCCACTCTGAAGAGTTGTTCAGAGCTGGTCGTTCAATTGTACGATCGTCTGTGTGACGTATTTCCGATAGAACCGAGTTTTCTATACACCCTTAAGCGCCTGGCGCCAGCAAGAATTTAATGGTGTCGATGGGGGGACTCCTTTGTTCCTTTCATTTAGCATTACCGCGCTCCATAAACTTTGCTATATTTTTTAATCTTGTTTGTGAAGCGTGTATATACATACATACATATACATATACATATATATGTGTGTGAGTGTGTAGTGTTAGTTGAAACGTATAGGTGTGTTGTATTGCCATTGTGGCTAAAAGTGCACGTTTCATTCGCGTTGTCCATGTTTTATCCATGTTTACGTTGTGGTTATATTTATATTATCCTATAGTTACCGTGTTTCAAGAAATAATAACCAGTAGGATTGTTTAATTTTTATTGTTTTTTGGTAAATTTTAATTATTTTTGTTTAAAAGTAAGAAACTGGTCGGTCAAATTAAAAGAACGGTCATAACACTGCTCAGTTAGAAGAGCTAGAGCACGACTGTACGATTCGTTTATGAACGACCCATCGCTACTTTCAGTAATTTCAACTTTATTCGTTAAGGATATTATTTTTAAAATACAACAGTAAACTAACATTTCAAACGTTTTCGGCTCCATTTACAGTTTTCCTTTCGGGAAAAATCAGCACAAAACAGCACTAACTCCTTTTCCCGCCATCACTTCTCTCGTGGTCCTTTTCTTTTTAATGGTCGTTTCGATTTTTACGTTTTGATCAACTCCTTCGTAAAACTCCACGTGCCAAAAATGAATATTTATCATCAATCCCGTACACAGTTAAGCCGTATTAATATAATTAAAAAAACACTCGAATATAATTTTTTTTGTTCGACATTTTTAATTAATCGCTGAAATAATTATCGTCTCAATTATATGCTAGATTATCATTCGGGTGAAGTAAAGTAACCTCAAACTTGATACGATTACGGTTAACATCAGTCGACTGCTAAACATAGGTTTTCCCAGTTCTTTACAAATATTTCTATTCTCGGTCACACCGATCCAATTTTCTTCTACAGAATATACATATACTGTATTAATCGATAATTAATTCAAATTTGCTGTATTCGCTTCCGATTTGTATAATTAAAATTAATACCGGTCTTTATTAAATTATTACATTATTACAAACGTGACTATTAAGTGCGTAATTTTTGCCTGGCGATATTTGTTAGCGTTAATTTCTTCCTACGTAAGAATGTAACAACATATTTTAGATAGTTTAATAATTTCACACGGGTCCTATTTACGAAATGATATAATTTTCAAATAATACATTTTTCAAATAATACCTTATCCGTCCACATCTTTTGATCCGTTATTTGTAAAAATAACTATTAACTACGATACAGAAGTCCGTAAATTATACTAGTACAGAGACGAATAACGTAATCCAAGCGAGTATTGTAATAATTCTAACGAGAAAAATAAAACGAAACCATTTCTGTAAAATTACGTAAATCGTGACACATGAGACATGACTTTTACATCAGAGCGAGAGAGAGAGACACGAACACGTACATTTAAAGTAGATGATATAACATTTTTTTTTTTTTTTTAACGTACCTTCGACTTATGCGGCATGTATATATCTGTCTCACTCTAATATACTATTTACATTACATATTTACTCCTACGCTTAAGTTTTATAATCACGTCCTGTTAAAGTTGTACGTTATTGCGACTGTCACATTCTAATTGTAACAGGATATATTAAATGCACCACGACAAAATAACACGTAATCGTTAGACATCGAAATAGAATTATTCTTATTTCGGTACATCATCTAAATCCATTTATTCAAATTTTCCCCAATAGTATTCTAATAATAGTAGTAGTAGTAGTATTTGCCTAAACCAAAAACTCGATTTCAAACTAATATTATCAAACTTTTCGCATAATACCTTGTTCTCGGTTAACTGGTCGAAATTCTGCATCTACGTGAAAGTTTATTGTACCTACATATTTATGTTTTTCTAATTTTGCGTGAAGATATTCTGCAAAGATTAAAAATTAAATCCTGAATACAATTTGCAGATTTCAATCCTAACCCCGACCGGACTCGCAGCCTGCTGATTTTAGAACTATTTATTTTATTTTTATTTTTTGACTTATTTCATTAGGCCATAAATGAAAGCGGCTGTATATTAAAAACATATTAAATGCCTTCTAATCTAACCTGGACGAATGCTTCTCTAGACAACCGGGCACATTCTAGTCTGTCAAAAGTCACCCATTATACCAGTGGGTAATACATTTTGCAAATTCCAGCAACTACTATCCTAACCCCGACCGGACTCGCTACCTGCTGATTTTAGAACTATTTTTCTTTCTCGTTTAATTATTGCATTACCCATACATGAAAGCGCCTGTATATTAAAGACATATTAAATGGCTTCTAATCTAACCTAGTCGAATGCTTCTCTAGACGACGGGGCACATTCTAATATGTCAAAAGTAACCCATTGATATTATGTTTTAGCATCTTAACCGCCATTTTTTCCTTTTCTCATAAATAATAGCGTTAGATTAATCCATTCGTAAAATTCATCGCTGCAATCTGGCGATTCCTACGAGTAAAACCAAAAACTTGCGTAGTAAAATAATAATGGGACGGAATATAAGTAAATACGAAAAAATAATTTTTGCACATAGACGCGTACAGGAAGTTAAATTTTATAAACGTTTTAACACTCCTGTAACACTATTGGCCCCAGTCGATAAAATAGACGGATACTATTCGATCAAAATCACCAGAACGAGTTTAATCGATTGGTAGTTGTTAAGCTGGCGACGATTATAATTTCCGACAACACACGCGCGCTTTATAAGGCGATAAATTATAATTCTACGCGTCCCAAAAGATATTTTACTTTTTATTCAATACTGCGATTTATATTTCCTCTATTTAAAACTGATTCCTTAAAAAAAAAAAAGTCGACCATTAAAATTGTAATAACGCGTATATGTAAATATGTGTACGGGGCAAAAATTTAAGACAAATTGTAAAAAAACCAATAATTCTTTTTATTTAAAGAACGTCAAATATATTGAAGGTAGGTGCTATTTAATTTATATTTTTGTAATATCCGAAAGCATTGTTGAACAATAAAATAGATTATAAAAGTATAATTAGTAAATATTACTGAATTCAAATCGATAATTACGGCTACTTCAATTGCATACAGACGTCAAGCATTACCCTAAATTCAAACTAATAAGATACTGAAATCCACATTATTATGTCTATTTTTATTTTGTACAAAAGTGTGTGTCTATTATATGTGTATGCATGTATATGTGTATTATCTACTTATTTATTATTATTGACAGCTTGGTTATTGAATACTTCGCTTGTCTTATTCTTCTTTCAATATCTGTTATACTATTATTATCTTGTTATTTTGCTTCCTAAATAGCGTATCTTTTTAACCGTTCAAAGGGAGTATCTTTATATTGGTTTGTTGTTTTGTTATATTTTCCTAAACTCCATTATTTTCCTTTGATACTTATTTTTAATCTATCTAATTCCTCCCATAAAATATATATATATATATATACATATATATGTATATGTGTGTGTATATATATATGACCTGTATAAAAAAGAATTATTAGACCACAATGTACATAATAACTACACGGAGCAGTACAACCTACACTCACTTAGTACTATTTTAAAATAATTGATTATTATACCATACCAAACTGCACTTACTTCAATTACATACACATTTACGCAAGTGATGCTACGTTTAAATATTTAGTCTACATTATTAACATTATATATATATATATATATATATATATATATATATATACGATCAAACTTGAGTAAATGAGAACTGGATGAGCGAGGAAACTATGCAAGTGAAAACTATGACCGGATTCCATGAGTTTTTAAACCTCGAGAACCGTTATATGTGATAAACCATCTGCCACGATCGAACCCCTATAACTGAGAATACCGGTAGTCCTACAAAACGTACTTTATGACACTTATAAATTTTTTGGAGCTAAAGGGCCACGATGGTTTTCTAACGAGAACAATAACAGCAATGCTAATATGTTTGTATTCCGGATAATTCTAACGTTCTTATGTCGCATTCTTCTAGATACATGTATCAGTAAAAAGCTTCGTCTTCAGAAATAAACTTATAATTAAATGAAATAGAAACTGAATTATTTGGTTTCGCCGGTATCCAATTTCTCACATCGTAACAAGATTCCGTAAATTTCGAGTGGCAGGAAATTAATTAAAAGATGCCGAAGTATTCGGGGCTTTCAAACGTTAAATAGTGTCGTTTACAATAAACTAAGCAAATCCTCTCGTTAAAAAAAAAAACATTCCGATAGATGGGTTGAAAGAAAAATCGAAATACGTCGCTACGAAATTTTAGAAATACAAAATTTTTAGAGTATTTTAAAATATCGTTACAATTCTTTAAAAAGCAGCCGAAGAGACCGTAATTTGTGGATCGAGGCATGTGTAACCGATAGATTGAAAATCTGCCAGATCTTCACGAGCCCAAAATATAATATTTGCAACGCGGCTGGGGCTGCCTTTAAGTGCGTTCCACAGAAAACTTTTTTATTCAAAGGCGAACATTTCCGCCTTCTCTTTACCAGGATATCAAAAAATGATATTCGATTAGATTTATGAACTTGAAATATAAAATACGGAAAGAGAAATGGATTTTTTGTTTTCATAAAAATAATCAATATTATGCATTTTTGTTTAAAAGAAGTTATTCGATAATTTTTGTAATTACATTTAACCGTTGGGATTCTATCCGAAATAACGATAATAATAATAATAATAATATATTACTATTACTATCGCGTTATTATTCACGATTGTAAAGTATGCATTTTAATATATGTACGCTAAATTTGAATAAAGAACGATTCGTATATCTCTATTAGTCTATTCACCACATCCTATAAGTAAGAGAACCCTGTTCTTTCTATAGAAAACTACTTCGGGAGAGGTTTACAATCAGTCCCTGTGGTCTAAATTTATGAAATTTTGAAGAAAAATCACATTTCAATAATAATGACCAATAGTGAAATATAAGCCAGATTCTTAATACTCGAGTTCATCTAAATATCTTAATTTCATTCGTGATTATATAATCGAAATAATTACGTAAATAAATACAAATTCGATATTTAATGTTTTTTTTTTCAAAATATTTTTATCTTTTAATACATATCGAAAATTTTATTTTTAATAACTTAAAATATATTCGCTTTATAAATTTTTTCAACCTCCCGAACGTTCGTGTAATCCTGTAAATCTGCCATTCAAAAAAATTACTATCTATTCCAAGAACCAAAAAATATCTTGATGCTCGTCGCATTAAAACTATATTAAAAATTAAACTTTACGATAAAATTTCACAGAGTTCTTACATTACAATGTTGAAAACTAAAAAAAAAAAAAAAAAAAAAAAAAAACTTCTTACCGATAACGTACGATCCGGGATTGTAATATCTTCTTTTTAAAAAAATCCTACTTCAAATACATATACACCGTAATACGTACACGCACAAACGATTATATATATATATATATATATATGATATGATATGATATGATATAATGTTAATATTTATAATGTACGCGTTCCATTTCTACGTTTTAACATTACAAACAAGCTGTTATATGAAATCGATGAATAAGAACCCGAGAAACGCCATCAAGTGTCAGGGAACAAAATGAAATAAACTCCAACAGATCAATTCTCGAATTTAGTGTAAAGCCATTTTTATTTCTATTTTTGTATTTTATTTTATTGTTTGTAAAGATAATCTGGGGTCTTCTACCTTTCTTTTGAAGGAAAAAAAAAAGATACTTTTTACCTGTTGAGTTTATTCTTTCCTTTTATAACAAAAATACCATCATTGGGGGTGGTAAATGTCGTCCTAGCTTTCAAAGTGAGCCGTCCGATATTCACGGAACATGTCTATTCCATTCTGTTTCAGTTTCCTGTATAGGTAAGATCAATTTAAATCTATTTGGCAATTTCAACTAAGACATGTTCGAAAATTTATGACCAGCTGTATAAAACTTCACCGATTTATATTACCCAGGGAAGGTTTTCTATATTTTCCAAAGCGAAAATATTTTTTTTCTCTTATTCCTCTTAATTTTATTTCTTTTATCGGAGATAACGTACCTAATGTACTACTTGGGCCACCCATTTAGAAATTTAAAAGAGAAAAAATTTTTCGCAACTACAATTCGCGTACTACATTTACAAATAAAATAACTCTCACCGACCGTATGAAGAAATATAATTATTAAGGTTGAACTTAATCTCTAAATATCTTACTTATACGTGTGTATACTTTTAAATTCACTCTTTTTTTAGAAATATATAATATATCTTATATTATATTATATATTATTATATTATATATATATATATCAATATATATTGATATATTGATATATTGATATATTGATTTATGGGAAAGTAGTGATTTTAGGGATTAATAAAACAAAACAATACCACAGTTTACACACTATAGAATTATTTTATTCGCCCGAAAATTTTCGACACTTACGTAATTATCAAGCGTACACAATAAATGTTACGTATAAATTAACTGTAATGTTTATATAACTACAACTTATATATTCAATATTCATTTAACTGGCCGGGGGTAATTTACTATTAAAGTTATTTTTACAATAAGCTTCAAATAACACAGCAAATACAACAGATAATATTAAAATTTTACACGTAGAATATAAATTTTAAAAAGGAAATTATTAGAAAAATTACGAATTATAAAACACAGAAATAATAATCATTTATTAAATAATACGATCAATTTTAACGAAGAATTAATTTTAAAATCGGTTTTATAAATAAAGGTTATTGTAAAAATAAATTTAATAGTAAATTACCTGTGGCTAGTTAAATGTATATCACATATATAAGTTGCTACATAAACATTAGAGTTAATTCATATGTAACGTTTATAGTGTACGCTTGATAATGACGTAACTGTCGAAAAGCTTAGCGCGAATAAAACATTTTACAGTTATTAACTGTGTTTTTATTTTGTATATATATATATATATATGTATGTATGTATGTATATGTGTGTGTGTGTGTTATGTATGTAGACATGGGATCCAGAGAACGTTTTATTCACTACATTATAGAGCTGACGACATTTGAAGTAATGGAATTCATGCGTGAGGTCACGGATAGGCTGACGTAGAGAAAAATTACGAATAAACATACTGCTGTTTGAAAATTACATATATTACTACAAAAATTATATAAATATATATAATTTGTCCAATTTGTGATTACTTTTTATATATATATATATATATATATAAAGGATCACAAATTGATTTATCTCATATATATATATATATATATATATATATATATATATATATAAAAAGGAATCATAAATTGATTTATCGACCAAATGAAGAAATTAACCGGGGGTCGATCACGCCTAAAGCCGAGAATAGAAAAGCTCTTCGATGCACGGGATCGAGTATACAAATGGATGAATATATATATAAAATGTATGTGTGCGCATGCGCATTTCGTTTTCTATGTAGGGTGAGTGAGTATTGTTATTATACAAATAAATAAAACAATAAGAAACAGCATCCTCCGACTATTCAAAAGACTATTCAAAAGTGATATGAGAACATTACATTCAATTTTGTTTTCACAGACTAACATGCATTTATAAAATACAAAATTGACGTGCTTTATTAATTTTTTTCCCGAGATTGTATTATTTGTAAAATATAATTCATATGATGAAAACAGATCTTATATTAATGGAAATAATTAGGAAGCGGAAAACAACAAAATTCTTAGTACATTTTATGAGAGGGCCAACATATCACCTTTTGCAAACTATAATAATGGTTACGTAGAAGACAGAAAGAGGATAAGAAAGAAGAATTGCTCCAGAACGTGAAGGAATGAACTGGAATTACAAAAGTAAATGAATTAGTGAACATAGTAAAAAGTCGAGACTCATTTAGTAAAATAGCGGAGTCCGTGTAAGTGGTTAAATTATAATTGCATCAAGAAGAAGAAGCAGATATTGTAATTAACTATAAAGCGTGAGAAAGACTATATATATATATATATATATATATATATATATATATATATATATATATATATACGTATATAATATAGCAAGATTAAGGCACGGCTATTAGAAAGATTTCGTTTCCTGAGTGAAAGCAACATTCGGACCAGCACCTTAAAAAAAGCGCCACTATGCCACGAATAAGGCAACACTATAGACAATGAAGAAGAAATATTACGCGAATGGAAATTTAATTTTAAATATTTGTTGAACGATGAAACTCCTGTAAACCTGTCAGTTTTGGACGAAATATCGAAATATCGATTTTTGAACAAATAACTGAACTGGATATAGACATATCACCAGAAGAAATAAAACCTACCATAAAGGAGATAAAAAATAATGGAAAAGTTGCAGTTCAGATAAAATAACGCCCGATATACAAAAGTTGGAAAGCAAGAATTTACACAAGCTGTTCTCGACTATGTGTTGGACGAATCTATTACTCAATATATAAAGAGAAGACCAATGGAGGCGATCATTACAGTTACGAAAGAAGCGCGTTACTGTCATCAATTGGTAATTTATTTGCGAGTATAACGTTTAATCATATTACATCGGTTATGAAACCTCTTTGAAGCTAAAAGTTGATTTCGCTCAAGTCATGGTACGAAGACAGTTAAAAGAAAACTGGTACGAACAAATAAAGGATCTCTTATTAGCAAAGCGTTTGATACAGTTAATTAATGAAATGCATGGAATAAAGTGGTACTACAAAATGGAGAATCGGAGCCGTTCCACATAAGTACAGTCATCAAACAAGGTTGGGTGTTAGCTTCGACACTTTTCTCAGTGTATATGATATTCATTCATACGCTTACACTTAAGAAACTTGGTTCTAGCAACGTAATAATGAAACAGCTATAGTGTTTCGATACGACCTTCAAATGTTCGCAAACGGATAAACTTCCAGCACGCGTATGATTGATCTGCAGTAGGCTCTGGTAGATATTAAAGATGTTATATGATAAATTTAAAGTAACCATAAACGAAAATAAAACCACTCTAATAATAATACGGCTAGCATCCGTAAATAAAGAAGAAAGCGAACTTGTGCTTAAAATAAACCACGCTGTAATAAAACATGTTGAAAATATCTTGAAAATATGCTAAACAATAGGATTAGCTTAGATGATCGGATAAATGACAAAGCAAAATCTGCTTAATTGAAAACAGTATTTAAAAATAAACACATTCTGCTGCCAACAAAACTGATAATAGTCTGCGATGCTATTGAAGCTTTAAAGCCAAATGTGACTAAATCCGATCATTATTTATTAACACGAATAATCTAAGATATTTCGAACCTGAAAATACGACAACGTACCTGATACAGTGTTACATCTGGCAATGCTGAAACAAGTGAAAACAGAAAGCCCAACGCCTAAAAAAAATAGTGGACAAAACAATACTATATCATAAGGAAATTCTATAATTTGCAATTCAAGGGAAAATTGAGGGAAAAACGATATGCGGAATATCGTCGAACTGGCTGGATGAAGAATATAATGAATATCACGTCATGAAACCTACGCGAAGATGCATCTGTAAGTGTTTATAATCTTTAAAAGTATAGTACATGTAAAACAATATACACGATGTGTGTATTGGAAGTTTTTTTTGTATTGGAAGTTATGAGTGTTTGGAAGTTATGAGCCTATTGCAAGTTAGGGGTGTATTGGAGAAGTTACAGATTTATCCGTAGAATAGTAATGCTCGTGTATAAGCGTATTTACAGTTTTTGATCGTATTCCCCCGTATTATTATTATTATTATTATTATTGTTAAATATTTTAGCGGTCATGCGACTGTAGAGAATTTAATTTGTACGGAGTCTAATGAATGTATTAACTATTAAATTTAAAATGTCTCTATGGTTAATCTATCGTATACATACACTACTCTTCCTAAAGTGTAAAGTACGCATAATTAATCTTATCGTAGTCAAACAAGCCAGTTAGGAAACTTAAATATTTCAATGGTTAAACGGTGCAAGGACAAATCATAAAAACGGTAGTCGATTTTAATTATTCTCGCATATGAATACGAACACGTACTACTTTATACGTATGGTTGGTGTGGTAACCAGAGGTCATTCTAATGTACATACAGGCGACATATTAACACATCGCGCTTTTTCGATCATTTACATATTTGTGCAGTTCTCTATAATACAGTAGTACACACGTATGATGTCCGATAATGTTACTTTAACGTGGATGTTTCTTTAAATAATGTTTCCGGTGTTGTAACTTATAAGGACAACATTAAACACAGAACAATTGATCGATATAGGAACATAAAAATGCATATACATAATAATATTATTATTATTATTATTATTTATTACGGTCGACTAACCCTGTAATTAACCTGTCTCACTTCCACTCAATCTATTTCGCTTTATCCCGACGTCGAGTAGGTTTATTATTCAAAATGCGAACGGACATTCTAGTCGTAAGCAGACTAATATAAAATCTCACCTCACACGCTATATAGAGTCATAATTACTCAATCGAACATTCGTGTAGCTAGGATTAAAAACTACTATCTATAATAAATTTTCTGTTGCTCGTTAATCGATCGTAAAAACGGCCATTCACACTTAAGTAGTACGGTCAGTTTCCGTCTGATCATTAAATTAGCGTTTGATGCTATCGCAGGCCTTTCAAATTTAGCAATTTTCTTACAACTCTATATAAATAAATAATTCGTATCGTTTACCCGTAATAGAATAATCGATTTTCGTATGGAAGGTTTAAACTTAACCCATGGCGTAGATAATTTTTTAGTGTTCCTTTTTTATGCATTGCAGTAACGCGGTCTGCCTGTTTCCTAACCATTCATCAGATATCAGATCACTTCCGTTTCGAGTTGTTATTGTACGAGGTCCATAGTCGTGTTTATTTGATTTTAGATAAAAAATTGTTATTTATAGCGTATATTTGTTATTATTATTATTGTGTATTTCATAAAATGTACAGAAAACGTGCACTTGGTGATAAAACAAACTATAAAATCGAACGATCCTACGACGCAAATTCCCTAAAACATTATTGTCTTATACTCCAAAGAAAGAAAATAATAAGGTAGAGAATTATGATGTTGCACCGATACCACAAACAATTTATCTGAAATTATTTCTTTTTATAACTCCGCAAAAGGTGGTGTAGATTCACTCGATCAGAAGTGTTCGATTTATACATGTGTACGAGGAGATGACATTTAGCTATTTTTTTGTAGAATTATAGATATATGAAATGTAAATTCATCTAGATCAGAATATATGAAATCTGTAGCGGAGGATATGATTACATCGCATTTAGAGAGGCGATATATTTAATTTAATAAAATAATCTTTATTTCTTATTTTTGTAAATTTATTATTTTCGGCTTTCTATAAAAATAGTAGCATTTTTTATTATAAAACCTACATTTTTTTTTAATAATTATGTTTATTAGAAACAAAATAAATATATTATAATTAAAAATAAAAAATAAAAAAAACAACAGACGTCACACATTGACGTACGATAGTGTTAACAACGTCAGCGGTTAAGGGTTAACATAGGTTAGGGTTCAGTTTTTATCGCCGGTATTATGGAAACCTGTCGAATACTTTCCCATACTTCTAATGTCATATTAAAACATTGGTTTTGTTCAATTATAGGCCAGTAATATTCTTTAACCGGTTATATACACAGTTTTCAAGTTATATAGATTTAGATACATGCATACATATCCACATACACATATATATATATATATATATATATATATATATATGACACGTATGTGTGGACACTTTAAATGGCTATGACGAAAAGTAATTACTATGTTAATGAAGCTGAACGCGCTTTATTTTCAATTACCATAAAATTGTTAAAGTTTTATATATGTATATATATATATATGTATGTGTGTATGTATGTATCAATATATACAGTATATACAGATATACATTTAAATATAAAAAATGAAAAACTAGTTTGTTTACTATGGGTACTTAATGAAGAATTTAGTTATTTCGAAATTTTTCAACCTCTGTGTGATGCACGTACACTAAATTTAAAACAAATACTTCAGCCTGCGTAATTTATTCAGACTCCCCGAACTGGAAAATTGAATTCACTAATGTGACCATAAAAATCAAAATTAAAAAAAAAAAAGAAATCATACCATTGTATGATTGTGACAATTTAATTTCTTTTTTTATTTCCTACACTTCAGATTGTTCGATTTTTTACTGGTTTTGTTTCAGGAGGTATACATTGTTACTTTAACGAACACTTCGTTCTTCATCTTTAACTCTCAGAATTGATTATAATTATTTGATAATATTCTCATTAACTATATATAATATATCATATAATATAGATAAATAAAAATATTTTTGAACCCAAATTCGTGATAGAATGTGGTAATAAACTTGAGAATTATAATTTATGTAAATGAAAATTTAATTAGAGACCGACCACTTGATGAAAGCTTGATCAGCCTGTTTTACAATCTTGGCGATTAATTTTTTTTTTTTTAATTAGAAATTCTTATTACCACGGTTCAAAATGTCTCAATTAACTTTGCTAATATTTAATTACATAGTAAATTTTCCAAGGTGATCCATACTGCCTACTAATCTAATATGTCATCTAACACATCCTTGTATCCTTCAAACAGCTGTAGACAATATTTCAACTTGGGCTCATACCTGGAAAATTAAACTAAATGACAGCAAGTCAGTACGAGTAGACTTTTCTCTCCGACACCACAGTTACATTCCAACTTATTTAGATGGTAAACCGGTTCCAGTTTCTAACTCTGCTCGCTACTTAGGTCTGCATCTTGATTGTAAGCTCAACTGGCACCAGCATATTAGAAGAAAACGCAAATGTTGGACCTTCTGCTCTCCAACTTTCGATAGCTTCTTCAGCCTCATTCTGAGCTTAATCTCGAAAGCAAGAGTCTATACTTTAAATTTCCAACCAGCATGGAACTATGGTGCAGAGGTTTGGCGAACCGCAAAAAATAATACAATCTCGAAATTCTTGAAAAATTTCAAAAGAAGTTTATGCGTATGATTTCAAGAGCACCTTGGTTTGTCTCGAACGCCCAACTTTGCATCTATCTCAAAATCTATCCAGTTCCTAAGCAAACAGCTACATTAATCGTCTTCACCTTCATCCGAACGTTGAAGCAGTTTTACTGTTAGATGATTCTAATGACACCCGACGGCTGAAAAGAAAACATCAGCTGGATCTTATTAATGTTTAATTTTATTATTTTTTATAAAATAATTTAACTACCAGTAAAATCGTCCTATAATTAGTTATGGTAAATGTAATTAGTTTTACAGTCCCAATAAAATATTTATTAAAAAAAAAAAAATCTAACACATCCTTTATCAACAATCTTCTTCTTGTTTGACTGTTATCAAGAAGACATATTGCTTCGACGTTCATACGTTGTTCGAGTCGCTGTACATGTCTGGATTTGAGTGTGCTAATGATTTCATCCGCGTATTCTATTTCACAATGAGAATGAATATCTTTATGTGTTGCGTACCAGGGAGCGTTAGTAACTGGTCGGAGAATTTTATTTAGAAATCTTTGTATTATATTACGATGATTACAGATCGATTGAATTATATAGTAATAGCTTGTTATTTAATGTTAGCTTACTGCTCGTCATCCGGTAGATTTTTTTATATTTAAGTTCCATTTCTTTAATGATTCTTCCGCGTTAAAATTTTGCCAAAGTTGAGTCCGAGGTATTTAACTAAATTTTTTTAGGTATGATCTTGTTAGGAACGTTTTAGAGTAAAACTGATAATAGATTTATTTACTATTATTCTCCAGTCGGTCATCCGATTTTTTACATTGTTCGGGTGGTTTCATAATTTGCTGTATCGATTTATTATATCTTTCGCTAAAACTGCCGTGTCATCAGCGAACATACAAAGCGTTGTATTTTTCCCCTGACTGATAAATCCGCGATAAATATTGAATGCAGGATTATATGCGCAAGTGCGTATAACATTTTGTACGTGTACATTACCATGATTCATTTCGATAATCGTGCGAAACTATCGAATATATGAAATAGTTTAGTTATACAAATCGGTCAGTGCTTATATTACTGAAATAAATATAACTACTATGTAGTTACAACTAGAAAGTACTCGCTCTTAATATTATAAATACAATTACACATTAGCTATTTGAGCGTGTAATTTTTGATATTTAATATAAATCGTATCCGATAATAAATTGTACATTTCCAAAAATTGGCGTACATACTATATTATGTAGTCTATCCATTTATATTCAATTTATTATAATACTTATCTAATACAAGTTTAAATTGCTTAAGTATTCTTCTTCTCTGTGCCATACTCAAGAGAGCGTAGGCGGTCACCATTACGTTGTCTGGCAACTGCCATTAATTGTACTGAAGATGCGCCGGTCCAGTTTTTGATATTTTTCAGCCAATCCGTCCTCCTTCTTCCCGGACTTCTTATTCCTTCTATCTGTCCTTCTGTAAATTTGCACCTCTAATGATATGGCCAAAGTATGACACATTTCTCTTTATAATAATATTCCGTAATTGTCGACCTGTATTCGCCTTCTTTAAGACATCTTTGTTGGATATTTTTGCTGTCCAAGGTATCCTCAGCATCCTCCTATGTATCCACAGTTGCACAGCTTCGTATGTTCAAATGTTTTTTATTTAGAGGCATAGCCTCAATGCCATATAACAAAATTGGCCGGATGTAACATCAAACTATATCTTGTCTTATCTTCAGACTAAACGATCCATCACATAATAATTGTTCCATATTATTGAAGGCTACTCGTGCGTAACTGCACCGTGCTTTAACCTCGGCATCCGCATCGAGACTACAAGTGATATAGCAACCCAGATATTTAAATCTATTTACTTTTTCAATAATTTCATTATTTACGGTTATTACAGCGCTATTAATTTGCTGTTTACTAATCAACATCCACTTAAGTCTTCCTTGTATTTATATTTAGACCATAGGTTTTGCCAACGTCATCAAATTTTTCTACCGGCCGCTGTAGGCCTTGATGGCTGTCTGCTAGTATGACCGTATCATCCGCGTATCGGATATTATTAATAATTTTTCCGTTAATTTTAATTCCATAAAATGTTTTTTTTTTCACGTATAAAATAAGTTTTGGCGATATATATATATATATATATATATATATATATATATATATATATATATATATATATATTATTTTTAATCGAAAATACGTTTATACGTTTGTGTATTTCATAGCTTAATGCTGTAATATCGTGTAATAACGGTCATGGATGGTTCTATTGGTTAGTTTTATTGCGATAGTTCTGTGATAATTTTTTGAAATACTCTTATGTACACCTACATAAAGTTAAGCACTATTACACTTTTATATAATGTTATTCCCTTCCAGTAATTTAATCGATTGTTATTATAAAATTCATTAAATATAATTAGACATTTACTTTCTTCTTAATTGAATGAAAATAATTATCAAATTTCAATTTATTATCAATCACAGCACATAAATAATTGGTGTGAGTGTTTAGTTCTTGGTTCGGGCTGCGTAAAAGCGAAGACGGATTTAACCGGGAGGTATCTTTTGTCGAGATAATTGTAGATAACTTATCGTTGAAATGGAAATCGACCGGCAAGGTAGTGCCACGAATCGCTAATTAGACAAAATCTCGCAATAGTCCTTTCCAATTATCCTTTTGCGATCGTATATTTTATCATCTCGTTCATCAACAGGGAAATTCGCACATTTATTCCCTAAAGATAAATTTTTCTTTATTGATTTTGTACTTTTTGTACTTTCTAGTATTGATTGATTCACTTCATTTAATATTCTTAACCTACTACTTTTCCTTTAATTGTTATAATCTTCTATTTTCTTAAAGCTTCCATTTCATTTCTTTACTTCAGGTCTGTCGGTATCCTCGAGGGCATCTCAGGTTTAGTCTAGCACTTTGTAAGGTTTTAGTTGATATTTGCGGAAACTTATATGTCGCCATTATTGCAGTGTCATCAGCAAATGTTGCTATATACGCATTCCTTGGTACCGGTATATCATAGGTGAGTAGTACAACAAGCGATCGAGCACACTTCCTTTTAATTTTATGAATTTAAGATTGCTCATTATTTACTAAAACTCGAAAGTATCATTCATCGAGATAGGATTTTATGATATTATAGCATCGTACTGGCAGGATCTTTTTACATTTGTATAGTAGACCAGCGTGCCAGACTTTATCAAATGCTCGCTGTACATCTAGAAAGGCTGCAGAGAACACACATCTTTCTCGAAAGCTCTTCCGATTTGTTTATCGAGTTTGTGAATTTGCTGGAGACTGTTGAATGACCAAATTCAAACTGATGGTTGGGGATTATTTTGCTTTCATCGATAACATTTTGAATCCTTTTCTTTAGCAGTTTTTTAAATAGTTTAGCCAAAATTTATAGGAGTGAAATAAGCCGATAAGAAGACACTTTTTCAGGGGGCTTGCCTAATTTATGTATTATAATTACGTTTTCCAGCTTCTATAGGACACGTATTGCATTCGTATAATTTCATTGAAGATATGAGTTAACTTCATTATGAAGTAGTTCTTTCAAAATTTGGGTCTGTCCCTATAGTAATAAAAGTCAGGAGCTATTAGGAATGAACGAATAACTAGGGTAGTAAAAAAATTAAAAGAAAAATTAAATAAAGGCGAGATTTAAAAAATAACTAAAATATACAATTGTATAACCGCATTGTTAATTATTTTTATTCCGGAGGGTGGAAAGAGGCGTAGTTGTTTATAGAGATTTCGACTGGCCGATAAAACACTCATTCGATCCCAGTTCGCGATGATTAAGTTATTCATCCTCGTACGCCTATTAATTATCACGAAGGAGACAGTGGCAACCCACATTCGTATTATATCATGTGTGGGCAACCGAGTTGTATATAATCAGTGATTTAGAATGCTAGACCATTCTGTATACAGAAAACAAATAACGCAAAATAACTTCCACGAACAGTATGACGAAGATGAATTAATTAATAACACGTGGCATAATGAAAAGCTGCTTAAAAATAGTGGAGAAAAATTTTACAATTCCATTAAAATAAATAATCTTTTTCGGCGATATAATTATAATAAAATATCACATTCGAATTAAGATTTTTAAATTCTAGGACTAAAGTTTTAGTTATTTTTTACGCTTAACCTGCGCGAGCGTGAAATAATCGATTCGACGACAATTATTCATTTTATCGTCATTACGTGCGTGAGCAAGACACAATGGTTGTTTCTATTAACAAATCCGAGAAATGGCATAATTATGTCATCATCGATTTGTATATACATGCGTGTATCTATACATATATATATATATATATATATATATATATATATATGTATATATATATATATATGTATAGAGAGAGAGAGAGAGAGAGAGAGAGAGAGAGAGAAAATTCCTCATTGCACGGGTATTTCACGTTTGTAATTAATCAACAAACACACAATAAATACACGTCCCTCGAGCTATCGTGTTCCTACTTTTTCAACGTGTTAATTTTCCACGATTTTATTTAAATTTCGTGTCACGACGCGAGCAACGCATATAAAGACAAATTTATTGAAACTATTATTAAAAGTAAATAAAATTTAAAAAAAAAAGAAAAAGTTTTCTATCCGTGACTTAACAATATAATTAATACGGTGGAAATATACCACTTTTTAGTAACCTGTTCGAGGTGTGCCAAGAACTAGTAGAATTTTCACTAAAATTTATAATTCAATGTAAACTTTGCTGTTATCAATAATAGTAACCACGTACATGTTAAATATCCAATTTAAATTCTGCATCTACCTTCCGATGACGTTTCTAATAATGGCGAATAATCATATATCGAAGTAATAAATCGTATTTCAGATGACGCGTTATAATAATAATAATAATAATAGTAGTAACGATAATGTCCCGACTAAGAAAACTTTCGTTATTTTTACAAGTGACATATATTAATCAATTAATTTACTTAACATCTGGCCAACAATCAGTGATTAGGTATACAATTATCGAACAGTATTCTATAATAATAACGGTGTACAGGCTTGGGGTTTGTAGAAGAAATCTTATACAATCCACATTGAACGATCACAGAAAAAGCTCTTAGATGTAATGACGGGAAATTCTTGTTCTACACTAAATGAACTTCTTAAAGAAGGAAATGTGCTGGATATAAAAGGTTTATTTTTAATGACTAGAATGATGGACTATTTTTAAAAACGAAGAACAATGAGCATTGAGATAAGGAATAAGGAAGATAGTAAAATACGACCCAAGAAGTACGCTAAAGTATCAAATACAAATAACTACTGAAGTCCGACAGAGAAATATATATTAGCTCGAATGTGTTAAAAGAAGAAATGATCGATGAAAAAGCGTGTGAAGAGTAGATTAAAAAGGAGAATTAAAAGATTGATTGCAGAATGAGAAAAATATCGGAAATATACTGAAACGAAGAAATTTAGCGGGAAGCAGACGGGACTGTAATATAACTTAAAAATAATAAAGTTAAAAAAAACGCGTATCACCACAGGATGATTCTACAGAATGAAGGGAAAACAATAAGGTGTAAGTGTGAGTGTACATGAGAATGTAATGAAAATATATGTGAGAGAGCAAAAGATGAAATGTATTATAATGTAATTGTATATATAATATAAATATTTATATTAGTAATATGTAATAATACTAAATCATACAAAATATAAATACACCTGTTGAAAGCTAGTAATGTTTTTGATTTTTGCATATCGAGTACGCTTGAATGTGTGTATGATTGTGTATATATGTGTGTGCATTGCATATTCGTGCCTGTCTATTATACGCGGGGTTAACATGTTTGTACAATTATAAATTACACAAAGATACGTTTAAAAAAAATAGTAGTGCTAGTAATAATAATAAATCCCGAAAAGACTACCGATTCACGATTATCAATGAAGTACGGATAATCTAGTCTCGGTCGGTCAACCGAGTGCTTCGCAACTCCATTTTAGTATAATAGCCCCGGTATTTTATAGATATATAAATAGAATGACGGTTAGTTAATCGTCTTAGAAACAATTTGCACCATGCAGTTTCAAATCTTAATCGGATGATTTTGTTTATCAGCGATAACGATTAAGAAAATTCATCAGTAGGCCGACTATATTATTTCTCTTCTATTGTAAATTAAGTAGGATTAAGAAGAAAATTATTTGGAATTTCGATATCCATCTCGTTCGTTTGTCTGCCTATTTCCTTGGTTAATATACTATACTTTTACTACTGTCGAAATAACCGCTAACAAGAGGATTAATAATTTCTGGATATTACACTATAATAAAGATGTGTCTTTCCAATATTGCACAGACCCTTCAAAATATGCGCATAGAGAACACGAAGGTGTACAATCTTATATATAGACGTACTTTCATATCAACATCGTTATTATTTTTATTATTCTTGGTCATTTTATCCAAATTGTATCTTTTATTAAACTTTGTAGTAAAAATTATGATAAATTTATTTATTTTTTCTTTCCTGCTATAGTCTACGCCTAGCCTAGGCTATCACTAGATGTTATCATAAGTAATTACAATTTAATTAATTATAGTCCCATCCATTGATGGTGTAGCTAATTAATGTTCACATTTTCGTCATTACATGTCATTAACTGGAATAAATCTAGTGGTTTCGTCCGTTGTAGCAGGCGAGCTTCTTCCAGATTATCCAGTAGGATAATTGCTGTCCAGTTGGCATGTTTATCCGCACTATCAGCATCCTTCTTTACTGTTTTAATGACTTCTTGCACATATGGTACATCTAGATCACGGTGTAGTGTCTCGTTGTTTATGTACTAAGGGGCATCTACAAGTGTTCTCATAATTTTATTCTAAATGTCTGTATTATTTTTATGTTACTTTCCGCAATACATCACCACAAATGATATCCATCTGACCGTAATGGCATGAATACCTGTTTATAGAGCAACAGTGAATTTATTTCACTTTGAAAGGCCCTCCATCTTCCCCGAGCAATTTGGGACGAATCCCTTTATGTTTATACCGCCGACCCGTTCCTTACAAAGACCTAGACAGCTTCCCAACCAGATGATTCGGTGGTGCAATTGAGGAATTGCGGAGCTGTCCAAACTAATAACTACCATTTTCTCTAGTCCGAAAACCGAGCTGGTAATCAACGACAAGTATCATTCAGTGAATCTCTCGCTAACAGCCACTGCCCCCACAAGTGCGACTTGAAGGTACATGATATAATCTCGGGTGATGAGTTAACGGTCGTGTGCTGCTCTACAGTGCAAACTTAATTCGCCACTTTCAAGTGCGATCCCTGTTTATAGAGCAACAACTTGTTATTTAAGGTAAGTTCCGATTTTCTTCCTAATAGCCAAAACATTCGTCTTACTTTTATATTAAGTTTTAATATGCTTACGCCACATCATTCTGCTGTTCAGATATAATTCAAAGTATTTCACTTCGTTTTTAATCGGTACGATGTTGTCATTCAACAAAATTTCTCTTGTAATAATCTTCCTATTTGTAACATGTGTTTATTTCGTTTCATTAATTTTGATTTTAAATTTCTCACACCAAGAGGTGATGGGGTTCACGCTTGTCTGCAATATTTCATTCACTTCCTTAGGACAACTATTTGAACATAATACGACTGTATCGTCAGCATGTATAAAGCAGGTACAGCATAGGGCCCAAAACACTACCTTCAGACACTCCGGTATTAGCAGGATGTATTTCGAATACTTCATCGTCATATTTTACTTGAAAGTACCTTTCGCTCAGGTAGAATTCAAATAGTTTGTAATAATGGTAAGGAAATATTTTCTCGATTTTATGTAATAATCCCGTGTACCAAACGTTATCCAACCTGGCTATCGAATAAAACGATAATTTATGATTTATTTTAACAGTAATGGTAGTAATAATGATAATAATAATAGATAATAATAATCAGATGAAACTTTATTCGATTCATCAAACCTGGTCATGCTCAAAATTACGCCAGCACCAGACTTACATATAAGCAGGGGCGTATTACCCCCAATGCCAAAAATGCCATGGCATAGGGCGGCAAATTTTGGGAGGGCGGCATGTAGGACCAAAAATAAATTTTGTTAACAAAAAAAATTAATTTTTTTAGTTTTAAATCAGATATATTTATCACAAAAAATACAAGTAATTATTTTATAGTACAATTTTTCTTGACTTTCTTAAGGCGAATTCTTCGATCAAATTTTCATATTTTACTCATACCATAGACTTTAAATTTTTTATTTTTGTGTTTAAGAATAGTAAAACACTTTTCAGAAAATAAAATTTTGTAACCGAACCAACATATTTGAGTAACAAAATTTTGGAAAATCGATGGCCTTACATGGGTCGGCACCACTTGTGTGGCGTAGGGGCGACAAAAGTTGAAATACGCCACTGCATATAAGTAATTCAACTTAATCGCTGAATAGCGATAATTACATTCACATTTTATAAACAACTAAATTCTGTACAGCAAATAATTAAAACAATACATACGAATAATATAATTAATTATAAATAATAATAATAATAATAGTAATAAATAAAAATAAAAGCGAAATAAATTATTTATTTACATCAAGAGCGCTAATACTCACACATACTTTCACATATGTATGATCATAGAAATTAGCACGCGTGTTTCTTACTTCGTATTATACTGCAACAAAACATCCATATCGCATCAATGCACACATACGTCTATCCCTATCGAGCACACTAACATCTATAATACACCCACGTCGCTAACAGCCGCATCATTATTGAATACCGATATTTGAATAGACAAATGTGTTAAACTTCCATTTTCTCTCTTGTTTTTTTTCTTTTCTGTTTTTTATTAACTAACTAATCTGAACAATGTAGTCCATTAAAATTTTCTTTCGTCGTCGCTCGCTTAAAATGTTTCACATCAGTTCTAACTGTTACCGGTAACGAATTATATAATATAGCGCCATTATAATCTGCCTGCATTCGGGAGTGATAGTGATACTTTGTATATCGAGGAACTACCGCCTGCTCTACACTCATGGCTCTTGTTTTACCAACTCGTTTTGAAATATTAAATGTGTCTATATTTCTCATTACGTAATTGAATAATTGTAATTTGTGTACTTTCCTAACATTCAAAAATTTTGATTTTGCCTTTGCTCTATTATCACCGTTATCGATAATAAGTAACACTGCATTTTGAACTGTTTGATTTAGATTTAAGATGATAATTCGCGGCTCCATATTAATAGTAATAGTAATAATAATAATAATAATAAAATGTTATTTTTGAAAAAGAAATAAATTCGAACAGGTTTTTTTTTTAAGTAGCTTATGACGCTATTTTACTCGTTGTGGTAAAAAAAGTCTCTGCGCACTTCCTTTACTTCAGTCATAAATTTCGAATGCTGAATAATATCTAATCGTTAATCTTACAATATATTTTACTACCAACTATCCAATGTTAATTTGGAGGCATATTATACTCGCGTTAACCACGTTCGATTATTAAATCTCACATCGTTTAAATATGTTTAATTTTATATAGTCTTCTTGGTGGCCCGATACCGTCATCTTTATTTTCTTCGAAGATATTCGTGTGTTCCATGTGGGCCCAATTAAATAAAAAAGGAACCACAAAAAATAATTCAATACACTGGCCAGAACTCAGGAAGAAGTTAAAGGCGCCGTCTTACGTGGAAGCAGATATATAATACGCATATAGAATATACAAATGTATACTATATATATATATTTATGAATACGTACATTGAGTGTATATATTGTGTGTTATATATATATAAGTCTAAATCTAATCGACATCAAAGAAAACCAGTTATCGCCGATGAGAAAAGGAAAAAACCGTGAACAAAAGAGTACAGATGCTAAGAAATAAACTGAAAGAAGTGGTCTAGAGGTGTACAAAAAATTACACACACACGCGCGCGCAAAATAATATGCGGATAGTGAAAGAATTAGATGCGAGAAAATTGCTTATTCACTAAATGACCTAACGTAACAAGATGCAACAATAGCTTTCTCATACTTTTGATATTCATCCTCAGATTATGACCTCCCACACAAGCGTATCTGATTAAGTTGCACTAACCGATGCTGGAATAATCATCGAATTATAATTTAAAGATGTTTTACGATTTTCCAATGGGCGTGCTGTAACGAAATTTGGTTATTTACGTAAAAATTAAATTCTTTCGATTATCGCTCATTTAAGTAATCGGTGTAGATTTAGGCACATACAAAACAGGGTCCATTGTAATAGAAATTCTAGTCTAGTATTATTATATTTATTATTAAAAAATTGAACATGTCGTGACACACAAAAAGTCGATTGTTTAAATAAAATTAGTAATTATAACTAAGTATATATACCTATATAGCGTATGAAATATATGAATGCATCTCTAAATTAATACTATACTATACATACACACATTTATAAATAAATTATATATATATATATGTGTGTGTGTACAGTGACGTAGCCAGGAGGAGGTTTTGGGGGTATGAACTCTCATCTTGAAATCAACCGTGATTTATAGCTTCAAAAAATAGAAAATCATTATTTATCGTTTAATTTTTCGCGGAATTTATTGTACTTTCGAACCCTCTTCCTATCTGCGCAATAACATACTATTAGTGTATTCCATTGACGTTAAATATTTCCGATGTCCATCGCGTCTAATCGACTTATATATTCGTCGCCTAATAAGTATAAAAATAACTTGGGCGAATTGGATTGCTTAGGACTTGTGATTTAACCTGTTTTTATTATTTACTTAAAGTTCAATTTAACTCGGGTTTGCTGTTATAATTTCGTTTTGTTTGAACGCCCCTTCTGCCACTGTATATGTATATAATTTGCGTATTGCTCATTGTGTTAATGTAGGAAAACAATATAAACGCTACAAACGCCAAATAATTTAAACACACGCTATTACAATGTACAGCCGGTATTAACTTTTGTCCAAAATTTATTTTGCGTATATAAAACACAAAAAATTATTGGTCATCCTATTAACTGAAATATTTATAAATTTATATGATCGGTATGCAAGTTTTGTCGGTGATTTTTTTCCGTATTTTAATTAAATAAGCAACTGGGTTTATTTTTTTTAAACTAGTACACGTAGTAATTCGGAATGCGTTATATTTATTAATTTCGTTTTTTTTTTTTTTTTTATAGCATATATTTATCTATCTAAGCGTATTTTTACAGTTAATAATTGATAGTATAATCAACGGATTACTATGAAAAATTTATATAATAATACGACTAATATTGATGGATATTCAGAGTACCGTTGCTGAATATTATCCACGAATATGCCGAACCCTTATCGATCATTCAGACGAGGAAAGTTTTAATGCTATCTAAGGACGTTGCTCCTATTACAAAATTTAATTAGCACAACTTCGATTTTAAATAATAATAATATCGAAAACAGTCTACTATTTAGGACGCAAAATTAAGAAACAACTACGTCACAATGTAAACGTAATAATTACCGGACACGTTCGATTAACTGTGAAGGATGTTTGTCTGGTCGTCATTTTCACACGTCAATTACCGGTGAAACTATTTCTTCAGTTTGGAATAGCTGTTACGATAGTTAACCATCTAAATATCTTACTTTGGCTAATTCATTAAATACAAAACGATTCTTACGATACCGATCGAAACGGTTCAGATAAATAAAAGAAAATTCATAGAATACATTTATAAACATACGAATATTGAGGCAACACCTATTTGCTGGGCACATAGTTTTTTTTTTTTTTTCCCCCGTTGTACCGGTATAAAATACCACAACCAACGGTGTTAAAAATTAAGACAAGGGAAAAAGGAAGTAGAAGAAGCAGAGGAAACAATGAAGTATTAGACTAACAGATGTTGGACGCCTTAAGTGATTAAAACGAAAACGATTTAGTTATGGTAAACGATACTTACATAATAATAGTTAACCGTCTAATATTCGATAAATGTTTAAATACTAATTTTAGTCCTGATTATTTAAACATTAGTTTAAGATTGCAATACAGATTTTTTTCTTCAGCATCTGCAAATCTAAGATGATTCGAGATCTCCATCAATCGTTATACCTTTTTGAGTTCCAATCTATTTTTCCGAATATAGATTATAATTTTCTAATACAACAATAAACAGAGCTTCGGTGGCAGGTATCTCCTTACTCTTCTCGATGCTATATTTATAGATATAAAAGTGGGTATATGTATGATCTATTTAGAATTTTTTCTTACTTCTTTCGAAAATTATTGTACTCGTCATATCTTAAATTATTTTTCATGTATATATATGTCTCGCTTATAACTACTATGAAACTTTAAAACATGAAGACCGTTTATATGTTTATATAAACATTTTACTATTCCATCGTTAATGCTGATAATAATATAGTTAGTTGGTTTTTTTTCTACTTCTGCCAGTTCATTCCTATCCAACTAGGCTATCTATGAAGGATATCATCGTCATCTCTTATATGGAGAGTACACATCCATTGATGTATTCAGCCCATCTCTTAAACTGTCTCGAATTATAATTATTTTCAATCGTCTGGTTAGCATGACTTCCGGAGGAGCAGCTATTAGCTCATTGCAGTGCCCGCATATACGCATTGCATGATTTCGAGCTCACTGCTCTATTGTTTCATCGACTATGTAGACCCTAATTTCGCGATAAATAGCTTCATATTAATGTACCACGGCATTCTGTATATCAGCCTCAAAGTTTTATTTTGAAGGCTTTGTATTATATTTCTATTTGTCTTTTTTGCACATCCTCATATTGGTGCAGCATAAGTCGATGCATTATCTATTAATATGTTATTGACTAAGTAGAGGTTCAAATCATACCTTATTAAATTCAGAAATTACCTACTCAATGAAGAAAATAAAAAAAATAACAATGCAAGTGTACCAGAACGCTTCTAATCGAAGTAAATTTTTCGAAAAATTCAAAATTTTTAAGTTTTCCTCGGTAGGTAATCGACTTAAACAGACTGTATTGTAAAAGTTTCGAAATGAGAACTAAACTTACGAATGATTGACAGTTCATAAATTACATAGAGACGTGAAGTCTGTCGTTCTCATATTTAAAATTTTCAACCGAAATTTTACATTTCATCGAGTAACGAATACGGTTGTTGAAAAATTGTATTTTATTACATTACACGTAACATGAACTTGATAAGGAATACACGCAAGAAATACTACTATTGAACATGGAACAACCTGACCGAAAGCCAAATAAATATGTAAGAGAGAAGACCGGACTACATGATGCTGTAGAACAAATGGCAATAATTAAGTGAGATGGCACGGACATATAGCCCGAAGAATACGAAACAGATAGACAAAACGGATGCTGGAATAGTTGTCAATTGACAAGAAGACAAACAGGAGTAGGAAGGTAAACCGTTAGTGGTGATGATTTAGAACGAGTCGTAGGGAAATATCGGATAAGAGTAACCCAGGATCGTAATAACTGAAAACAATTGGGGAAATCATACGTGTATCAATGGACTGATATAGGCTAAATATATATATATATATATATATATATATATATATATATATGTATGTATGTATGTGCTTTCAAAGCAAAACAGCAATGTTCACAGGTGACACGGCAGTATCGGCTGTGTTACAATCGGTAAAATAATCAACAAAAAATACAACAACCTCACAAAGTCTAAAGGTGGGAAATTAATTAAATGAAAGTAAACCGATGCATGCCAATTTTTTACTAACAACAAAATAAGATATCAGCCGTTAATTATGATTGCAGGAACGCCTTTCTGGAACTAACGATAAATACTTTGACACGTACTTTCATGAAAAACTGACGCGCGGAGAATACATATTGCCAGAAAAAAAAAGAAAAAAGAATATAGACCATTATAATAAAACTTATTGAAATGTATCGGTTATTAGTTCAAAGAAGTGTAATAATCATTTATCATATAATCAAACAATCATGAGAAATACAGACGGCTACTACGAGGTTGTGCTACACTGAAATACTGAATGAATTTCGAAATGTAAATAACTAGCACTGAATCGTATGAAAGGAATTCAGTTATTCATATGATAGGTATAGGAAGTGATCGAAACAATGGCAAAAAATCATCGACAGAGATTACAAACACATGCGACTAAGGAACAAGTAAGCTGAAGAATCATCATTAACATGATAATCAGCTGTCATCGGCGAAAGTTCGTTGGGAAACAAACTTTCACTGTAAGCTAAATAACAGAATTTAGCGTAAAAGTTCGAAGCAAACTGATCGCTTTTAACTATATATATATATTTATATTCATTTACACATAAACATAAATATATATACAAATAATGTATATAAATATACTTTTTTAATCGTTAGTTATCATTTTTCACTAATTTACTGTCCACCACCACACTATGAAATTATTCTGGTGACTGTTTCGTACAGAGGTGACTTGCAATTATTGTAAACACGTTTCGTGTATAATTCAAACAGCTAGTTAATCGGATATGCGAGTGACAAGTTATTTATCGCCAGATCTGACGTATGAAAATATATTCTTTACATCGAAAGAAAGTGCAAGTTTATTTTCAGAACCTAACATAAGACGGTTACAATATATAATCGATAAAAATTATATTAGAACAACGTCATTATTGTTATTATTGTTGTTTATTATCAGTTGGGTTTTTTTTTTTTTTAAATAGCAATCGTATATTTAAAGAAAATTGTATGTATAAAAGTGTAAAGGATCATTAATAACTCGAAAAAAAAAATCTATGGTACATGTGAGTAACAAAAACAGAAAAATGATATATCACGTATATCGCTTACGTATTCATGTACATATAAATAAGAATTTTAAACTTGTTGTGTACTTATATTTAAGGGTAAATTTGATGTATTTTGTATTAGTACTAGGAGAAACGGGCAGCCAATAATTCACAATAAGATTTGAAGAACATTTAAATTCGAGTGTGAACAATGATGAAAAATCATTATCTGGAAAACATTGTAAAGAATTAAAATACAGAATAAATAATATTAACATTTACCTACAGAAAAACATTTTTAAAAAAAGGAAACTACTAGAAAAAATGGAAATAATAAAAGAAAGAGATAAAAATAATTTATTAAATTCGATGATAAATTTTGACGAACAACTGGAGTATATTGTAAATTTCATTTTTACATTGGACAACTATTTTTTAATTATTTTTAAATTATGTTTTATTATTTTACTGGCTATGGTGTTTTTGTTATGTATAAAATTTTATATTGTTCAATGTTTTTATCTATTTTAATTTTATAAACCAAACAAAATATAAAAAAATCAATTGAAAAATTAGTTAAATCGCTAATATTTATTTTCTTATGGAAAACACAAAGCTTTTCGGCATTTACGCCATTATCAAGTGAACAACAAATTTTTTTAAAAAATCATAATTTTAAAAGTATAAATTAAAAATAATTACTTAAAAATATTCGATGGTGAAAATATATTTCATAAATTGTTATTCCGCTTGTCTGTTCTGTTTATTTCGAATTGTTGAAATTTAACATCGATATATTTGTTTACTGATTTTGTTTTTTTTATACAAACAAAATATAATAATCACTGAACGTTTTTTATTGCGAAGATTTTCGACAATTACGTCATTTTCAAGCAAGCACAAATAAATATTACATATGAATTACCCCAGAAATGTTTACATAACGACAACTTAAAATTTCATATTACATATTTCACTAGCCAGACGTAATTTCCCATTTTAGATTTATTTACAATAAATTTTATTTATAAAACAGATTTTGAAAAATAATTCTTCATCAAAATTGATATATACCTCTGAACCTGGTTGAGGTTCCATTAAATGTTGAATATATTTGGAGAGTAGTGATTCTATTTTTTAATTTTACTTGCTATTGTGTTATTGTTTGTTTATATATAAAAATTTTTTTATATTAAATGTTGAATATATTGTAGAGTAGTGACTTTATAAATTATAAACCAAAAAAATCATAACACAGTTTAATCACTAAAAGTTTTTTTATTGCAAAGCTTTTCGACAGTTACGTCATTTTTAAGCACGCACAATAAGTAACTTATTGTGTTTTAGTGATTAAACTGTGTAATAATTTTGTTTGGTTTATAATTTTTTTTTTTTATATTGTTCGATGTTCATATTTTTATTTTACTTGCTATTGTGTTATTGTTTATGTATAAATTTTATATTGCCGATTATTGTTTGTTGTTTAGCCAGCATTCACTATCATATTATTTTATGATTACTGTATTTTCACTTTGATAATTTTCATAAATTGTGTATTTAAGTAATATTTTTCACATTTTGTATTTTCATAAATTTGTACGCATTTTTATCATTTAGCTTTGTTTATATTCACTTGATAATGACTAAACAGCCGAAAAACTTTGATTTTTCATAAAGAAAAAAAAATTGCAGCGGGTTTAACACCATTTTTGTTGTTTATTTTTTGAAAACATCACTACATTCCAACTTTTCAAGTTATTATCGTCATCATTGCCGTTTTCATTGTCATTATTATTGTCATTGTCGTTATTGCCATTATTGTTGTTATTTTTATTATTGATGTTGTTATTGTTATTATCGTTGTTGCTGTTTGGTTATTATTATTATCATCATCATCATATTTAATTTATTATTATTATTATTATTGCTTTTTGTTGTTATGGTTATCATCGCTATTATGTTTTTATTATGATTATTATTATTTTTATTACTGTTATTATTATCATTATTATTATTTTTATTAGTATCATTATTTGTTATCATTATTATCATATATGAAATATTAATTATAAATTTACATACTCACCATATCGGCTACACATATATATTACACACACACACACACACACACGTATATATATTATATATATATATATATACTTATTCCTGCACGTATTTATTTATAAATTTCTAACGGTGTACGTCTCCATTAATATATTATCGCCCGCGTCGTTCACGAGACCAAGCGGTTTTTAAAACCGACGTAATCTACGACTTACCCCCGATAACAATTAATCTTATATATTTCGATTCGTTCTGGGTCTTGCGTGACTTTCACCCCCCCCTTTTAATTCATCTATCTAAAATAGTTTTGGATTAGCGCCGTGGCTGTACGTATGTGAGAGTGAAAGAGAACTATATATCCCAAAAAATAAATATCAATAGTGAAAAGGAGAGTAACCATTACTGGAACCGTTCCATTCATTCCTTGTATTTTATACTCCTTGTTCCCTAACAAAAATACTCTCTAATCAAAATGGTCATTTTATAGGCGTTAAAGGCGATTAAATGATTAGGATCTTAACTGACGTTTTCACCTGCTTTGTTCCTCACTATCCTTCTCTAACAAAAAAATACGTCCCTTTCCATTTTTTTAATATATATATTTTAGGGTGTTCATCTTCTATAACGTTTACAAATATACAAAAAGGGGTAAATCTAGTTTTTATCTTTTTTTTTTTATTCGAGTAGCTATTACCTATAAGGCTATTACTCGAATTATCAATTATTTAGAGATAATTACAGAGTTTAGAACATTTATAAAGTCGGTGAAAAAGTGGAGATTGTGTACATCCGGGATACTTGTTTTCAGCTAATTGCAACGATATTGAGTATATTTATGGCAGACTACAACAATATGATAGATCGTTAGTGGTAAACAGCACACTTCACATACTGGCGGTGGTTGGATACTCAGTAAAATGCGTACTCAACGTGTGACCAATATATATATATTCCGTTGACAGCTGTTTCCAATCTCGATGAACAGATTAACACATAAATGCAAAAAAAAAAAACTTCAACATAAAATTTAGTAGCATGTATTGGTAAATCGGAAAGACATCCAAGCTTCCAATAGAAAGCAAAGTCTTGTATTAGGCGATCAATAAGACCTATATGGTCTTACGGGATAGAACTTTGGAGTTCAGCTAGCAATTCGAATATCAATATCATACGGTCAGCCCAAGATAGGATCTTGCGTTAAATAGTCGGTGCGCAATGATGATATACGCAAAGATTTGAAAATACCGTCAATAAAAGAAGTGATCTGCAGCCGTAAGAAACGATATAGTAGAAAAACACATTATCACCTGGCCCAGAACCTTACAGTAAATCGATCCAAATTCGTACGCTTAAAAAGGTGTAATATTATTAATTAACGTATTCTATAAAATCGTGTATCATTTGGAAAATAAGATAAGGAGCTCCGTGACCACTGGGACACGCCCCGATAAATAAATTTAATTCAATTTGATCTTTGAACGTTTACGTCAAATAGGCAGATTGCGAGCAAATATATTTATAGTTATTCTTTTCATTTTTAAAAATTTTCTACAATAAAGAACAAGGCCATGTGTGTATGTGTATATATATGTGTGTGTATGTATAGACATGTATATAAAATGTCCAGTTAGCCGACTACAATTTATTCAGCAACCGTTTCATTATGATTACATTCAACATTATTCTACATGTATAAAGCCGACGTAAACATCTTTTTTATAATACCGCATACAAACAGTACGTACACATCTTGCTTGCGTTATCAGGAAAGCATTCCCACGATTAAAATATCTTAAATCCGATAATGATTCCGTGAATAATAAATGAAAAAAGATGTTGACAGACCATCTCTAAATATTACTACGCCTTAGTTCGGCTACCGAACATTAGACAACAATCAACTTTATACGTTCATATATGTCATACAAACACACGCATACCCATTACATACGTATGTTGCTGCCTATGTATACGCTACACAACGGATGCAATTATTATTTAAAATTTTGTGCGGAAACCAACTAAAGACAAGCACAACACACACACACATATATATATATATATATATATATATATATATATTCATACTTATTATAAATAACACAAACGCAATAATAAATGACCACGGTCAGCAACTTGTTTGGCTAAAACTTACAGTTGAGAGGTGTATTATACGGGAACTCCTTCCGGGTATATGGCACGTATATATATGTATATGTGACTATGTGTTGCTTTTCAGTATGTACGATTTATATAAATCTAGTCATCGTTCTCTATATTACTTTGTGTTTTCTCAACAGCAGAAAACATGATTCAGCAACATTGTATTTTTAGTTTTCATATATATATATATATATACATATCGAAAAGTAACTTTTCCACGCACATGTTATACCAGGTACACTAAGTATGTGTGTATTATTATTATTATTATTATGCTGTTTACCATGAAGGGGATAACAAATGCGTGGTGCCCCCAAACGGATGAAACGCGACAAACGTCGTCAACTATAATAGTGCACATACAATGTGTTTCGCTGGTTATAATTTTCTATTGCGTTTGACATTTTGTTAAGTACTCATTTGATGTTTTTATTTATTTATATATACATAACATGCTCTAGAGGCATTCGCAAAACCAACTAGTATATATTATAAATATTCGCCCGGAATATAATTTATACGAAACGGGAAAATATTTCTGAATAGACGTCAAATCTTATGACACGTAAAAAAAAAACCTGATAAACATGTGTCCTAGTGCTTTATGTTTATTCTCAGAGCAGAGTTCCTACACCTCCTACGATGCTATAATCCATTAAGTACATACATACATACATACATACAAATGTATCATATAAGTTGGCGGTTTATGTCTGAAGTTTTTGTTTACATACCATATATATATATATATATATATATATATATATATATATATATATATATAACATGTATATACATATATTTTTATATATAAATGAGGCTAGATGAATCTTTTGTCACTTAAGAGGCACCACACATTTTAACAACCACGATGATGTATCATGTTTTTGTCGTTGGTTTACGTTATTATTTATTATTATTACTACTTATTATCGTGAAAAAGACACGTTATGTTGTAAGTAAAATTGCTTACTTTCTATTCCCATATGGGAATATTATATACGGTTACATTAATAGGACAGGTAATGAGTTAACAGTTTTTCATTTGTCTTTGTTCCAGTAGCAACGCGAAAGAAAGGACATGTATATGTAGGATGATTATAGTATTATTAGTGTTAACGGGCGCAGTTAGTTAAGACGATTTCCATAAGTAGTGCAGCTTATTTACGTAACGGAATATTTTTATATAGAGGAACAATTAAAAGCCTCTGACAAGTAGAAGAAATTAAACACTGAAGAAATAGGAAAAAAAATTAAAAGGTACACATTAAAGAAATTAATTTAAAACCTCAATATACATAACTTCAGTCTAACACATTCGAGACGACGTAACGTTTACCTCGGTAAGTGTACACATTATATATATATATATATATATATATATAAATAAATAAAAATAGTTATGTTCATATATATAGAAGACAAATAAGAGTCACGCAAGAATTACAATAATAAATATAATAATAATGGAAATGATATGATGATATGATGATGATAATAATAATAATAAATCATAAAAGTACAAAAGTAAAACAGAAATATTTAGGAAAAGTGACATGTTGCCCTCTTTAAACTGGAACGGAAAACATATACAAAAATAAAACATGGTACAAATTACTATTATTTCAAAATGGATCCTGGCATATTATGCTGAAAAAGCATGTCTGGTGAAATTTCAATCTTTTGTAGGACGTTTGTAATCTGTGAAATTCTTACGTCGACAATTACCAGCATATTTTAGAAATATTTAAAAAAAAACCCACACCAATCTATATTACATTATGTATATATATTTTTATTGCTATCGTTAACTTACACCTAGCTAATGCTATATTTGGTAAGTTTTGTCATTTATATGCATACTATATCATAAGTAGCATTGCATCCAGTGATGGATGCTGAAACTTTACTCTATATATTAGTACGCTTAGTTCATATTAAGTCCAGAGATTTCGTTCTATCCAGTACGACGGTATTCAAGCGAATTATCCATTAGGAAAATTGCCATTAGTGTGTTTTTCCAGACGGTTGACATATTTTTCGGCAACGATCGCGATTTCCTCTTTTATGGATTTCACCTTAAGATCTTCGTGAAGTGTAAGATTAGTTACATACCATGAAGCACTAGCAATATTTCGGAGGATTTTGTTCTGCATTCGCTTTAGAATAGCGATATTACTTTTTTTCGCACAACCCCATAATTGACAAACCGTGTAGGCAAAATAGTTTCAAGACCTGGTTGTATGTGTATATATGCATATGACAAATTTTAGAAATATTACAAAAAAAAACACCAATCTATATTACATTATGTGTAAATGTGCATGTATGTACGTGTCTAAAGGATATTTTTCAATGGAAAGACTTCTTTAAATTTAATCGATAATATATGCTGTAAAAAAAATCAACTTTTGAAATTTTACCAATATTAATAAAACCGTAATTATACAAATTTCTTTCTAATTAACTGAATCAAGGTTACGTAGCAGCGTAAATATTTAGCTAATTATTATAAATAAATAATTAATTGTGATGTAGATTAGTGATGTATTTCCTAATTGTAAATTTTATTAACGGAAAATGGGATTAAATTTCTGTTTATATATATATATATATATATATATATATATATATATATATATATATATATATATATGTATGTATTTATGTATATGTGTGGACACCAAATTCGCTTCTGTAGTGATTCGCTTATTAAGTGTATTACATAGTAGGAAGATACTCTTTTAGACTACGTTTCATTATACTAATTAAAAATAAAAAACAAAACAATGTATACACATATATACACACACACACATATATATATTCTTTTAACTTAGGCAAATGTCATGAGGGCTTTTTTTCGAAATGTCACACCTTTTATCTTTCGTCTTTTCATCATTAATATCATCACGCTATTTTCTTGTCCCGATTTTATTCACTTATTTATAACTTTTACGTTAATTTCTTTTTTGGACTTTATCCTCGTTCCTCCTTTAAAGGTACTCCGTCTTTTACGCATTTATTTTTAAGCTCTTTTCCGATCGAAATACTTATTAAAAAAATTGTCAATATCAGTTCTTTTCGAATTTTGACCACCAGGGGCAGCTGTCTTTAAAACACCGACCATAATATATTTAACAAAAAAAAAGTACTTGTTCTTTCTCGAATAAAACAATAGGTAAAAATCTGTCCTACGGAGAAATCACGCTCTTTTTAAGAAGTTTAGAGATACACGCGAAACGTGTAAAAATTTTTCGAAAAAAATCGACATCAACGCTAAGGACTCATAGTACAGTTGGGTCTTGGGTCATAAATATTAATTAATATAACGACAATAAAGAGTGGTAATAATTTCAACGTTCTAATCTTAAACGACAATAGCCTACTGACCACTGTAAGGACTTCTATACATACGGAAGGTTCCCAATTCGAACACGATCGACATTGCAAAAATTATCATCAAAAAATATAAATAATCCTGACATTATTACCGCGTGGAAGACTACACCATATGAGCGCTAGTAACGATATAGTACACTACGAAAACACGCTGGTTTGCATTGTGTCCAGACAACAAAATGTTTACAATCACTGCTCCCGGGTAACGCTATATTACGATTGTCTTGTAGGCTACTTACATTGTACACTAAAATATGTATGTCATCTACCTCTGATACGGAGACATCGCGTAATGATGATGAATACTAAAACTGAATTACATTTGTGTTTTTTAAATATAGCGGTAATTATTAGAGATCGGATTTTGTCAGAAAATTACTCCAACCATGTTTTTCATTTATAAATATCGCTATTTCAACAAAATTGTAACCTTAGAATTTTTACGATCTCCTCGCATTCGAATTTCAAAACATAACAGAGTTACGCGCGAAGTAGTGGTTATTGATTAACGCAGCGTTAATCAATAACGATAACCGGCAAATATCTAATAAGTTGGTGGGTAGGGTGATAATAAAAATTGTCAATAACCAGCCGAAAACGATAAAATTTTTATTATCTTCAAAACTGTATTGATGTCTTTATCTGAAAAAAATGTATTTTTCACCTACACACATCATGCGCGGTTTGTTATATGCTCGCATGCGTACACGTATTATATATATATATATATATATATTTTTTTTTTTTCGTATACATCGATGAGTGATGTATTATGTTGGTGAGCTTTAAAACGTCAGCGATTAAGTGACAGCTTCCGAACCTTTTCAATATCCTCGCACCTTAAACGAGATTTTAAATTTAGTCGGTACCCATTCACAGTTTTTGAAGATTTTGCATGCAGTCCATCTTCCGACTGCTTGATATTCTTCACATTTTCGTCCACCTGTGATTCGTTAAAAATATTTGAAAACTTCCTATCCGTTCTATATACGGTGCGACGTGTCACTGTTCGATAGAAACGCTCGTAGTAATGAAAGAAGCGTTTGGTAACCGCATATTTTCGCGTCGCACGGATTTCACTGGGCTGCCGCGCTCGCCAGATTTGACAGGGCTTAAGAGACGAGTTTACGAAATACGTCCACGAAATCTGGAAGACCTGAAAATTTGAATTTTTGAAGAAATTTTAAAAATTCAGAGACCTATACTCGAAAATTTTGTAATAGAATGTATCGTTACAAATGGCGGTCATCTGAACAGTATTGTATTCCACAAATGATTGTAATCTCTCATTTACATATTTTAAAATAAAATTTCATTCAAAAATTTTAGTCCGGTAGTTTTTGAGTTATTCAAAAAAACAAAACCGTCAGTCTTTTCTGGGTCGGTCGCCCTATATTTAACAATTTCTCCATCGTGGTCATTTTTAAAATTCGTCTATTAGTAATTCGCGAAATTGTCGGCGTTCCTCTAATTTTCGCTGTCGCTCGACTTGTTTAACTTCACCACCTGAATAGATTTCCTGCGACGTAAGAATATCGAACATATATTCTAACTCGATCAATTTTTTCCTTACTAATATAAGAATTACGATTGGAGACAATAGCCGTGTGTAGTTTGTTCTTTTCATACGTTGATGTAGAAATTACGCAACTTTTCCGCTAGATCCAGTTCGTCAATAAGATGTTAGAAGCTTTTAGTTTTACCGTCTAAAATATCAACATCATCCGCGACTTCTATACCGTGCGAAAACTTGTTAGAGGTGTACGCTCCTTCTCCGTATCGCCTTCAACGTGTGCCTGATTGTGCGATAATGCTGAAACGTTAAATGGAGAGATTTCGAAATTTCAATGTAAAAAATCCACTTTATTATTTAAAAATGAACGTCGTTCTCAATTATGCGTTTTGCAAAATACTGTTTTCAACAATTTAGCAAAATAAATCACGATTATTGTGTTTCAAACGATAAGGAAATACGGCTATAAACAGCAATCATGCCGAATTTTATCTCATAGTTGTGGTATTAAAGAATCAGCTAATATATCTATATATATATATATATATATATAGATATATACACAATAAGTTATCAAAACTTTTTATCACGTTTAAATTCCTTATTAAATTCCATATATATAAATATATATATATATATATATATATATATATATATATATATATATATATATATATAAATAAATGGTAATAGATTGGGGTAAATATTTGCCGGTAATTTGAATTTTACGACGATTTGGTAAAGAATTGAAGGGAAGAAAACCACTTTTCCGTTTTACAAAACGAAAGTGAATATTGAAACTTACTTCTACCATTAAATCCAATATGATTATATATATATATATATATATATATATATAAACACACACATATATGTTTTATACATATGGATTTTCATGTAAATATAACAATCACACACGCCTGCGTACACATACATAAAAAACATCGTATTTTCTGCTATACGTTCGTTTGAACGCACATTATACTAATAGAGGCTGTATATTCACTTTCCAAGCGAGTCTATTCTAGCTCATCCCCAATTTCACTATATCATTCCAGATTCCTTATTTCATCATCCCCTATAACTGTACTACAAACGGTAGCTAGCAGCAACAAGTTGGTTATTTCGTTCGGATTTTATCGTATTTGCCAATTTTCATTCGTAAGAAACAGAAAAAAAAAACAAGAACTGACAATATAGAGGAAAGGGCAGGAATCGCTTACAACACACATACATATATATATATATATAAAATATATGCTGCGTATGCATATGTATGAAATACGCCCTTACGTTTTTCGAACTTTATTAACTTGTATCGTTTCTTCTTCTTTTTCTTGACATTCGACGTTTTAAATAAACGAGTGTGAAAAACTGACATTCAATATTTATTCATTTATTTTTATTTTTTTTACCGGTACCCATCGTTATATAGCGATTGGTAACCTTGCCGTGGTAGAGATATTTAGTAATGTACAATTGGCTGAATAATACTCGTGAGGAGAAGAGCGTATATTCCTCGGGAGGCTGTTGAAGGTGGTAAGCATGATAGGACATAATGATCCACACGGTGCTAGTTACCAACCACGGAGAATAATCAATAATCCGGGATATGTTGATATCATTTTTATAAATGGCTATAAAGAGAAAAGTGATTTTTTTGCCATACCGGGCAATAGTGTAATTGGCATTTGTTACTTCAAAAATAAATAAAGTGGATATTGTCTCTTCTCCCAGTAGATAGGAGACAACCCATAAAATAAACGGAATATTAATTCTTAATTAAGATTAATTACACACGTTTTCATAAAAATAAGACATATCTGCTATAGCGTTATATTCGCTTATTTATATTGTTCTACGATGAATTTCGTCGAATCCGCTTACCTTTTGGATACTTGGATGCGTATAAATTATACGCTTCTTCACTACTTGCGAGGTAGATAATTTTGACATCGTTAGACGCAAGACATTTATCCTAGCGGATAATGTGTATTGGTTAGGGAACCATTATTTGTAGGAAGGGCGTCCCGGCACCATCTTCTTTTTAATCTTCTTCTAGGATCGCCCGTCAACGTGTATCTGGACATTTGAAGTATATTCAGATTATAGGCGAAGTTTAGAATATCTGATATTGTTGAAACTAGATCCTTGTGAAGAGTGCGATTCGAAACATATCGAGAAGCGGCGACCATCATACGAAGTATTTTTGATTTTTTTTTTGTATTAGTGCTAGATTACATTAGTATTGCCGTATGACTCTATCCCGTACCTCCAGATTAGAGCTATAATCGTGAGGTATATCCTTCAAGTGGATCCTCTTCCTATTAACGGTGAAAGCATGTTGGCTCGTACCGAGATTCGTTTACCAGTTTGCTAAACACGAGTACTCCTGTTAAGTTTGCGATCGATAGATATTCTCAAATATTTCACCGACGTGACTTCTGGTATTTCAGAATTATTTAACTTTATAGAAGTAATAGGTCTATCGGTAAAAGTTACTGACATTTTTTATTATTGAACTTTATTCTCCAGTTATTGGCCCACGTTTATACTTTATTTACGTGTACCATTGCTGTGTTGGCAAATTCTCAATTTTCATTATGGGTCATTATCGCTATATCGTTTGCAAATGTAACAAGAATTGTCCGATTAGATACAAGTATGTCTGCCGTGTATATTGAATAGAGAATTGGTCCCAACAAACTACCCGGAGAAACGGAATCAGATATTTTCTTCGGAGACGAACTCGTTGATTTTAATCGAAAAGATTCTATTTGTTAGGTATGATACAGGCAATAGATAAAGATTTAGTAGATGATTCAATTTAAATTTTAATCATGGGTGCCAAACACGATCGAAAACTTGTTCCATTTCTTCCATATTTTTTTAATACAGTCAGTAGTCATTTCATCCGAACCAAGTATCACAAAAATAAAATTGTAATAATGTCAAACATGTAGTCTTCTGTCTGCCTTAAAATTGTTCACATTACAACAACCCTCGTTCTTCTCGTATAACGTTGACTATTCGCAATCACGCAAGATTCAGATATCCGTTAAATTTGCACAGATGTATTAGAGGTAACTTACTGGCTAATTATTATGCCTGCTCTATTTCTCCTGTGGGTTTGATTTATCGATCTCACTATTATTAAAACTACTAGCAAAAAGGATCTACCGTTTTTCAGAGATTCCAACCACAATAGGTTATTTTCCAAAATATTTCATTAATCTACATTTTCTTCTAATATTTAAGTTAATCCATTAATTCCGTCATTTTTTTTCTATATATTTAAGATAATTAAAATGTTCATTTTAATCGTTATTTAACATCATTCATTCATCATTGTAAAATATCACACGTATAACCGATATATTTTGGGTTATACAAGGAATAATTCCTGGAATTTCTAGGGTTTTTTTTTTTTGTAAAGTTAACTACTACTTTTTACTTAGGAACATCTTGCAACACTGCTACAAGGTGTAAAGAATCGACTATAATTTACAGCGCACTACAGTCATTAAACTGACACATATTTGAAAAGATACAATCTTGTCACTAAACGTAAAGCTGAATTTGTTAAACTGGACAGGCCATGTGGAAAAAATAAGTGACAGGTGAACGAAACGAATAACAACGAAACGGCTGCCAAGTGAAGAATACAGATGTCGGCCGAGCAAAGGATGGCGCAGGAGATGATATAAAAATTTCAGTTGGTGTAAAAAGTGTGAAAGAAGCCAATGATGACCATAAGAATATGAAGAAGGATCCAGCAATGGATCGATATTAGCGAATCGTGATACGTATGTAATAAAAATATATATTTCCACTATATATTTTTTTAAATATCGCAACAACTGATTTATTAAAATAAAATTTATTTATTAAACTCTATAATATTATCGTGGAATGTCCTCGTGTTTACACTTATATTTCTATGATTTCGTCTTCCGTATACGAATATTATACGTAGAGAGACGTGAACGCTAAAGAACAAATTAAAGACAACAATTAACAAGAATTTCACGTTTATGTCATCACGGAAGAAATATCGCTGCTTTTATGTATCTTAAACAATAACCTACTATCCACGCGCGCGCACGTCTCGATAGGTGTTTTTTCAACAAAAATAAATAAATAAAAGCAAAATTTCGTTTTGAAACAACAACGTTGTTAAAAAATAAAACAGATTTTTAAAAGTATATGGAGTTGAGCATCAATTGCAATTTTGAAATAATAATCCAAAAAGAACTGATTTTAAAATTATCAATTTCAAGAGGTTTAAATTATTATTTCTGGAACACACAACTTTTATGTTGATATATCGGAGAGTAGTGTTATTATAAATTATAATTAAAATAAAATAAAAACACAATTTAATCACTATCAAATTTTTTGTGTACGCTTGATAATGACGTAATTGTTGAAAAGCTAAAATTTTCATATAATTTTTATTTTGTTTTATTTATAATAAAATTTTTAGTATATATATATATATATATATATATATATATATATATATATATATATATATATATATATATATATATACATGTATATTATAATTCGCTAAACACTGTTGTCTGTTCATTGTACACTTTCCCTCATATTTCGATTCACCTCGACACAATACGATGGTAGCTGAAAAAAGGTAATCCTAATGCGATAATTTAATTTTATTCAATAAAACGATCGCCCATAAATCGAAAATATCTGAAGCGATTAGAATGGTATAACTTCCCTCAAACATAAGTAAAATGAAACAGTAAGACCAACGTAATATATCATCGGTAGTAGTGGTAATAATGGTGATAGTAATGATAACAAAAAATACATAGGAATAAATATTAGAACCGATTTGAATCGAAAAATCGGTCAATTCAGTTAATCGGTTAAAAATGGAATATTACTGAAATCACCTAAATAATATCGCTGGAAATATTACGGAACACCACTGGGTGAAAATTGATTTTACAAAATGAAATAAAATAAACGGATACATTAAATCCAAACATATATTATTTTTTCTATTGAATAAACAAGTTTCATCCCAATGGTTTATTTTCACGGAAATTATGTGTATAATATATATATATATATATATATATATATATATATGTGTGTGTGTGTGTGTGTGTGTGTGCAGTTATGGAAGTGTTAAACACAGACTGCTGAAACAGTGAATCTGAACATAGGAATAGTAGGTAAAATTAAAAATAAACAGTCAACGTTTGAGTGCGTCATCCTTATTCATATTAAGTGCATACTTTATTCATTTATATATAAAAATGTATATATACATATATAAGTGACGTGTGTATGCATGTAACATACACAAATGATGTATCCATACATCGAAAAATGCAGTGTTATGCTTTTTATTCGTTGTGTGCCCTATCAGTGCGTATGTAGTGATTTCCTGTAAATAAATATTTCGCTACATAAGCAAAAATATATTCCTTCACATAATTCAAACCGGACTGCCAGGAGAGAAAACTACATAAATGTACACAATAGAATTTATAAACTTTAGTGACGATATATATATATATATATATATATATATATATATATATGTATATATATATATAAATATATATATAAGAAGATATTATCAAAAAATTGAAGTAATTGGTCACAAGATCAGGGAAGAGAAGCTGTTTATCTTAGAAGAACAAGGAAAAATACTTGGAAAAGCAACAGGCGAAAGGAAAAGATTGGAATATGTAACAACAAACACTGGATTCAATAGAACAAGGGGAGGTAGCTGCAACCAGACTTAAGAAAATATTAAAAAGGAAACGCCCTCGATGTACATTGAATCACGTGTCGCAGACGATATATAGTCCTAATAGGAAATAGTGCCGTGGAAATACAACGAACACAAGCACTCCGTGAAAATAGAACTTAAATGTACAAAAAAGCAAAATAACGATGAATTCCGCGGTACGGCGACAAAATTAAACGCGTAACACGATAGGTATACTTGGGACAGGAAATTACTGTGGATAAAATAATAAATAATATAATGCAGCCAGAACCTGAAAGAAGAATATCGCTCGCATGGATAAAATTTGGGAAATTGGGAAACGTTTTTAAAAATAGGGAAATACCGAATTAAATGTGTGATGCCAGTCTTGGCATACGGAGTTGAAACATGAAGAGCTACTAAAGGTACAGCAAAAACGGCGCGAGAAACAAGTATCCTCGAAATCCGGCTCGAAGATCGTAAGATGGTTACATGAACTAAGAAACCGACGAGATGGGTAGAAGCAGTGGAGCGGATCGCCAGGCTAAGATGGAAATGGGTCGGATATTTGACAAGCCAAGAGGATGAAAAATGGACTAAACGGATATTACAGTGGTGGGGCTAATTGGCAGCCGGCGTTCACAAGAGAGGCCTATGACTAGATGGCGAGATGATGTTGTTAAGTGGGTAGGAATCAATTAGATCCGAGCTGTACAAGATGGAGTCGTTGGAAAAGTTTGGGGAATGCCTACATTCAGCAGCGGGTTGATACAGGCATATATCGTTACATAATAAACAGAAATGAAATTTAAAAAATTGAATAGCATAAATACTTAGAATACCAACACATACATACATACATATACAACGCGCGCGTTATATAATATATACATTATATATATATGTATGTATATATGTGTGTGAGACGTAATTGTGAATTGGATGCGTGTAAACCTCCCACGTAATATGTATAAAATGTCAACTTTTATATGGTAATATTCATCAATTGAAAAATGTCCAGCTAAACGATAAACAGCGCATCCCGGTAACGTCAATATAGGGGGTGGTGGTTGGTTGTATATTAAAAGTGGAGAGATATATAACTAATAACACTGAAGAATTTTTTAGCGACCTGACTGACCTAAACAAAGTGATAGTGTAAGCACAATAATCTTCGTTGAAACTAAAGATAAATTACTATTGTTACCTAATCTAGGTCGATTACATTATAATAACGTCATATATAGTGTATGTTTCATTCTACTAAATGGAAGAATTATATTAAATTTTATTTACTGCTTATTTTAAAAAAAAAACAACTTTCAACTTATTAAATTTATATTAAAGATTACGTTCATTTTATTTCTCTTAGCTCGTATATATGCGTCGTAAATAAAGTAATATATCTATATATATATATATATGAATATATATATATATATATATATGAATATTTTTAATTTTCTATAAATAATTTCTATTTTACGATAATTGCTTTTTTCTAACCACCCATACATTCACCGAGTGCTTATAATTCCATCGTACGATTAACAGAGAAAAGGTAAAAATAAAAATATTCACTTCCGTAACAAGTAAAAAGTTACATACACCTTCAAACTTTCATGGTTGATATCCATACGTCTATAATTTTTTTCGGTGAAAACTATATTCATATTTTTTCCTTGTGACGTTTCGAAAACACTTGCAGTAATGAAAACTGCAAGACGTCACAAGGAAAACATATGAACATGGTTTTCACAGAAAAAAATTATAGAAGTAAGTGCATTAAAGTTTTTTTTTCTTCTATTCTATAACCAGCCTTTGGAGGCTACCTAGTAAATCTTTATTAAAGTTAGAAAGGAGAGGAATAGGTAAAAACGCGATCGAGCAGACAAAGAGAAGGAGAAACTAAAGAAAAGTAGAAACTAACGTGACAGATATGCAAGCACCCATTGGTGGGCAAGCGGTTATATCGAAAACTTTTCTTCTCTGTAAACGTGCGACTTCCTCAGAATTACCCATCAATGCGATCGCTAACGAATCATTGTGATTCTCTAATCGATGTAGGCACATCGTGGTCTCATCTGAACATCTGAGACATGCTGCACACGTCGAGATCGGTATGTAACGTTTTATCTTAGATGAATCAAGGAGCGTTGGTTATTATTACAGGCAATAGAATGTTTCGAAAGCGTTGCGCAATTAGTATGTTAGTATATTTCGAACATCCCTATAGAGCTGTGCTGCTTACCGCAAAATTGGCTTTATCTTATAAAGTGTAGGATTTTATTTTCGATCGTCAATTCGGATTGTTTTCCTATCGGTTACATACTGCGACTAAGTCTGATATCCATACGTGTTACCTTTCGTTTCGAAGTTAATTACAGAAATTATATGTCGGTTTGTGATTGTTATATGCCTTCATTTAAGCGTATTTGAGACGGTCACTTGTCAAATCACGATGTCAGTTCTGTAACGCGTGCCGCGCATTAACGCACTCTTGTAAGATCATTAGCGAAAGTTATCGACAACAATTCCGCTCTATGTTATGCGAATTACAGTAATGGTCCTATACCTCGGCGCTTATTTTATACACCGAATATGTCTAATATTTTGTCTATCAATCCTGTATGCCACGCAATATCGAAGTCTTTTTCAATATCGAGAGGAAGGTGAAAGGCGGTTTACTTTTGCGGAAGGGAATATTGTTTTACGGTTTAACAAACACGAGAATAAATAACTCGGCAAAGACCGTTAAAAACCGCAATTAGCTTAATAATAATTATAATCATATTGTTTACAAGGACCTCGACTCAATCACCGTATCTTTTAAAGTTGCATCTTTAAAACTCTCGTATCTTAAAACTTTATACTTAAAACAACTTCACGCCTCGTTTCCATCCCTTCGGACTAATTAAGCGACTTCTTATTGTTATTAAAGTCACTTATTTAGTCTCGTTTACTCTTTTCGCAAACACATAAACATACGCCTGAAAGTAGATGCGAATATTTTATATAGGTATACGTACATAATAAAAGCTTCGCGTTTTAAAATAAGATATTTGTTTTCACTCGTTGATTGTCAACTTTCGCGATAGTGGTCTGTAAGTAACTGCAATAATAATGATGATGATGATAGTGTTTAGTAGCGATAATTACACAAATACACACGTACAAAACTTTCCTACATGCTATAGATGACGATAGAGTGTAGTAGAGTTTTGAAAGCTTACTTGTTTCGGTAAAGTCGGAAGAAAAGCGCGTCTAATAATGTGTCGGATTATTTATATTAAGTTTAGACGTGTATACGTGTAAATGTAGTATTACTACACTAATCTCGTATAAAGAGGGTTAAGCATCGTGTTGAAGCTTACCGAAGCTTTTGTAGTGAAAGCGTTATAATATACCCTTCATATAGTTAAACAAGCTCGAAAGTTGTTGCAATCGCCTGCCACAAAAGGTAATCGGAGAGCAGTCGAGTACTTTATATAATACATCTTTTAGATTTACACACTACTAACGGACCTTATTGTACTAATAATAATAATAATAGTAATTATTATCATCATCATCAGACGACGTGTAATCAACGTAATCGTCATCGTCGTATGAGAGATAGAACATGAATAATAAATAATAATAACAAGCGAGCCTACATACAAAGACACAATCGATGTGCATGTGGCATATGAAAGCCCATTATCACTTTCACTAAACCCGTGTGTAACATATAAAACATTTTACATAAACACGCACATCGATACATATATATATATATATCTACATATGTATGCGTATAATAATGTAATACTTTTGTAAACCAAATGGCCCGTCTGCTTAATTCATTAATCGCCTCCGCATAAAACACAAAGACGACGTGTCCCTTTATGTTGACTTATACACATAATATAACGGATAACGATAACGTATGTATCCGTGAAATTCAATATAACGCGGGCTTTTATCTGCTAGTTATTCTGTTTCCTTATATCTTCGACTTCAAAAGTTTAGTGTATATATATATATATATATATATATATATATATACATATAAATTATTGTAATAAAGCATACGTGTGTCTTACACACGATGTACATTTTAGAATGTAAACACGTCAAAAAGGCAGAAAAATAACTCGTTTCCGTGCTTTTCGTTAATTAATTATTAAATTCAGTCTCGCAATGTAAAACAGAGAAAACGCTCTATTTAATAATCCGAACGAACATATATCATCACGTGGTACATATTCCGAGAGGAATTGGTAAAAATTGTAAATACAAACCGAGAACATTTGAAAATGAAGATTTATACTGAAACTATTTCACACGACTATACGATGACTAGAATTAATCGAAATTATTTTGTTTTGAAAAACTTTACTCGTCTCTACTCTAAAATCAGCTACTGAAGTGGAGACTTTCCTTTCCTACGTACGCGTCGGACATATTTAGCTGACAAATTTTTGATTACACTTTCATCTCGCGCATTCTCTTTTCTCGATATTTTTTAAAAACAGAGATTTACTCGTAGTCGTCGTTCAATCATTCGCATTTTCGAGTATCATCTATCCAATTATAACAATCTAATCTCTCCTTTCATCTATTCCCTTTTACTAATAACGAGTAGCTATCCTTACATATATAGACTTAGACAATTTTAAAACATTTTAATCTTCTGTTCCATCTCCTATTTCTAACGTAATTTTTATTCCTCATATCAATAACCACATCTCTGAATTCACACCTATCTATACAGACAGCTCTAAATCAATCGCGCACGTTGGTGCAGGTTTTGCTACGTCTTTAAAATTGTTAAAAAGTTTACTCTCTCGCGAATTTCTTCTATCTTTACTGCAGATGCCGTTATCCTTCATTCTCTTCGTTTCATCCTTTCTAAACAAATATATAAAAAATTGTAACATTTTCAGACTCCAGAAGTTGTCTGTATGCCTTGAAATTTTCACATTACAACCCTCATTCCTCTCCTATAATGCTGAAAATTCGCAATCATGTCGCTATTCTTCAGGATGTTGGTGTCTCCATTAAGTCTGTATGGATTTCCGGCCACTCTGGAATAAGCGGTAATTTTCGCGCTGACTACTATAGAAAGCGGTCTGGAGTAACCCCCGTTACAATGTATCAGATTATAATTCAAACTGAGCTTCCACGTTTAACTTGGTTTTACAATATACAGGTGCCAGTTAGCCAAATTCTCGTCCATTCATAATCGCCATATGCAGACTACGAGGCCGCGTGGCTAAGAGCACGGACTTCTATAAGGTAACGGGTTCGAATACGATCGAGGACGCAAAAATATCATCATTAGAAAATAAAAATATAAAATAATCCGAATATTTTCCCGTGGAATGGCAAACCACCACGCACAACACCATATGCGCGCTAGTAATATATAGTACACTACAAATACACGCGGGGCTGCATTGTGTCCTGACAACAAAACGATTACAGTCAGTGTTCCCGGGTGTGTGTATGTATGTTTAACTGCGCTACCGTCATATTATAATTACTTTGTATGCTACTTACATTATAAAAAAAAATATCTATAGGTAAGCAGTCGCATAATTTGCCGACCAACGATAAATGATAATGATAATGATGATATAGATGATAATGATATAGATGATGATGAATGTTTTATATTACAATTTGTACTAGAATTGTAATATAAATGGAAGCCTAAAATAAAAAAAACAACGTTATCCAGTCACAGTGCCTTTTTTTTTTTAAAAAAAATGGGTACAGGGATTGCTTGGTGCGCAATTATAAATGTCGCTTAAAAGAAAATATTAAACGTTAATATTAGTCGGCGTAATGTAATTATAAATAAACGCACGAATGTGTTTAATAGTGCAGAAGAGGTGAGACATATTGGCAACGATACTTTATACAACGAATTTTTTTTGAAATATAAAATACATTGTTATGTACGATCATTAAATAAGTACATATGGGGTAGTAAGAGAGACAAAGAAAAATAAAAGTGAACATGTATGGGGTTATACACCAGCGTGCAGGACTCCTTGAATTACTAAATTAGTAATGCTGCTACTAGACAAGATCACTTGGATGGCGACGTTTAAGTCGTCTGACATCTGGTATCTAAAACTTGACGAGCTTCTGCATTTACATGCTTAAGCAGTCGCTTTTCACGCGCTGCAGCAAACTCTTGTATAACATCATCGACAAACTTCATTTATAAATCGCGATGTATGTCTTCATTTCGCGAGTACCGGTGTAGGCATCCACAATTGCACGTAAAATAATGTTCCGCCGTTTCTGTACAAGATTCCTGTTAGACTTGGCAGCGCGTCCCCACACAATCAAAGCCCATAGGCTTTATAACCTGATTATAGAGTAATAGTTTGCATTGTACATCCAATACAGAGCGCCTACCGATGGGCGATGAGCCAGTACAAATCTTGTATTCTGCGTTTGATTTGAAACACTTTCATCTTTACGTGTAACGTTGCTTTGAGAGAGAGATATATCGGTATATGAAGACGACGATGGTACATGATTCGTAATCTATAATATGGTAGTAATGAAAAAACGTGTTATTAGATACTTTTATATCAACGAACCAGGATTTTATTATTATTATTATTATTATTATTATTATTATTATTATTATTAGGGTATTAGAGGTAGAATCGACTTGTATAATATGGAACTAAATTAGGATTAAACCAAATATTATTCGAATATTCTTTATGAGCAAATTTAATCTATTAAAAGTAGTGTTATACTGTTATATGAAATGAATAATTTCGGAAGTGATTATAAAACTTTCTTTTTATACCTGTCGTCTAAAGAAAATACTTTTTAAACCTTATTCGCGTATCATCTCGTCATCGAAAGTATCCGCTTATTTTTTAATTATTTTTATTTTTTCGTAATTATTTTATTAAATATTCCACCTAAGTTCTATTATAAGAAAAATGTCAAATAAAGTCAAAAATTTAGAAATTGACTATCTTTAGTCGATCGACGAATAATATTAAAAAAATGTTGTAATAATTTAATTCACTTTAATTTAATAATATAAAGTAACGATTTATTAAAAAAAAAATAAAAAAGTACTTAGAATCGCTATTAAAAAAACACAAAGGGCTTCCGTTTCTAAGTACGCATAAATAAAAATAAATAATAAAATACTTCATCTAGATGTACAATATTACGAAAAATTCAATTCAATTCAATTCAATTTCAATTTATTTGATTTTTGTTCAGTACATTTGAATATATACAAACATAAAATATACTATTAAAGAAAGTTCGAAACATAACATATGACATTCTTCAAAGAAGTAAAACAAAAAATTTAAAAATAAATATATATGTGAACTAATATTTAAACGAAGCTTATATGTAATCGAACTTAATAGATTAACTAATAATAATAATGTTAACAGATTTAATTACAAACTGTGGCGATGGTGAATACGGTAAGCAACCGATCAACCAATCGGCGAGATACATAATAATCTATACGCGTACAGTAATAATTCAAGACGATGGAATCTGTTATGTAGGATATTTTTTCTTTAATTTTGTGTCATTTCGCGTATTTTGTCGATTTTGAATGAATTTTATAAATATGCTATCTCACACACACACACTCTAAAACAGAAAACAACTATTAGCAACGTATCAACAATCCTTCTCAAAATAGTAGTAATAATGACGAATAATACATGTATGTGTGTGTATGTGCGTGTGTTAATATTAAAGCTAATGTTATTGTTACATACGCGTGGTTTGTTATTTATATTTTGATAAAACGAATATAACAGCGTTTCTTTCATTTACACTCGACGAAATTGGAGTAAAATGGAAATTGAATTTAAGAACACGTTTTGTTATCAATAAGTGCTATATATATATATATACACAGGTGAGTAGGAGACGTATGTTTCATTTTAAAATAAATTTCATTTCTAAAAAACATTAATAAGAACGTAGTATGAAACAGTAAATTGAAGCTTATTAATAGTGATAAAAAAATGTTCGACTTTAAAAATTATATATACATCGTGAATAATTTAAGGGGGTGTTCCGCTATCGAATTTCTCGGCTCTCTTTTACTCCGAACAACTAGACGGATGATAGCTGGGAGTCGGCTACTAAGAAGTCTTTGTTCCGGAACTGGATTTAAACTCAGCTCGTTCAAGTAGCCTATGCTAAAATAGAATTATCTCCAAACCGGAGTATATCGCATTCTGCTCGAACGATATAATATGTTGGAATTTCGTCGACGACTAAAATTTCTGAAAGGCTAAAAAACGAATTCAACTATTTACTGGAATTTATGAAATGATTATTACGTGGCCGAAGGAATAAATAAACGTTTAGCAAAAACACATCCTAGTAATATATGTGTACTAACAAATTTTCTACGAATATTCCGTTTAAAGAGAATCGTTTAACAGCTGTTATTAGCTTACCAGTTGATGGGCGACGTTTTTTTACATTACTGGTATATATTACATGTAAAACGTTTTTCTTCAAGTATTTTTTTTTATTCAATTTTTTTAATAAATAATAAAAAAAAACACATAAGGAACAAATAAAATTACTTCCGCCCCCACTCAATTACGATACTAAATAAAACGATCGAAATGTGTTGAACACCATAATTAGGTTACGTCATCAACCAGGCAGTAAATAATTTAACACACTCGTTTTGGAAACCTTTGCAGTTTCTCCTAATTTAATCTCGTGAATATGTAGTTTTACAGAGTAATTATATTATTATTATTTTCCGAATATAAAAGAGGAAATAATGGAAATCGATGCGATAACAAAGATATATATATATATGTATGTGTGTGTGTGTGTGTGTAGACTGTACGGTTAGCTCCTCTACAACTACCTCCGCACACTTTCAACAATGAACATTATAAATCGATCGGATGTACGGTACTTTCCTACGAAACGTTTTTGTTTTTTTTAAAAATAATACTCAATTTGTGTGGCAATAAAGAATAATAATTACTAATTTTCGATAAACAATAAAAAATATCAATTGTCGAAAATTTTTATTGTGTATATATATATATATGTGTGTGTGTGTGTGTTGTGTGTAGTATATGTTAAACGAATACACACTTAGTTGCGGCAATTGGAATGCTTTGAATATTTTTATTTTCGATCACTTTCGGCCTACTTAAAACGTTCTTAAATAGGCATTTCCGCGGTATAAAAATTCCTAAACTATGTCCATTTTGTGACCTAGAATAAAACACTGGCACACTTTTCATTTGATGTAGCAAAGAAGGTAAATTCCATATTGTAATATTAATAACTGGAGAACATCGACCAACCGATTCATCTCTAAATCTGGATGCATTAAGTCTAGATTACTTTTTTCTACTCGTAAATGTATAAATAAATATGGCTCATATATTTTTTGACGTTTCCAAATATACTTCTATTCGTACGTAGACCTTCGCCAAATATTTCTAATTTAATTTACAATCTATGTTCATAAATCCGTAATTGTGTAAATGCACCATAATATCTAATTGAAATAACGAATTTAAAAAAAAAAATCGTTCTTAGTATTTATTTTAAATTATATATATATATATATATGCATATAATATTATATATATACAGGGTGCGGCAGAATGAATGTTACATTTTGAAAAGTCTATAATTTTTACAAATTAAAACGAACCTAAAAAAGGTTGGCACTTGGCACAAATGCCGTTTAATTATCAGTCATGTCGTGGTCCAGCGAACAACGTACGCTCTGCGTTAAAACGATTTATGAAACACACGCGATTGTAGTAGTGGAACGTCGTTTCAGAACTCCTCGTGCAACAAATCGAAGCTACTGCATCTGCTCGTCCGACAACACCAAATTATCGAAAAACAGCCGCATAGTCCTAAAGTTATAGTGTGGCGCGGAATAGGTTCTCATGGAATCATCGGTCCTTACTTTTTTGAAGAAGACAAAACGGTTACGGTAAAAACCGGCTCGTTACATCGAATTTCTGAAAACCGTAAAATTTATTTTCAATAAGACCGTGCAACTGGCAACACTTGCAACGCGACGATGGAAGTTTTACGCGAGATGTTTGGAGACCTAATCATTTCCAAAAACAGTGTTGTTTTATGGCCACCTGGATCACCGTATTTGAATTCGTGCAATTTTTTTTTTTTTTTTGGTAAGGATTCCTGAACCAAAAAGGTTTTCCTGCGAAGGTCATCAGCATGGAAGATTTGAAACCAGGATTCGACGTGAAATCGCTGCATCGATAATAAAAAGTTTTTAAAAAAAGGTTTTTCGACGTTTCTTAAATCGGTTAATTTATGTTACTAAAACCGGAAAGCATAATTATAATCTTATTTTTAAAATTAAATAAATTACATTAAATGGCATTTTCTCACATTTCAAATTGCAAACCTTGGATTGGTTTTGATTTGTAAAAGTTATAGCGTTTTTAAAATGCAACATCCATTCTGCCGCTCCCTGTATATATATAAGAATATATGTATAAATGAGTATATATATATATATAAGATCCGTGACGGCGTATAGTCGTCCGCATGAAAAAGAATAGGAAAGAAAATAAATTTTGAGTGCGGAGATATGTCCAATATGCGCTTGACAAAGAGAAAGCATCTACGAGATGCGAACATTTCCCGAGGATTTTATTTGTTTCTTTCGATTTTCGTCTAAGTTTTGGTCACTTTTGAGACAAACGGGCTTACCTGTATAGTCAGTTCTTTGCCATTTGTTGCCAGATATTTATTCTCCTTCTTTAAGTGCCATCTCCGTTCTCGAAAGATATTTATTAATTTTATTAATTCTATTAGTTCGAATAGCTGAACTTTATATCTTTTGCGTGGTCCGGCTTGCATACGTTTATCTTGATGTAATTCATTATTTTCGAGCATTCCTACGACATGATCCATCCAACGTGATTACCGTAATCGCTAACAATAGTTCTACTACGGGTCTCCGTTGCGACAAAGAACTTGGCGGTTCGATATAAAATTGTCCCTTTTAATTTTCGCAGGTCCTCGCAGAAATCATTATTAAAGAAGTGTTCTAGATTTCTTGTCTTCTATATGAAACCCCCCGGTTTCGCTCTCATGAAGAATATTTGTATAACCGTTTTAGGCGCTGAAATTTTAATCATTAGTTTAAAATGTATGTATTATTAAACAGGGGTTTTCGTTTAATTTAGAAATTATTGCTGGTATTATATCTATAGTTAATTTTCGCATCTAATTTTACTGTAGGTGTAATATAAAATTCCTACATAGGGACAGTGTTGAACACATTCCGTCCCAAAATCAGCTTATTTATTACTAATATTCTAAGGTATGTATACATTCTAATTCTTTTAAATTACACGCAGCTATAATACAATTTTTTACATACCCGCTTTTATGAAATTAATAATATTCGTCCTGGATCATTCGAAATTTTCAGTATATATAACTAAACTGTCCTGTAAACACTTAAAAAATAAACGACATCGCGTTTAGACCTAATATTTGAATTAAGCAGAAACTCGATGATTAGAAAAACTTAGTTTTTCAATTGTACGCAAACATACCGACTATGATTCGTTACCTCTTCAAAATACATGGTCCGAACATAATATTGTAACCATAAGATTTAGATGACCGTTATTTATTCTACCGTTTAGCTCTATATATTCATACCCGTAGTTAATATTATCAAGTCATCTGATAAGATTGCAGCCAACTCGTTCAAAAAAAAAAATTACCAGTTATTATTTTCTAATTGATGGATGTGTAAAATATTACTTGTCAACATTGCGGAATATTTACATATTATCTGTAATATATATCGCCACACCCACACCTCGATCGTTGATTATCCCTACATTGTGCGATCATATTATAATCGAAGATCTCGTGATGACTAATTTCGCCTGCATACATTCTGGTTAAGAATCAAATATACACATAACTTGTTACTACGTAAACTTTAGAGGTTTAAATATTTTAAGACATGAAGATATAATTAATCGATATTAGTAAGCGACTTCTATAATAATCGAGTGAACAAAAGTTGAGCTACCGAATTTAACTAACAGACGTATGTACTATAATATTTATCATTAAAATAAATCTATAACATTCGGAGAATGTACATAAATTTTATCACACACTCTGACAATATAGTCATAACTCATTCGCACTCTAATTTGTACGGGCGTTTATTGAAAATCGTTACCCTAAGTCTTCTTCGATTCGAATTTTTATCACTGCGTATTTTTCCATCTTTCAGTCAGACATACTTCGGGTGATTAAGTGATTGTTCCAAACGTACGATATTTTCAGTTTAACATATACGTGGAAATAAACTTTGTGTTTACGCGAACACTTAAGACCCTAAATTTGCACGCACCACCTTAATAAGACATCATATCCACACACACACATATATACATGCTCACACGGAAACATACACATATATTCCTATACACACATATCTCCTATTTTATAATAATAATTATAACAGTAACGTGTTTACTTCTACGAGAACTCACTCTTCTTTAAAGGTTGAACTGTATTCGAATGACTTTTAAATGACCGGTATTATCATCTTAAAAGGTTTTTAAATTGAAAATTCGAAATAAATTTCGTTAATATAAATATAATCCAACGAAATATGTAAAAAAAAAAAATTGTAAATCATATTTTTCCATAAACGCTATCCTCGAATTGGAAATTCATCTGTTTGATTTGTTGATGTTTATATAGAACCCTCTTGAATATTTCGACCGCGTTTAACTTGAATCACTTCCTTAGATTGTCTTCAAATCAGGCGTTATCGTTTATTCGGAACAACTTGTATATTTGTCGTTCCTCATTATGCGACCAAAAATCTTCAGGCAACGTAACACATCCATGTTCGTAACTTTCACCGTGCAGTTGTCTCCTTAACATCGTTCGGTACTCACATCTCAAAGGATTCGAGTTTTAAAAGCCACTGTGTATCGGTCTAGAACTCTACCGTGTACAATACGCCAAATTTATTTTTGCAAATTACAGTTTGTTAATATATCTCTCTTAACAACTTGAACGCAATCACACATCCCCCTATTGAAGAGCAGAAAGATCATTTGTAAAAATTTACCATACCGTCTCATACGGTCATCGCTAGATTTATGATAGGGCAAAACTTTCTATCTTAGCCGCACCGAATTCTATGCATCATACGGCGGTTACGATAGCGTTAAATGCATTTAGTATACGGGCCTCATCCGTTGAATCTTCAATACGGAACTACAATCATGTATCGGGTCCCCTGTTCATTCGAACAATTTACTAAACTCAATCGAAAATTGTACATTTATTATAAATACCCTTACATCCGTTATTTTCGTAAACTGATATTATCATTAATAAAATATTGCGAAAATTTTGTACAGTCGTCGAAGCCGATAAAGACATACTCAAATATGGTCATCTCCGCAGGATCGCAGCGATACAAATATGCTAATGAAATTAAAACGTAAACCCGCCCATCTTGATTTTTATTCACTATCACTGATAATCCACATTCTTCACTTTCTTAAACTATCTAAATTCTAATATCAATATTACAACCTATGTCTTAAACCATAGTAGTGGTACATAGAATTTTATCTATTTCCAGAAAACACGTTCTACTCGAAATTTATTTATGTTAATTATATGGTCAATTTTTTATTAACATTCAGCGACGTTTTAATTAGCGATTTTTTCTTCATTTCACTTTACACAAAGAGACGAAATTTAAAAACAAAACTTTTGAACAACAATAAAAATGAAGTTATCAGAATAAAAAAGTTCTTATTTAGAATTTCGCGCGTTTTTTCCGTAGCAATAAAATTCGATATAATCGAAACATTCGTCATTTCGATTATTTGTGGATAGATAAAAATAATATATTAATTTTTATCGAAAAATTAATATATTATTAATTGCGCCGTGAATTTTGGAATATTATTTTTCCTAATTGTTAGACGCGTTTATCTCGCTATATATTAATTAATATTTATATCGTTAATTTAGGGTATTTCATTATAGTTTCGGTAACGGAGCAGTTCTTAAAACTACTTCAATTATATCGACGATATTAAAATATGAATAACCATCGGAGGAAGGAAAATATGTAATTTACGACATGCGGAGGATGATGCAGTGATTTTAGCGATCTAAAACTTGCAACATATCTAAAACGAATAGAATATTTCTGAAAGAAAATTCTATAGTAAATCGAGTCAAGTGCACCGTAGTTACAATCGACAAGACGAGGGAATTGCCTGCGACATTTACGTTGGTACATAGAGAAAAAGACCGAAACGACATATCTGTGAGTGTTTACTAATAACGGAATTAAAAGCGAGATTAGGTAGCGAATCTGAATACCAAAAGCGCTCTAGCAAGATTAACAAGAATATGGAAAGATTATTCTATAAAAATAACAACGAAAAAACGATTATAGGAATCACTGGTATTCTCTTCGGAATCGTGAACGTTAAATAAAGCATTATGCCGGAAACTAGAAGCTTTTGAAATGTGTTGCTATATATGCTCAGGGTTTCATCGATGGAACGTCGGGCAAATGCAGCTATCCTAAAAACAACTCGAAATACAGCATAAAGATAGATTAGTTCTAGCAATAACAAGAAGATGTCTTAAGTTCTTTGGTCATGTTGTACGACGCGATGGATTGGAAAAGACAATAATACAGGGAGTAGTAGCAGGAAAAAGAAGCAGGGGTCGACACTCGTTTTATTGATTACATCAAAGGCATGACGAAACTGTCAATAGCTAATGGAAAGCGCGCGCAGGATAATTTAATTCGAAAAATTCAATTTCCTTAATGATAACGATAATAATAATAATTATTATATTATTATCGAAATATCCTAATAAAACCGTAACCTTATTATAAATTAAATTATAAGTTTTAAGTTTATAGTTAAACAATAAATACATATATGGTAAATGGTTGGGACCATGTTTTGTCATCCTGACTATTGCCCTTAAATATAAGTTCGCAAAGGACTTCCTACACACTAGATTGAAATACTTTACCAGAATATACGATTCGAACGTATCATTCCAATTTCTAACTATTATGCGTTATGTATAATGGATAATATTAAAAAATAAAATTCATAATTATCGCGTCGAAGAAAAAAAATCCTAAGAAATAAATAAATACATAAATAAATATATATATATATATATACTTATTAAATTGAAATATATATTAAATTTCAAAAAGTATTTATATGATGCTACATCGGCGATACGTATTTAAATTAAATTAAATAAAAATACTTTAATACGTTTCATAAACACAGTTTACTAACTGCGACGAATACAGAGCATCGTCGGTCATGTGTGTTTATTAAATATATCGGGATACGATATAAAAGTATTCTTATTTTATTTCTTTAATTAAGCGGAATATTAAAAAATCACATTATACAAAGGAATGTGTCATATTTTGACCATATCATCAGGGGCGAAAAATATGAAGTACTCCAGATAATAATAGAAGGAAAGATATAAGGGGAGCGAAGTGCTGGAAGAAGGAAAAAACAGATTGGCTGCAAAATATTATAAGCTGGACAAACAAGTCTAAAGCAATTACTGACAGATGCAAGACAGGGCAAAGTCTGATCGACCGATTAGTGATCGCCTCTGTGAAGAGTATGATACGATGATGATAATGAATTTAAATATATCGATTTTATAATTATTATAAATCTCGTCGTAATATTCGTTAGTGAATTTAGTTTCAAATAAATTCGCGGAATTTACTCTTAATTCCTGGCTGCATTCCAAATGAATTAATAAAAAAAAAAAAGTGCAATAATGAAACTTTTATCTGTACGTATTTTGTCGAATGTATTCTTCTTGAGCCGTCTTGGCTATCGAGGGTTAACGTTCACATCATTCAGGTCTTTCATCCATGTTTGCCGGTCTCGTACCAGTTGGCCAAGTTTCCCCCAGTCTCGATAACAATCCTCCATGTATAGATGTTGGAAATCCATCACGTCCTTCCAACACCATGAGCACCTTCCTTTTGCGCCCAACCGTATTCTTTGGATTATCTCCAGTACTCACATCAAATGACATAGATAGTGGTTCTTATTCGCCCGTTCCATTACTTATTTGTAATTTTTGTTGTCCACGGTATTGCAAGTAATTGTATATACGGCTATGAACGCTTCTAATCTTTTTATTTGATTTGGCTTTTAAATCCAAGTTTCTGCCGCGTATTGAAAAACCTTAGGAAGATACGCCCATTTCAATTGTTGTGTTTTGAGAAAAACCTAAACTCAGCAATAGGTCGAGATGGGCATAATGTTATATATATATATATACATGTCGGCATACGCGTATATTAATTCGATTAACATTTCGATATATCGAGTTAAGTTTTTGCTCAATATGTACATTCTATAAATTCTTTTGACCAAATGTGTGGAATGTAGTGATTTGTAAAAACAACAAGAAATGAGTTAAAATCATTAAACGTTTTATAAAAATTACAAAAATATTTTCGGCTATTATTAACAGATTCACTGTTAGCTTATTTTATAAATACTGTTTTTCATTTAGTTAATTTTTATAAATTTTATATCTAAATAAAGTACTTTTACATTTTATATTAAGTAGATTGTGTCCTTTTCTACATTCACTATCAGATTATTTTTCATTTTTTATTTATTTATTTAACAGCGGTACTTATTGCCTTTCGGCCATGACCACTTAATTTATATTAATTAAATACAATCCATTAAATTTGCACAAATAAGATACGCGTACAGTTTACGTATTGTAGTTATATCGTCCCGGAGAACATCCTTCAAATCTATTCAGCGTTCTGCAATTTTCGCATTTTTTGCATTTAACAGGTGGTGTACAGTCACGGGTTCATCACAGAGTTCGCACTCTGGAGGTTCGTCATCTAGATATACGCACGCGTACATATGTGATATTCTGAGCCGGGCCAGTACTTTTTCATATATATGGAACTTTCTTGTGTCGTTGTCCTTTGAGAATATATCCTCAGTTTATTTTTACTGCATCGGTACTAATCCATCTTTCATTCCATTTCCGTAGTGTGCATAGTCCATAGTGATCGAGCGGATCTTTTCCCGTGGCAGGTGGAGCAATCTGACCATTTCGAGATTCGGGTCAGCAAGATCTGCACGTCGCTGCCATAGAGCTTGTGCCTAACGGATCCATTAATGCTAGAGCTAGATTAGGATGATTTATCTTCGTCAGCACGGTTGCTCCATTAAAGATTTTTCATTTTGTTTAACTTTTATAAATTTCTAGTATTTTTAAATGTTATTTTCCTTATATACTTTATTACGTGTTCACCTTAATAATGAATACTCGAAAAGCTGTGTAATTTTTATAAAAACGTTTGGTGATTTTAACTCGTTTCTTGTTGCTTATTCTCTTAATTCGCTTGTCGGATGCTGTTTGAAAATTATTTTCACGAATAGAATTTCGTCTCGGGTAATACGAATTATCGTGCCTAAAATATATAATTTAACCATTTCGGCGTCCCTCATACAGTACACAAAACTCTTTCGATAGTTCACACACACACACAGTTTTCACACAAATATTTATACAACACGACGAAATTATCTACTAAAAGTCAGTATCGTACGTAAAACATTATATTTTCACATTCTTGCGTGATTTTCTTGTAAACTCTTTCATATACTATATAAATATAGATAATAATTTTATGATAAAAATTGATGTAGAATTACGCGATATTTGTTCGTTGGTTTATCATTAAAAAATAATAAATCGATTTATTATTAACGACGTATTTTAATCGTTATAACGACCAAATGATTAAGGAATTACGTTTCTTATTCCGATAATCTGGAATTTAACGCTACCACTATGAAAAAACAGGGGCGTAAAATGACATTTTGAAATATGAAAATGTTTTTTTTTTTACAAATTTCAGAGGACATTTTACAGATAAAAATTTCCGCCGGCGTCAAAATATATTTTTTAATTTCGTTGTATACTTTCCTGGAAACTACTTTGCTTGCAGGTATTTAGACATAAATAAGAAACTCAATAGGACGGAATAAAATCGGTCAAAGTGGCATTCGAATTTTAATTTATGTAAACATTTGAAATTGGGGTCTCCATCGTTTTTTCTTTGTTTTTTTTTAAGTAATAAAAATAACGTACAATCCGTAAATAAATTTAGTGCGACCAATTAAGGAGAAAACCCTGTAGCGAGATAAATTATCAATCGTTATTAGATAAATATATAATTAGGAAATGAATTATCTTTAAAATTGTTTATATCGAGAAAATCGCGTATAGGGTCGTGCCATATCGTTCTCCTAGCCCGAAGTGAATAGTTTATTAGTATGCGTTTAGCAGTTAACGTAAAATGTTGTGGATACTTTAAAGATACTCAGATGTGAGTTGAGATGTAAGGCGAGGTGGAATTTAGGGCAATTAACAGTTAGTTCGAACTGTAATTTTTGTAGAATACCAAAAGATTAATCAAAAGCTTATAGTTGATGTACAGATGTTTCTTCGTTTTTTTGTTGTTCAAAAAAATAACTAAGTGCGATGGACAAATGCCGGGTAAGTATTATACTCGTTTTGTCAATTATGTAATTAATACCAGTATTGAAACGAATACTCAAAATGAGACGATAACGAACTCTATATAGGAATATGGTCACAATTTCATCGAGGCATATTCGTACTTTTTAAAGAAAAAAAAAATGAATTTTATGTATTAATCACGAATAAAATAAAAAAGTCGAAATTAATTTTTGAAAATAAATTTTAATCGTATTTGAAATTTCGACGTTTACTTTCCTTTTTGATAATCTTGTACATTAGGGTAACAAATCGACGATATATTTGTTAAAGATTAATTAAATACTCGGAAAAATAAAATCCGCCATTTCGACCATAAATCTTATTTCGAAATTTGTACGTTAATATATTCGATTTTAACCGTCATTCTATTCGTTATTTTCTATTATAAAACTTTATTTTTGATTAAATTATAAATTTCGTAAGTTTTATATTCTAACAGCTGTTTAAGCTTTCGTTTGTATTTTCGAACGATTAATATTTATAAACGTTAATTTTAAACCGATAAATTCATTAATAGTTTAGTCGATACTTTTGTTAATTAAATTCTTTTGTTTTAAGACGGCAACTTTCATTATTAATATTTTAATATTGCGAGTTTAAATGATTTTTCATCTAAACATTTTATAATAATGTACATTTTACACATCTTTTGATAATACTGTAGACATTTATTTAAAAGTAAAAATATTCGTTTACAATTTTCACAGCTAAAGTCTAAATGAGTAATAAAATGCCGCGCTTTAAAATAACACGATTAATATATATATACTATATAAATATATATATTACTATTTATATAATCACAGATTAGGAGAATTGTTTATTAACAACTAGTATTATATCAAATGTTGAATATATCGGAGATTTTATAAATTATAAACCAAACAAAATCATAACATAGTTTAATCACTAAAAGCTTTACAATAAAAAACTGTTAGTGATTAAATTGTGTTACGACATTGTTCGGTTTATAGTATTTTATCGTTACAAGTATCTCAGGAAATTTATTTTACCGGTTTTTTATAAAACGAATACTACGGAAGGTGTTAAAGTGTTGCGGCTTTCAATCACTATATATTAGATACCAATATTTTAGAAATCTTACTGTTTTAACTCAATTGCAATTCTTAATCTATTTTAACATTTCAAATATGATTCAAACAAAAATATGTGCATCATGTTCAGTAACGTGAAAACTAGAAAATATATTGTCACACACTGCGGATTATGCGACCTTTTTTTTTTGTAAATCGATATAAATTTATATTATTATTATTATTATATAACATTTATAAGATTATTTTTTGTAAATCGATATAAATTTATATTATTATTATTATATACATAGACATTCACTCATTGTCTTCTTCATATACGTTCCCTTAAAAATTTGAATTTAGAAAAACCGCCCCTAATAAATTTATGTGTGTGTGTAGTTTTAATTGCGTACTTACTCGTGCATACGTCCGAGACAATCGATAAATCCGAATCGATTATTACGATTGGATCATTTAAAAGTTTCTTCGGAGAATTCATGGAACTTGCGTCGAAATTTAATACGAACGTTTAACAAATTCACTATTATACGCACTAACACGAAAATTATATTACGTAATAATAATAATAATAATCCTCTTAATTGTCGAATATTTATACTTAAAAATAAACGTTAATTTTTGTTTTGTTTTGTTTTTCGCGATAATTATCGATTTTTAATCGTATTTAATATTAAAGGTAAAAATAAAATAATTAAAGATTTTACAAAAAATATATATATATATATATAATTATCGCGCGGGGCTCGATGCGTCACCGACGTAATGTATCCTAATAACGAAGTATACTTGCAATGTAATAAAAGTGTTACAGTACACACAACAGCACGATTAGACGTAAATAAACTACTAGTAAATCGTTATTTAATATTACAACGACGCTAGACGCTTAATGTATGTAACATTCTCGGTGCATAGTTAATGCGCGCATAATATCCACCACTAGGCCACTCTACTAGACGCGATGGACGGTCGCTCTTTACCCTTTCGTCCGGAGGTTACCGCTCGCGACGTTGTTGTACACCGCCTAAGTAGTTATCGGGTGCAAGAAGAGGTTCTCTGCGATTTGACGCCGCATTTCGATTCGGTTCTTCTTGGTTCTCAATGAATATGTGCGATGTGATTTCTTCTTCCTATATTTTTCTTTCCAACTTTATTTTCCATTCTATTACACCGCCGCTCGTAAATCCGCGCCGTATCAAAAACCCTACCTACACATCCTTCGGAAATGGCGGGGTAATTTCATTCCAGCGGCGGCGGAGGGGTGCTGCTCGTTTTTTGTTTCGTTAAAAGATTTTAATACGCCTACTACACGAGGACCGAGTTCCTTAATGTATATATATATATATATATATATATATAATATAAAATGCGTGTATTCATATATTTTTTACCTGGGATGATTGCGTTGTCTCATTCTGATGTTCTTTCATCACCTAGCTGCTGATTTTTGTTCATTGGTAATTTTTATGTATGTACGTATGTATAAAATTATTTATGTTTATTTACGTGTATTTGTACGTTACATGTCATTCTATTTCATTCCTTCGAACAGACTTTTAACATTCTGGCTTCCTAATCGACTCATCTAGTACAATTATTCATTCTTCATTGCACCGTTTTCCATCTTATTCTAAACGATATATTCAGACGGTACTTCTCTCTCATCATGCTTATTGTATTTAGAAATAAATATATAAATACACATATGTATATATATGTACGCACATATATTTATATGTCGATCATATGTGTTTTACGTGTTTGTACATAACCCGTCGTTAACGTTGATTAAGCATATGTGCAACGTATGTGCGTATAGTGTTATATTATTGTTCGTACGTAGGTGAAAAATATATGTATATATATATATATATATATATATATATATATAATTCCATCTTGCACTTATGCTCGAAAATAATATATATATATATATTATGTATAGGTCTCTCAATTCTTTTAGTTTTTTGCTACGGTACATACACACACGACGAATCGTGACCTTCAACTCCCCCGCTTCGTGAAATTGTTACCTTTTCCAGCTAACTATTTCGTGCTTAGAAGATGCTCACAGGCCCCTCGTTTAGTAAAACCTACTAGAAGACCGCAAGCTCGTTTCCTTACAGCTGGACAGGTAAAAAAGTAACCGCCACCTACAGAATAAAATTGTATACATACACATGTATATATATATATATATATATATATATACATATATGAATAAACACACGTTATGAGCATTCATCATAATAGGGCCTCGAACGCACTTACACGCCTGACTAAATGACGTGAGTTAATTTCCATTGTGTTTATTTTATAACTAAATTTATGCCCGTTGCGTGCGTGCATATATGAATACATCATTATTCTATCCTACTCCTAGTCTTTTGACATATATACATTTTATATATATATATATATATATATATATATATATATATATATATGTGCATACGTAAATATGTTTTTTATATATGTATATAAATCGTAAGCATATATATTTCCAAGCATGCTATAGCGTGTCTATTTACGTATTTTGTACACCTATAAAAATGTATGCTATATATACACACCTACACATGGTGATATGTAAACGATATATTTTGCATTCATAATAAGCACAAACGTATGTGAAGTATTAAATTTTATATTTATAATATATATATATATACACATATGTATATATAAATACATTATATATATATGTATATTTACATATGTAGGTTTTTAATATATGTTTTAGTGTTACACGTGTCCTATAAACGCTTTATGTGTTGAACTTTTTGTTGCCATGCGTCGTCGTCACATATAACGTCGCGCACGATCTTTTTTTTTAATATATTCCGCCGCGTTATTATGACGATTGGCTCGACTTTACATATTCCGTTTTACTTATTACGAATTCAACGACGAATACATACACGTACGTGCAGTGGCGTGTACAGGGGGGTTTGGGGGTCTGAACCCCACCCTGGAATCAATCTGATAATAAGAAAATGTATACTCTTTGTTAAATGAGGTTTTGCATTTGTTAAACCCATTTTTTTTTATTTTAATTTATTTTATTTAAATTTCGTTGTTTTTGAAGTAAATAAATAGTTTTGTAATATATTATAAATAATAATTTGTATATTATACGTAACCCTGTTCGTATAATATTTTGTTTTCGTTATATTGATAGCAAGAAAACAGGCCTGTCGCTGTTTTATTTTAGCTCGCGTCTAATAAGTATAAAAATAACTCTGGTGAGTTGGATTGCTTAGGGCTCGGGATTTAACCTACTTAAGTTTTGGTTATTTACTTAAAGTTCAATTTAACTTGGGTTTACTGTTATAATTTAGTTTTGTCTGAACCTCCTCTTCAACCAAGTCGGGCTATGCCACTGCGTACGTATATATATATATATATATATATATATATATATATATATATATATATATATATATATATATATATATATATCGATATAATATTCTGGGTTTTATTTTCATATTTCTATTTTAATACATTTTCGATGTATTAATAAACGTAACGCATTATACGTATGTCTGTATATGTATACATGGAGAATATACAATAATAAATAGCTAGTTCTGATGGTACGGTCGGGTAGAATAATAATACGTGGACGAAAGATGACAAATGTTACATACGCAGACCATACCGCCGTAATTGCCGGGAATACGAATGAAATGTGATCGTTAGTAAATCGATCGGAAGAAATCAGCAGGCAAAATGGATTAAACGTAAATAAAAACAAGACGAAAGTAATAACGATCATAGGAGCGAGGATATATATAATACCTAACAAACGAAACTCGTCGGCTCTGAAACTGTCGAAAACTACGTATATTTAGGATCAGTTTAGGTGAACTCCGAAGAGAAAATGCTAAAAATGCGACGATAAAGCTGAACATGATATGGAAAGACAACTCCATCAGAAAGAACGCGAAGATTGGACTAGGGTAAAAGTTTGTTTTCTCCGTCGTGTTATATGCGGTGGAAATCTGGATATTAAAGAAAGCAGACGGGAAAAGAATCGATTCTTTCGAAATGCGGTGTTGGAGAAGACTTTTGAGAATTTCGTAGACAGGCAGCAGGAACGAACCAATCGGTACTCAAAAGAAATCGGCGTAACACGGAGACTGTCATAAACGACGTATAGAAATTCTTGAGACATACAATACGAAAATAAGAAGAAATGGAATTGGAACGTACAATAAGAATGGACAAGGTTAAAAGCCACGGCCGGGACATACGCCGACAAGATGGACAGATGATATTATTCAAGAAATGGCGGAATTGTCGTTTGCGACATGTTGAAGATCCGGACGAATGACGTAAAATCAACAAATTAATGGCGAATTAAAATCACGGTACCTTGTTTAGGGTGACGACCATTGATAATGGTGATGATATATATATATATATATATATATATAATGTGTGTTTATTGTACGTATGTTTTTATATTTAAAAGTGGTCGTATTGTAGTTTTCTGAAGAATATTGGTATTTTGCAATTATGTATATATATATATATATATACAAACATGTACGTTTATTCGTAATTTGGCGAACATATGAAATCATGTAAATTTCCCATGGATACGTTAGAAATATAATTTAGATTAAATACGGTATTTTTGTTCCGAGGTTTTTGAATCTAGGTTATTCTGATGTTTACATATGATGAAATTGATACGGTTTAAATAATTCATTTATTATTATTATTATTATTATTATTATTATTGTAGTTGTTGTCATATTTCCTAATTTAGAAATAAATATTCGTTGCGAAACAATTATTAAATCCTCCGCGAAGTGTAAGTCTTTATTTGAATTTATAATATAAATTTAATACACTACAGTAGTTTCATATTTAAATAAAAATACTGTTGTAATTTTAAAAGCGGGGAGCGCAATTTCTCGAGTTTAAGGCGGTTTTTTGTCATTTTAACTCGACCACGTTTAATAGTAATAATAATTATTATTATTGTTGTTTATCTAGACATTCGTTGGTGGTGGGTAAATTGATTTTATAATAACGTTATATTTATGGCCGCGTTATTCCGTTACAATTTTTATCCTTCTATTTTATATATGCGAAAAAACAATAAAAATTATTTGAAAAAAATAAATAAATCATCCTAACCAATAATTCCACCATATATAAGTCGGAGGAGTATCGCACGAATCAGCCACGCTGGAATATTAAATAGCGCTGCGTGTCTTTTAGTATCTACACTCAGCTCCCACCCCTTCGTATGCGATGAATCGTGGACGGTCTCGAATGTTGACGTTTGGTATGTAAAATTTAAACGTGCGTGATTAAGAGTATATTTTCCTCAAAGCTGATTAATAAATACACGTGACTTTGCTTTTTCTATTTTAGGCGTCTCCTTAACTTATCGTACCGTCCTCGGTGAGATTGAAGCAATTCTAAAGTAAAACCTGACTGTCGTATTAAGTAGTTAAATATCTTATATACGGCTGCTTGAAGATTCATAGCTGTAGAGTGCGCTTAAAATATAAGACGTATAGTGGTAATGTATTACATATATGTAAGTCCGCGCGCGCGCACACACACATATATATATATATGTATGTAAATATAAATAAATATATATACATAACGTGTACTATTTACGCGCATATGTATATTTTATAAGTAAATAAAATTCGAAATATGTGAAGTTATATTTCATATATATTCCACCTCGATGGAAGTTCTCATAAATTACTATGATCCTAAAGCTCTGAAAGAATAGTACACAACTCGCATCCTACCGTCCAATATCACTGCTATCTGTTTTTGCACAATTACTTTAAAAATTATTTAAAAACTTATTATCAGTCAGACTAACTAATATGATGGAAGGAAAGTTGTTCCACAACACCAATACAGTACAACAGATCCCTTATAGAATTGTGGAAATGTTTGAGAACGTATTCAAAACAATCCGTAGATATTACAAAAGCACTTGACAACACGTGGCACGAAGGTTTATTATACGAAATTAAAACATTATTTCCTGAACAGTATTATCAAATTATGAAATCATATCTAACGAACAAACAATTTCGTGTTAAATGCTGTGATGACTACTCTGAACCGCATCCAATTATAGCCGGTGTTCCTCGGACAATTTATATACAGCGAACCTTTTCCAGCCGTGGGCAATGTCAAAGTGACTACTTTTGCCGATGGCACAATGCTCATTACTCAAAATAAGAAGCCTAGTGGCAGTTGCAGCGCTACAGGAAAGTTCGGATGTTGTTCTACAGTAGACACAATCATGAAAACTGTGAATAGCGATAAATGCACCAATTTTACCAATAGAACCGATCATCATAATTATCTATCGCTATGTAAAAATATTATACCAAGAATAAACAGCATTATCCTAGGAGAGTAAACTTTGAAAAATGTATATAAAAAAAAAAAAAGAAGAAAATAACTAGATATAAAATTATGATCTCTCTATTGACTAATAGGGTATCGTTCGAACCTCTGCTTAGCCAATAGAATATTAATATGTAATGCAGTAATAAAGTTAACATGGACCTATGCTGCACCAACATGGCTAAGAAAAAGGTAGAAATGTAATACAACATTTTCGAAATAAAACTTTAAGGCTGATATACAGAATGCCGTGGTACATCACCAATAACGAACTTGGGGTCTGTATGCTTGACGAAAAAATAAAGCAACGGACTCTCGAAATGAGCTAATAACTGCCCTTCCGGATGTCACGGTAATCAAACGATTGAAAAGAACTAGTATTCGCGACCTAGTTTAGGAAATGAACTGAATTCGTTAATGGATATGTATTGGCCATACAAGAGAATGATACCATTCACAGGTAGACAACTTGGCTAGGAATAAATTGGCAGAAGTAGAAAAAAAATAACTAACTATATTATCATAAGCGTTAACGATGGATTAGTAACATGTAAGATTGGCAGTTACATTGATAAACTGCAGAATCGTTCAACGTGCTCGTTTGCGATATATTTTACTATTTGTTGAATTTCATTAGTTATACTTTTACGTAAACCCCTAATGATACATCGTAGTTACGACTAGTCTTTGTTTTTTTTTAATGACCGTCACACGTGAGGTACAAACAAATTCTGTTAAACGGTAATTACCGATATAATAGGAAATTTATTTTTGACTCATCGGATTATATATATGTATATACACATATATATATATATGAATGTATGTGCCTTGCCGTTTTATATATATATATATATATATATATATATATATATATAATAATGTTGCATATACATACGTTCAAATATATGTACGAAGAAGAATTACATACGAATTCATTTATACAGTGCTGCCAGTTTATTTCAAGAGTTATATTGTAACTTAGGAAGTAGAAATGAATAAAGAGAAATATCGTGTGAGTGCGACGGTTACAAAAACAATAATCACACGTGTCAGGGTCACGAAAGTCAACGCATTCGTGCTAGCTACCATTAAAAGTTTATGTATTAGTAAGTATTTATCTTTATACGCGTATAATATTAATACATTATTTAGATTTAAATTATAAGCGATAATGTATTTACTTACGGGTGTTTATGCGATATGTATGTATGTACATGCCCGTGGAGTTGGTTATACGGTGTCGAATTTTACGATCTATAATATGTGAAAGAGCATAATACATATATATATATATATATATATATATGTATGATTAGCCTTGGGCGTTACTGGCTTGTTGAGAAAATAATAGAAGTTAAGTATAAAAGTGTGAAAAGAATTAATGTGCGTGCGTTTATTGTAAATTGAATTTTACGAATAATAGTGCAGTTCTGCGTTAATATGTGACTATGGTAATTTTAAAAATAAACGTATTTATTAATACTCATATACATATATGTTAACCGGCTAATAAATTAACACGTATTATCGATACACCACCGAGTACAGATAAACAAACCAAGGGTGAAAATATCTCCGGAAATAAAGATGTTATCAGTAAAATGAAAAGATTAAACTACCTATTTTTTACTGTTACATTCCCAGCTAACACAAATATTAGGGATATAATAAATATAAAACAACGGTGTTATTGCTTAATATCATGGGAAAAATATAAACTTGATAATAAAGTTATCTGGGGTGTCAGGCCCGTGGACATTTATGATGTCTTCAACAAAGTAAAATGTTTAAAATGTAGTGGTCACATTCTCTTAGAATGCGCCGAAAATAATCAAAAAAAGTGTGCCAATTGCGCAAATAAACATACAGCAAACTCAAAAAGCTGTCCAATCTATAACCGATTTTTTGAAATAGTATCAAATAATATTATTAAATAAGAATCCTATAACACTAACAGCTGTACCATAAATAATAATAACAATAATATAAATAGTAGTTATTAAGTTCGATGCTAAAATTAATAAAAGTAGTAATAACAATAGTGATAATAGTAATAATAATAATAATAAAAAATCAATTGAAAATTAGTTAAATCACTAATATTTATTTTCTTAAGGAAAACACAAAGCTTTTCGGCATTTACGCCATTATCAAGTGAAAAATTTTAAAAAATCATAATTTTAAAAATATAAATTAAATATAATTACTTAAAAATATGTGATGGTAATTGTGAAAATATGATCCAAAAATGATGTCTGCTTAGTGATTTAACTAATTTTTGATTTTTTATAAAAAAATCACTACATTCCACATTATATAAAAAATTAAAATAATAATAATAGCTGAAGAAATTCAGCTGATTACCCAAAGTGCACTTATACACAGGCTCTTAATAGAAATAAAAAATAGGCAGAAGTCGGGATAACGAGAATAATTGCGATTTATCTTACAACAGCGTTTAAATCATTAGGTTTAAGCAACATCCAATATTATAACTAAACTAAGATCAAATCGTGGATCTGATATTTACACCGTAATTACTACAATTATTGGGTAATCAAAACGCTCGTGTAAACGTGTATACAATGTGCGGAGAGGGTGTAATTACGTGCAATGCTAATTCAATTAGAAATAAGATATTAGAGGTAGAACAGTTTATGCAGAGCAATAGTATACACATTGCAGGCTCTCAGAGACAAAAATTGATGTTAATTTTAAATTTAAATTACTAAATTATCAAATATTCCGAAATGATCGAACAGATAATATGAGAGCAGTAGCTTTAATAGTTCATAGTAGTTTGCACCTGCACGCCACTGCCTGTACCACGTACTAGACAGGTGCAGTGTGAGCAAACTTTCAGATACGAAATAATCGCTAGTTATCTTTGCAGCATACCGATCACCAGTTAAACCTACTGATCTTGAAATAGGATCTTTATTAAATGTGTCAACACGAGTCTTAATAATTGGAGATCTAAATACGAATAATCGCAAATGAGAAAGTGAGATCGATTACCAAAGGTGCAAAAATAATTATTTAACTTAAAAACTACGTTCGTAAATGTTATCGAAGAACTACTAATCAAAATACACTCAATTATAAGAAGTTGTACAAAAAATTGAATAAGCTAATCAAAAGACTAATAAATTAAAGAAATTTGCAGTATGATAAATTTCTTAAAAACCAGCTTTCCAGTCGACAACAGCTTGTGGAAAATCAATAGATATTTCTCTAGAAGTCAACCCGAACTTGAGACCCAATCTGTTGAACTACTTGACCATTTCAGTACAGTTCATAGTCAGAATGATATGATGTCAACCCGGTACCAAGTATATACTTATTTCATGCAGGTTTTGGTGGCGGTTTTTCATGCAGTTTATTTATATTATTTATATCGCGATACACGGGAAGAATGTTGTTTTGTTTCGGTACGTGTTGATGATAATTGTTGTTTCTTATTTTAAATGTAAAAATACACTTTTTATTTATTTATTATTTATTTAAACAAACGATTTCACTTTACACCACGGTTATGATTTTGCAAGTAAATCTCACAACACCCCAAAAGAGTTTAAAAGCTTTATCTCCTACGTCAGACAAAAAAATTCAGTTAACCACGATCAAATTAGTATAAAAAATCTGCCAATTTAAGCAATAGTAGCGTCTGAAATTCTATTTAATTAATGCGTTTGCGCTATTATCCTGTGTGGTTGAGAGTATCAGTCACGGTACCTGTAGCAAAACCTGGAAAGGATGCCTCCTCGGTTCAAAATGAAAAGACTAGTGTGTTTATTCAGTAATATGAGTAAGATTTTTGAAAAAATACTCCTAGTCAGACTAAGGGCTTATAGCGAGAAGAAATCTATCATATCTGACTCGCCATTTGGTTTTCGACCAAATACAACGATTTAGAATGATTCTACTGCATTAATTACAGCTTACATACGTTGGAAAGTTGTCTAGAATGGCACCGATATATTTGATTCCAGTCTTTGTACGGATGTGTTATTATTAGGAATCGGAGAATGTCTCATTTTTGTAAATAATATTGACTTAAAGTATGATCTTAATTTTTCAAATCCTATATTTGACCTTCTTTGAATCTGCACGACACAATAGATAGCTCCGCATACAAAGCCAACTGCAGATTTTTACCTTTACGAATATCATTACTAAATAAGTGAAAAAGATAGCGAGTATACTTCCTTGTGGTACTCCGGCTAAGATGTACCTCGCCAAAGAGTTACTATTATTTATTTTAACCATAAATTTCCTATTTGTTAAATAATAATCTTTAATAAGTCTACCGGTATAATGATGAGGAAATTTTAGTCGAATTAATTTATTTACCAAGTCGACACGCCATATAGTTAAAAGGCTTTCTCAATATCTAAAAAAGTAAATCTGCGTTTTGATTAAAACCATCTGTTATAAACTCTGTAATTCTCACATAGGAAATTTTATACATATATTATATATATATATATGTGTGTGTGTTATGGGTACGTAAATGTATCTTTTTTCTAAAGATGAGTTATTATTTAACTTTATTAACGATTATATATATATATATATATATATATATATATATATATATATATATATATATATATATATATATTGATTACCAATTCTTAAAACCAATTGATTATTCTTAATGGAAAGGTAATATTATAATTATTATTTTTTAAAATGGAGATGCCTTTACAGCCTACCTAACGTGATAGTGTGGGGACTATTTACAATTTAATCAAAGATGCTGACTTCGGTATTATAAATAATCAGGACTTATTTTACTTGTTTCTATATTTGTTTTCTACTAATTTTTTAAATTCGAATCATCTAAATGAACCCATTTAAAATAATGTTCGTTTCTTTTTATAAACTTCGAGAAATGATAATTCTATCGTGATTTCAATCTTGTTGTTCGCCGATCATTAATCTTATTTCGCACGCACCGGTGTAGAGAACCAATTATCTAAATTGTCTAGTAGCGTACTTCTACATTATTCTATACGCCAGTTTACTGGAGATTAATGAATTTAAACAATATCTAGTTACTTCGATTTGTTTTTAATAGTTTCTAATATATTATCGTCGCAAAATTCGATTATATACTGTTACGTATTAAATCTAGCGCGATCTGTAAAACAGGTGTGATCTGTACACGATTGAACTAAGACCTAGTGAACATTTATCTTTCGTTAGTCAACCACCGATACACTTGCGGCGGTAGACAGCTACCTTTTTACATATATACCATATCAGAAATGACGCTGACGGGCAGACGCATTATCATATTCTAATAAGTTTTGTAAGTTTAAATATTATCGTCAGATTCTACACGTTCAAATTATATCCATCATGCCTTTTAAGCCTTCTATCTGCTATATATATATATATATACGCGCGTCAATTCGCGCATTATATATACACACATTATATTGTACTGGAGCTTTTAAATTGTAGCGCTACAGGAGAATATCTGCATGTAGGCCTTTCTCAACTTCCCCTATCTTATAATCTAATTGTTTCCATCATTCTTATTACGTCGTCATCCCAACGAAAGGTTTCATTCGTTTCTTGTCCATAGGCCATTATTGTAGAACACACCAGTGTTTACTCTTCTCTTCCATATTTGAATTTCTGTTATTTCATTATTCGATTTTATTCTAATATCCGAAACTGGGTTTAAAATTGACGCAGAATCGGAATAACTGATATTTTACCCGTATGACCTCGATCAAATAGTCAGCGACGATTATATTATCTTTATTAACGGAGATTACGGTTTCATTTTGTATCCGAAGTCTGTGGTACCTTATATTTTCGAGAAGAAGCTAACGGATTTATGGACCCTAATTCGAGTGTACTACGAATGATAAGAAAAACAAAACGAATTAAAATATTGTTTTAATACGAACGGGAGTTATTGCTAACCATTCGCGAAGCGTTATTATTATTAATAATAATGATAGCTCTACCCCTCCAAACAATAATTCGGTATTGTTAATTGTAAATGTGTATCTTAAATAGAAGGTAGCCGTAGTGAATACACTTGGAAACATTTCGTAATTATATTATTCGAATCGATACGAAAAACAATAATAAAAAGAAAACTACCAAATGTGTCCGTTTTGTCGTAATATCGAACTTTGCAAATTTGCAAATCGTGGGTTTGGGGGGTCTGAACCCCACCCTGGAATCAATCTGATAATAAGAAAATATATACTCGTTGTTAAATGAGGTTTTGCATTTGTTAAACGGTGGATTGTTTTGTATATATTTCTCCCGATTAAACTTAAACTATAGTGCGGGAAAGACAACTCCAATATAAAAGTGGAAAAAAAAACATTAATTTACATCGTAAATCTGACGAATATATTGACAAGGTGGAAAGAGTATTGCAAGAATTTAGTGGAAGATTTAGATGAACGAAATGGATGGACCATAACGTTCAATAACGCTTTTAAAAAGGAACCACCCTTATTAAAAGATGACTAAAGTCATTTAAAGCTGCGCGAGAGGATCGTATTGTAACGGAGATGTTCAAATAATCTATAGATATTTTCTAAAACGTACAGCGAAATATATGAAGTGCAAACATATGGCCAAATGACTGAACAACATCGATATATGTCCCAATCCGTAAGAAGGGATCGCGCGGGATATATGCAAAAATTATAGAACGCTCGTATGGCGTGTCGGTAAAGTAATGCCGCATATTAGCGTTGTTATAATTGAAACAGCGATAATCAATAATAAACTTTCACGTTATTCCTAATAGAAATTTTTATATAGCCGTTTATCGTTCTATATTTCGTTATAAATATAAACCGAATTATCGTGTAATGTTTAACTTAGATATACACACACACACACACACACACACATCCGGGAGAACTGATTGTAATCGCTTTACGATAAAAATAACATTATTAATAAAGTAGTAAAGGGGATTTAAGATTCGGATTTTTCGATAAAAGATTATGAAAAAATGAGAAAAATAATAAAGCCGCCCTTGTGTAATGTTTGAAATTTAAGGATTACGAACTTCGCTGATTTCTAGAAAACAGTGTAAATATGTACATACAAACGAGCACGTATATATTTATATATGTGTGTGTGTGTGTGTGTATGTAGTTGAATGCGTGATGTTTGCCAAACTACCATTTAACAGTAAGGTCACATAATAGGGGGTTGTTAAATTTGCCAAAATCGCGCGTTTACAAAACCGACAAAAATACTACAGAATTCTAATTTCAGCCGTGTGAGAAAACTTTTCCACTTATTATTATTATCACTATTATCATCGTTGTTACGGTTAAGAACGCACTTTCAGACTGTTGAAATGTAATAGGAACTTCAGCCGCGTTCATCTGTATCAATTCAGTCGCTCACCCCAAACGTGTATGTTATATGTAAATGTTTTATGTCGTGTATATATATATATATATATGTATTTATGCACGTATATATGACACTGAGCGTACAGAAGCCAAGCAACCCCCAAGTGTTCGACGAATAACTCGCTTTATTTCCGGGAAGATGACTTTTAACACTTTTCCGAGTAATAATGACGTCTTTTTCGCGATTCTGAAAGCGTTGATTTTTCACACACGCTTTCCCGAATCCCAGTTGTATGCAGATTACGTATAAGCGACCTTTTCAATTTAATTTTAAAATACAAAAAAAAAAAAAATAAAAAAAAGAAAAAAATAAAAAAAAAAAGGAAATAAACCGATGAAGAGAGTCGAGTACAAAACAAAAACAATTTTAAACGAACGTGTTCAAAGGAGAAAAAGTCGCGTATAAAAGTTGACGCTTCCTCGTTAAAATAAATTTATGCTTCCTTTAGTCAAGCTCGATTCGTGTGTTATGCTCATCATATATTCATCATATATGTGCGTAGTATATACACACACATATATATATATATAATATATATATATACATTGCATGATGTACTTGACATTTTTATTATTGTTTTTCTTTTTATCATTACTCGTGGCTTTTGTCGCATATATTTCTTTTTTCATCGAAAAAGACAAAGGTTAACACAACGCGTATAAATGAAAAAAAGCATTTTCAATTATGAATAATAGTAATAATGATGATGACAGTAATAATTCAAATTCAAATTTATTTCACATTATCGAGATATCTCCAATGTTACATACAAAGAAATAATAGTAACAGTCTTGGATAAGTAAAATAAAATCACCCTATATGATGCGCTAATGGTAAAACACAATATTTCGTTCACTCGCGTCATGAGCACATCCATTATACATAACACTTGAAAACTCCGACATTATTACACAATGAGTATATAAATACGATAAAGGGCATTATCGAACAGAAACATATGAAAACTACGATTAAGGCTTATTATATAAAGACAGTGCAAGTTCAGAATTCCAGTTATAATTTACCTTATAAATTTGACAAATAAACTATTTAATAAAAGAAATACTAACAATAATAATAATTATAATAACTAATAATAATAATATAAAATCAATGGTAATGATAAAAACACGTAATTTTGATCATAAATTTGACAAATAAAGTATTTAATAAAACAAATACTAATAAATAATAATATAAAATCTAAATAGATTTTATATTTTAGGACAATTAATTAAAATAAACGACGACTTAGAAGGTGAAATATCCGGAAGAATATAATTAGCATTCTCAAAGCTTAGAAGCATTAAGGAAGTTAAAATTAAGCCTGAAAAGGCATGCGTTCGATCAGTGTGTAATGCCAGTGTTAACGTATGCTAGTGAAACATGGATATTAACAACAACAACAAAAAATGTAACAAAAAATAAAAGTTAATCAGCGAAAAATGGAAAGGTCTATGCTGGGAATCACTCTGATGGACAAATGGACGACAAAGCGCATAACGACAAAAGTTAAAGATGCAATAAGTATTATTAAACATAGTAAATGGAGATGGTGCGGACATGTGGCTAGAGCCGAAAACCGCTGGATAAGTGCGTCAACATCGTGGAAACCTGAGAGCACAAACGAGCCGTAGGACGACCAAGGATACGGTGGATAGATGAAATGGGAAAAGTTGGGTGAGGCCTTCGTCCAGCAGTGGACTGATAACGGCAAATTTACATCATAAATTCGACGAATAAAGTATTTAATAAAACAAATGCTAATAAATAATAATAATATAAAATCAATGGCGATGATAAAAAAAATGTAATTTACATAATAGATTCGGCGAATAAAGTATTTAATAAAACAAATACTAATAATAATGATAATAAATCATGATACGCCTTATAAATAGACGATTATCGATCATATCTGGGAACTGTCGCATCATCGAGCTTACACCACCGTGATTAAAAGTTGATCGAACTTGATGGAAGTAACATCAGCCATTTTGTAAAATTAAACGCTTGTCTGTTTATATGTTATCAAATCGATTTGCAAATACATCTCCACCGGCTTATGTACTAATACGGTTTTACCGACTATTTCTTTTTTCCTTTTCATAAAGTTATACAGGCGACCTTTATTTTTCTTATCCGGAAAATCGCGAATTTTCGACATTAAATGTGCAAATATTTGTTGATACGCAGCTTTATTAATTTCATACATACATACATACATGCATATATGTAATGAATGCGTATGTGTGTATGCAAGTATTTACAACGAATAACAATCGACCTATATTAATGAGTTGTTACGAAAAATAGAAAACGTATAACATAATAGGAATATTGAATGGATTTAATAATTCGATTCGATTCAATCGAATCGAATTCATTTCGTTTTATTTCTTTTATTTTTAATAATAACGATAATAGGTTGTTTTTTTTTAGTGTTTACATATATAAAATGAAACCGACGAACTACGCCAGAGCGTTGGTAAACCGAGTTAAAATTACATTTTACTCGAACAAGTTTATAAATAGAAGTTAATAATAAGCATAAAACTAATTAAAAAATGTTTACAAAAATACTACAGTACCGATTTAGTAATCCAAATGTGTGAAAAAAAAATACAGTTAAACGAATTTGAAATGATACTTAATTTTTTTTTTTTTTAATGGACGCAACTGTTAAATTTTCACCGGATTTTTATACGATCGCCCAATTATTAACAGGGCTTGCTTAAAATTGCCACAGTATTTACATCGTTTCGGAATAAATGCTAAGGGACACGGTGGTAGCGTATTATTTCCCAAAATCCCGAACCACGAAACCATAAAATACCGCAACAAAACAAATCTAAAACACAAATGAAATAGCTCGAAATTTTCAAAAATTCCATTTTCGCGTACTTCGCTCTAGATTTCAGAAAGCGTCGTTACTATCTGCGTGTGTTTGTGTTATGTACGCGTGACGTCAAAACGGCTGGTTATGTAAATAGATAATTATTCTAAATTAAAACTATATATTATATATATATATGTGTGTGTGTGTATTGTAAATGAAGGACCTTTGTGTATAATCTTAAGTCTACTTTTAATTTAAATATAATTTTAACGCGCGCCAGAGTAATCGTAACAATAGCACACGACCCGGTTAAATGCCGATGTACGTGGAAATTTTCTAATTATTAATTAAAGAGGCAGTCATTTCTCATGATTAGAACGACAGTGCAGGGGAGGAGAATTATGTAATTTACAAAAAGTAATACTACTACTAATAAATAATAATATAAAATCGATAATAATGATTTAAAAACAAAATTTACGTCATAAATTTGACAAATAAAGTACTTGATAAAATAAATACCGAAAATAAATAATAATATAAAATAAATAATAACGATAACAGTAAATAATAATATAATTATAAATGATAATAATATTTAATAACAATATCGAACGACGACGATGGTTATCATGATAATTGTAACGTTATATAATACATAATCGCCATAATAATAATTTATAATAGATTTTTTTATTATTATTAATAATGGTGCAATACACCTTACCGCCAGTTTAGGCTTAATCAGTATACTACTTCCCTTTACAATACTGTATAGTTTATAATGTATATTAAAATTATTGCAGACATTATGGGTACATACATATACCAGTTGCCCGTGTGAACAATTAACACACTTAAACAATACTGCGCAGAAAGTTCACGCAAACACGTACATACGCATACATACATAGCGCGCGTAAATATACTCAGCCTATGCACGTATAATTTTATTTAGCAACTGAAAAGTTTTATCTTTATTCAGCAAAGTGCTGGTAAAAAATTTTAGTAACTATGCTGGAATCTCTTATGTAGTACATCGAGAACAACTAGTAGTATACAGTAATGCATAAAGTTAAACTAATTTTTATCGTATACCCCTAAGTGGTCTGAGATAGAGAACGTAAAAAAAGAGGTACGTGGCCGTCAGCAGTTTCTACTGCCCCACATTCACACTCGTCATACTTACTTAAATGAATGTGAAATAGAAAAGACCCAAAATTTTCCACGCTCCGTCGATAATCGGTTAATGTAGAAATCCGGGAATAATTTTCATTTTTGTTAATACATTACGGAATAGGCTAAGAGTGTGCCGCCCATTATTATTTTCTCATCTTTTTAACCAAATTTCTAAGTAGAGTTCTTAAACGTCTACCGGGAAGATTTCATAAATCAACAGGAAGCACTATTAAGAACTGCCAATAATAGAGATGTATGGAGGAAAACTATAATGCAACTTGCATAATAATACACGGTGTCACCAAGTCCTTAATGGACAGAGATGATGATGATAATGATGATAAATTTCATAATAATAATTAATAATAATAATGACGATAATGTTCAAATTTAAAAAAAAAAAAAAAACTTAAAAAAATACACTCGCAACAACCAAAAAAATACTTCACGTTTTCCGCTGTTCGGGTTATTTTGTACCGTATTTGGAAAGTCGCGCATCTTATTATATCTCTACACCGAAATAGGGTTGAGTCTATTTTACATACTCAATTAAAGATTTTTAATGATTTCGTATGTAAAACTGCACGATTTCGTGTAAAAAATCGATGCCGTCACATGGTCGAAAAGCTTAATAGCTTCTTAATTAATTAATTAATTAATTAATTGCTCGATCGAGATTGATTAATATTCGATTTATTTGTTCCGTAGGTACGGTAAATTAATGTCGAGCTTCGATTAATGTACGCTATTATGGTAAGTGAAATTTTAATACTAACGAAATTTTGTATATATACGAAATGCCTCGATTTTATTAAAAATATATTTATATAAATAAAATTGAAAAATGCACAGCGTTCTAGAATTAAGTGAACACCGGCGTCACTTTCGTCTGGATTCCAATCGAGGGATAATAGTCCACGATGAGGTACACCGTACGGCACAAAGACCTACCCAAACTTATTTACCGATAACGCTAGGAGAAGACAACGCAAAATATTATACTAAAAAAATTCTACACGCGTTAGTCCTTTCATATGCCAAGTATACTAGGAAATATAAAGAAGGATTTAGCAACCTTCAAAAATTGGTAAAATCTGTTCATCCAGGTTGGAAACATCTGTCAACAGAATGTATATTGGTCACACGGTGAGTACCCACACCTATCTACTCAAACACCGCCAACATGTGAAGTTTGCTGTTCGCCACTAACGGTCTATCAAATTGTTGTAATCTGCCATTAATATGCTCAATATCGTTGCAATCAGCTGAAAACAAGTATCCCGGATGTAAACATAGTCTCCAACTTCTCATCGACTTTATAATAAATGCTAAACGCCTGTAATTATCTCTAAGTAATTAATAATTCGAGTACCTTATAGGCAATAGCTACTCGAATAAAAAAAAATTATCTACAGTTTACCCTAAGATGCGGTATTATTGTACAATAAATAACTGTATAAAATTTATAATTTTACGTCAAAATTTTATAACGTACGATTGAAAAAGTTCAACATTAATTATTCGCCAGATCAATCATCGTAATCGTTATCGTCCGATTAAAAGGTGATTCCTCGATTTATCAATTATCGATAGTTAAAGACCGTTATTAATCGACCAGTTTTATGAAAATAACAAACTGAAAACTAAAACATAAATACAATCGAAAGAAAAGGTTTCTAGACTAGTCCTTGTGCCTGTCTGGTGTACGTCTATATAGTTTGAAATTGTCCCGATTACGTTTGACTAATCTTTCCCGTATATTAAGTCGATCTTAACTATACGCACGTATTAAACCACCGCGATTGTGTCTTATCGCGATACTTGGAATGATTGTTCTACGCTACACGCTCTACTTATCCACCTTCGCAGTTTTATATACGTCATTATCATGATTATCATTATGTTTATTATTACTTATTTTCTTCTGCTCGTGTAGTTTTTCACCTTTGAACCGCAATCTTCCGGTATCGTTTTACCTCACGATTGTGTAAGTTGTTTCATCGAAGCCGCCGTGTTAAGACGTTTAGCATCATTATCGATTTTTCTAACAGCCGTTACATACGAAATAGACGAAGACTTTTTATAATAGCGATTATCGCCAACAACCAACCTTACCTATTAAGCGCTCTTTTCGCACCGGTATACACGATTGAGTTCGAGTGTGCTGCTGGTGTTGATAGTGTCAGTGATGGCTTAGTGGCACTTGTTGGGGTGGCGGCGGCGGCAACGATAAAACTAAAAATCCCCCCGCCTCCGTAAAATTACTTCTTACATTTGCGATAATATCCGTTGGTTAAATTTATTTTTCGTTATTGATGATATTTCGAGCAATTAAGAAAATTTTTATTATATTCCACGAAATATCTCTAATTTTCTATATCGACTACTCAAACGACCGAGTATAGTAGTGTACGTAACAAAAAAAAAAAAAAAAGGACAATGTCAACCAGCGAACGCTTAGGTGCGAGACTAGACGCGCTTGACGCGAACACGGCCGCACGTATACGAGACATTTTCCAGGCTTGTAATCGATTTTGGCACAAACTAAAGGCTTGGTTCACACTATAGGCATGGTCACCTATATTTAGGGTCAGGCTTTAGTCAAACCGTCAGTAATTAAAGTAGGTCGTATTCTGCTTTTAATAAAACAAATTTTTATTTGTTTAAATTTTCTCGACAAGCTAAAATTTCTTTCGGATTGATCGTGACCGGAACTTGAACTTTACCGATACTGCGAATGCTTGCATTGTTTTTCATTTGAGAATTTTTTACTCGGAGCGTGACCGTGTACCTATAGTGTGAATTAAGCCTAATAAGTAAAACTAGCGATTGTCCGTCAATTAAAATGTTTTCTATTTCATGTTTTTTAGATTTAGACAGAAATGACATTTCGTAATCATCAACTGAGTTGTCACCCATTCAGAAGCTCTATGTGCATAGGTGGATATAATAATAATAATAATAATAATAATAATAATACTGTAATTTAATAGACTTACTTTCAACTCTCGTGGTAACCTATTAAGCAAAACAGTCGCCCCGTGTAGTACAAAGATTGCATTCTGGTACGAGATTTATTTATTTAACATCGACACTTGAATTAGATAAATCGAAGATGACTTAGTTTTGCCAAAAACAGATACCGATTTATTATAGAAAAGTGTTTACAACGATGAATTTTTAAATCAAGCTTATATAGCTTATCGTCGTGATAGAGTTGGTAGGAGGGGAGGTGAAGTTTTGTTAGCGATTAAGGACACATATGTTGCAGAGGAAATTCCCAGGAATCTATATTCTGTTTGGATTAAGGTCAGGAATGTTAGTCTGCATGTACAAACACTTATCGGTTGTATTTATGTTACTCCCGGAACATCTTACTCTTGTTACAGCAGATTTTTTTACGAATGTCATAATTTATTATTACATATGAAAAATACCATTAATATTACGATTACGGGCGATTTCAATTTATCTATCTCTTGGTACTCCGCTTGATTAATAAGAAGATTAATTCGCTTTCAAATTTCATTGAAATTAATAATCTGAGTTTGGTAAATAATTTCCTTAATTCGCAGAGAAAAACTTTGGATTTGATCATTACTACTTCTGTTTTGAGTGTTAATATAAAGAGGTCGTCGGCTTCTTCCTGAGGACAAGTATCATCCTGCTCTGGATATCACTGTTCGCTGCAGTTTTTTACATAGAGTGGATTTTAATACAAGCACGACACCTCATAACTTTAGGAAAGCAAACCCTTTAACATTTTTCCCTGATTGATTGGGAACAACTTTATAATATCAGAAATATGGATGACGCAACTAGTTATTTTTCTAGTCTAATATGAATCTAGAAAGTCTACATACTTGTTTTACCTGAGAAATTGTTCGTAAACTGAAAACTAAGTTTAGGAAATCCTATCGTAGAACCCGCAAGGAAACTGATTACTTTAAATTTAGTCAACTATGGGCTGAAGTTAAAAAGCTCATAAGGAATTTATACGATGATTGCATTCTTAAGACTGAGGCTGGTATTCAAAAAAACACTAACCATTTTTGGGCTTCTGTTAAATATGAACGTAATGACCGGCTACATCCTAGCGTAGTAAAATATAGAAATATAGATCATTGTTCTATTCAGAATATTTCCGATGCTTTTGCGGAGTATTTTTCATCTGTTCATGTGACTGAGACAGCTTGATGACACTTGAAACCTCTGTAATTAAAGATGGAAGACACTTAAAACTTGCTCATCAATTAAGATTCTGAAACCTAAGTGGAGTGTGTTGGCCTTGATGGATTAATATTGTTTAAAATATGTTCGATAGAGTTTGAAAAGCCATCTACTCCTTTAGTCTCATTATTGGAATAGGTAAATGGTCTGTTATGTTAAAAACAGCTTTAGCGGGTAATTCTGTGTAATAATAAAATATTTATTATTAACACCGAGCGAGAGCCAAATTTTAAACGGTTATAACGGATACACGCCGTTAAATTATCGCCGATATGATAACGGATCCAACGTTGTGGTCACTTTTGACTGACAATTATAAATTTATAAATCTGTTAGTTAAAATTAGCGGACGATCTCTACTTTTAAAACGGGTTATATGTGATCGAACATCATTAGTGGATAATGCAACGGTACAACAGTTTTCGAAATCAAATGAAGTACACCTATACGTCTATTTTAAAAATCTAGTTTTAAAATGAATGATATTTATATAACATTAAAGTATTTTTAAACATTATTTATGAAAAGCTTAAATAATAACGCATACGTGAACGTATTTTTTTTTATTATTTTCGTTTTAGTTTATATATTTATTTTTAATTTTTCAAAATGAACCATAATTTTACAATATCTAGGGCATTTTTTAAAAATTATCTATAAGCAATATTTCCAGCACATTGTACTACTCAAACAGATGTTTAAAAAAAAGAAAACTGATGGTTGTAGAAAAACGTGAATTTGCGTACCGGCATTATTTATGTCTTTGATAGTTTAGATGCGGAAGACTTTTAAAATCAACTGCTATTGTGATAAAAGTAAACTATTTATCGACTGCAACTAGTGTCACACTCAAACATTCGAAGAAACGGTTTTATAAATTGCACCATTTATCTGTACAACGCAAGGCATAATCAAAAATTAATCATTACGAACTTTGGAAACGATTAATTTTGCAATTAGTTAATCATGCTCTTGTCGTTAAAATGCGTTAAAATAAGTAAACCCGAAACATAAAGAACACGCTTTACTTGTTAAATGCATGTGACTTCTGTTCTAACAGGAAACACTGCCAGCAGAAAAAAACAAGTTGGAAAAATGAATGTGTACTGCGAAGGCTAACAAAATACGTCTTGGTAGTGTTTCGCTTATCATAGACTGTTACGTTCCTTAGATTGTAGTGTATGAAAAATGTTCTATATAAATAAACAATGTGATAAATTATGGATATTAATACACCAACTACGGATGAATCGACTCTACTGTAATTAAATGTAATTAAATGAAGTTCTTATCAGCATTGGGTAGTTTTCGGTCACGCGGTTGGAGCAACGGTTTTGAAATAATCTTCATCAAAAGGAAATTAGATCGAACGAGCTCTAAGATGGTTCGATTGATTAACCTAGTTTATGAAGAGGAGCCGAATGTTAACATATAGTATAAAATAGAGATAAATGGCGACAACTACATTATAAAAACTGCATTTCCATATAAAGATAGCATAGAAACGATGATTCCTATGTACATATGCATATACAAGGTGACCCACAGAAGACGGATTGTTTTTGTTTGTTTAATAACGCAGTTGATAACACTGCTACAATGCAAACCGCGTGCTCCGCGTTTAGTGTACACACGACAGATTCGTTTTTGTCGACTTTCGGTTACCAATTTTACCTTGAACGACAGTGCAAAGAGAATTTCAAAAAGAATTCAAAAATGCAATTTTTTTGTGGACATATTTTAAGAGCCGCGTTTACAAAACACGGAAAATTCTGATTTCTGAAGATATTTCAAATTTTATATGATAATTAATCATTAGGCATTAATTTTATTGTAAAACGTTTGAGAAATTATTATGAACGGTGCGTATTATATAAGGATGTATGTGTGTGTGTACGTGAATATATAGAAAATCGAATGGACAGTGCGTAAAAGCTTGTTAGAACATAGAGAACTCGAAAAAATGGCCAGAATACGATTAAGCGCGAGCACAAGATTTCTATGAGAAAAGGCTAAAGTTGTTTGACCGTGAAAATAGATTTAATTCTAGTTCTGTTCCTGGTCCTGGTGATTGAATAAAAAGGAAGCTGGTAGTTAGATTCAGAGAAAAAGACTTAAAATCAATTAAAGTGGTAATGTTTGTAATAAAGTATTATTATATATATTATATATATATATATATATATATATATATTTGCGCGAAAATTCGAGAAGACGCTAAAAAAACAATGTAAGTAACTATTAAACAGGTAACGAACGATTATTGCGCTCTCTATTAGATCATTAAGCGAATAATTTTAATTCTAATTTTTTTATTAAAATTTCATGTTTCTTCGTGTATATCTATTTTAATAATGCGTAGGCAAATATAACAATGCATGAAATAAAATAATTTTTAACCATTTAAAATTTATTTATATATATATATATACATTTTTATAAAAGATTTTCCAAGAAATTCCGCGTTACCTTTCGAATAATTTAAATTTACATCTGGCGTGGACTTAACTTTTTTTTCGTTCGTCTAATTTGACGGAGCTACGAAATACGTCGATTTTTATAAAGGGAAAAATTCGTTCTTCGTCTAAAATTTCGATTTATTAACTTAAGTTTTTTCGTCCTTGAGGACAAAATCGCCGAAAAAGTGAAATTAATAGTAATATGGAGAAAATGAAATGAGTGCGAATGGAGTAAGAAAAATCTGAATAAATTCTACCCACGTTAGAGATGTATAAAAATACGATTTGGCTGGAATGTCGTTATTTTTTTCTTATAGTCGGAGAAGTTAGTTTTTTGGAGTTTCGATGAACGATTAGACGATATTTAAAGGGAAAAGTTGTGTCGATCTCCAGAGAGCAATACGACTGTTTTAAAAGATTGTCCCGTTCCGTAGTGTTGGTTTTGGAAATACCCCCTCTAGACCAAATAACTTGTACTGCTCGTGTTTTCTACAATAAACTTTCGTCTGTTCCAAATAAACATAAACATAACAATAATAATAATAATAATAATAGTAATGATTATATTAACGATAATAATGGGGTAGTTATTTCGATACCTAAACGTAAAATAGTTGTAGCCGAGATGCGGTGGCGGTGTAGAGAGTAGAAAAGGACGGTATAAAGTTAAGTATTAAAGAAGAGAAGTTTTTGTTTTCGATTAAATAGTCTTATAAATATCTTCGACCGTCGCAATTATTTTATTCATCTTTAACGAACAATTTTTCAAATAAGCCAAAGCCATTATACGATGCTGTAGTAGTTTTTTGTTTTTTTTTTGTTTGTTTTTGGTTCCCCAATTCCAGCAAGTGGGTAGGGCAAATATATTTATGAAATGTGTTTATAAAAGAGCTAAGCGTGCATTACATCAGTTGTGCGTAATTGTTCCTTGCCAAGTGTACTTAAAAGAAATAGAGTGGAAAGGGGGGATGAATAACATAGTCCCTCCTACGACGTATGTGTGTGCAAGTAATTAAGTGTTCCTTAAATTTATATATATATATATATACGACCTTAGAGAAAAATAATATACAAGTTTGTTACAAATGCACGCTTATAATTAATAACTTATGGCACTAATGATTATTGCATAAAAATTTTTTTAAGTATATTAGGCAGAGGTAAACCATGCAAGACACAGTTTTATGACATAGTTCAGAATTATCGGTATGACGTTTGAATTTGTTTTTATTTTACTTTCTATCGGCCTTAAACATCTAGGGCAAATTTTCTTTGCATTGCCTTTTCCACAAATGTTAAGAGACAGTTTCCATATTATTTTTGTTTAGGATTAATGATTGGTTGGGTTTAATTTGATAAGTATGTCTTAAGTCGTTAAAGACAGGACACTTGTATATGAGGTGTTCGATATTCATCACTACCACATATTGTACATTGTGGTGCACTAGAGTTTCGGAATCTGTGGAGATATTCTCCAAATTTTCCATGCCCAGAAAGAAGCTGAGATGTGAAGAAATTAATATTTAGTTTTTTCATTCTTACTCTGGCTTCAATATTAGGGGAAAAATTATAAGTCTTTCTTCCTGTTTCGCAAGTGTCACATCTTTGTTGCCAGATATTGATTAGTACTTGATTAATATATTTTTTCAGGATTTTATAGGAGGGCTTATCGATCAGATTCGAAGGAAGGACTTTACTTTTTATATAATACATGCTGTTAAGGAGGCTAATGCTGCCAGTCAATTTATATTCTGAAGCAATCGCCTGACGAATAATGTATAAATCTAAAGTATGTTACTAATGACATTGGCAGCAGATGAAGGTGCAGTCCTGCAGAGAGAACAGATATCTAATAAGAATTTCCTTTGTTGTTTGTTTATTGCTTTTAAGTATGAATCCATTTGTATGAATACAAGATATCCATATAGTGACTGTATTAAACCTTTATAAGATGGTTCTTTCATGATATTTTAAGCGTTTGATGTTTGGTAGTAAAACTTTCTACATGGAGTAAATTTTTGCACTTTTATTATTTAGGTAATTAATGTGAGACCGAAAGGTAAGTTTACGATCGATAAGTATTTCTAAATATTTTAAGGTTTTAGAGTAACTAATTATTGATCCAGAGATTATTTTCATATTACTGATTTTTTGAACAATTTTGATAGTAGTAGTAGTAGTAGTAGTAATAATAATGAAAATTCGTTTCGATTTGAACTCTGTTGGCATATTTTCTCGAAATTTTTACCTAAATTAATTCTTTCAGTCGCAGTGCTACCACATAACACGCGTTAACGGTAATAAATTTTTACATTTTCCGGTTGACTCGAAATGTCTCGATTCTAAAAATATTTATATAAATAATCGCGCTGAAAATGATTTAGAATCGTCTAAAAATTAGTACAAACACTAAATGAGCAGCAAAACTATATAAGCATTTTGTTACACGGCCGAAGAATACGCGTGTCCAGTTTGGAGACGTTCGGCACGTGCGAAGAAAGTAAATGCCGCTCCGGACGAAACAGGTAAAATAATTACAGGCTGATTATAACACCTGCTACACACAGTGGCATTGCACCACTCTAGATTAGACCGTAATGTAGTGACAAAAAAGAACGATGGAAAATAACATGGAACGCTATCCGCTACATGACTGTACGAGATTTGCTAACGGAAGATTAAAATCGAGACGTAGCCTTTCAAGAACAGTCGAACAGCTTCGAAACTCGACAAAATCTGAAAGACTTAAAACTTCTTGCGAAATATTGGTCGCATGTTATAAGTGGATGATACTAGAAGAATTTTGTAGTGTTTTTGCTATAACTATAGTTTTATCTCTGTCTATATTCATTACTATCTTCTTACCTGCTGATGATATTAATTTTTGCAGATTCTTTCTGAATTCTGCCATGTATATATCGGCGTAGCTTATATGTGCTATTTTTGCATATATCGACTTTTATTTCGGACGATTTTCTATTTCATCATTCTCGTTTCAATTCATAATTACATGACCCGATCGTATTTTGTTATTCGATAATCGTATTTTTTTATTTATCGCTAATCTGTCGATTTCAATTATATCTTCATATATATATATATATATCGATATGAGTGATTCCACCGAGGGCTGTAAGAAATGGACGATATGTCTTATTAAATATTTATACTAGAGGCTGATATATAATTGAATAATGTATACGACTCAGTCAGCTAAGCAAGCGTCTGATATTAGTGTGGACGGGGGTTCTTTTACTTATAATAGACGACCGGAATTTTGATTTTCTATAATAACTGCAACTGAAAAATAGGTGGTTATAGGTCTGAGCGAAGAAACTTAAAAAGAAAAACGGAAACTATATATCTAGGAGCGCATATGACCAACAACGGAAACGATGAAAAGGAAGTTACGCGGCGAATTGGGGTGGTCAAATGCATAGTAGCGAAACTAAACAAGATATGGATGGACCATTCTATAGATACAATGACAAAAAAAGATTAATGGGCTTTGGTGTTTCGTATAGCGTGTTATCCGAATCGTGGACAATAAAAAAAAAACGATATATAGAAAACTAGAGTCATTTTAAATGTGCTGCTATAGGCGCATGTTGAGGATTTCGTGAAGGAACATCTGACGAATCTGTTAATATTAGAACAACTTAGATAGATTAGTGCCAGCTATAAAAAGAAGATGTCTCCAATTTTTATAGACATATCATGAGACGAAACGGGTTAGAGAAGAAACGCAAGGAGTAATTCCAGGCAAGAGAAGCAGAGGATATCCGCCTACTTAGTTTTATAGATTACATACAACAGATGACGGAGATGCTAATGCGTCAACTAATGTACAGTATATAGGATAGGAATAAATGACAGAACTTAATAGCAACAATAAATTATTGGTCACGACATCTGTAATAACGAAGAAGCGTAAATTGGGTACGAGTTATTATATTAACTCGTTCGGTCATACATTAACGTTAAATTATAAATTTTATAGGGGTGTTTATTATACAATACTGATTCTTGGGCGAACCGTAGATAATTTTCAGTGTATGTATATAAATATTTTAAAAATTGAGACATTTCATTTATAAACGTTTTTGTTAACATTAAAATTTCGAGTCCCATATAGTGGACATTGTGACTGAAAGTGTTAATTACCGATTTAGATACGAATCGTTAATCGGTTCGATAATACCACCTCGAATTTTTTAAGGAATTTCTTTTTTAATTTCCGGGGAATGGCTGGTAAATAGATTTAGGTTAAAAAAACAGAATAACAGAATTTACAGAAATCAATTCTCGCGCGAATTAAATCGATAATATCAAACTATTATCGTCGAAATAGGCGAAAAATTACCATCGATGTTGAAGTGGGGGAGACACCTACCGACACACATGATGCCAATTAACCGTATAGGTACTTTGATTTGGATATAAAATTATAATTATAATCATCATCATCATCATCATTATAACCGCGAATCGGTAGCGTGGCTTACGAGAAACTCGCGGTTATATACCCGAATACTCACTAGTCTCCGGTTGTAGAAATAAGCGAAATCTACTAACATTAGCCGAGAAGCTAGTTTGTCTCGGTTAGGCGTAATTAGACGTAAATGTACGTGTGGGAATAATATATTACTCATTGCGGCTACTTAATCGAGAACTGTACTCCGTAGACTAAAATTTTGCTCAAGGTGAGATAGACTCTGTATTCATTTACACGAACTTGAACAACAATAACAATTGAATTGGTAGTGTGTGCACTACTTGTATACGTATAATATATATATCGTAACATTATTAAACTTTAAATTTCCAGTTGTCAATCAAGCTAGTAACGTTTGCAATTATCTCGTCTTAAGACCATGTATTATGATTGGTGCTTTATCCCGGGAGATGATTAATTTAACCTTATCCGTCTCTGATAAGGTGTGTAAAATGTGTATTGTGTATATATATATATATATATATATATATATATATATATATATATATATATATATATATATATATATATATATATATACACGTCGCTAATATGTGCCGTATTGCCTATATGTTCATGTATGGTGTTACGTGTGACCTTCAAATTCAATATTGCGTCATTATCGCAATTCTACATCATATATATATATATATATATTATATATATATATATATATATAATATGCATGTGTAGCAAAAATAATAAATGTTAATGTTGTATATTTCTCTGGGTAAATAAATGGATATTTTCGCCGAGTTATAATAATATATTCCGGATGAATGTGTGCTAGCAGGTATTTCGCGTAATAATTACATTTATAAAATTATGACGAATCAGTTTTTGCCGCGAGGTCGTCTGTCCGAATGATAATTTACAAATGATGTTTTTTTTTGTTTATAATCGCTTCAAAATGGGCTAATCGTTGGGTATATTTCGATATTGAATAGTACACGATTGTAATTACCGATTAAAATTCATATATAATATTGTGTAACGTTAGGACGCTGCCGTATAAGATAAAGCACTAGTTAACGACATAAATATGTAGGTTGAAATATTTTTAAGGGTTTTTCCGTCTACATCGAAAGTTATTTGAAATATTTCGGTTTTATAGTTTTTTTGCGATTAAAATAAGTGATGGGGAATATTACCAAGAAGAAATATTATTTTAATTTTTTATAATGTGGAATGTAGTGATTTTTTTTATAAAAAATCAATTGAAAATTAGTTAAAATATTTAATTTATATTTTTAAAATTTTGATGTTTTAAAATATTTCACTTGATAATGGCGTAAATGAAGCTTTGTGTTTTCTTTAAGAAAATAAATATTAGTGATTTAACTAATTTTCAATTGATTTTTTTAAAATAAATATTATTATTATACTTATTATTCGTGTTTCAGATAATTATATTTTAAAATAAACTAAATTAATTTAAACTTTATTAAATCTAAATCTTTTCGGATCCGGACTACGCCAGATAAAGGCAACCTGTTCGGCGTCTATAACATTTTTCCTCTTCGTCCATCTAACGCTAACCAATCCATATATTCAACTGGGTGCGATGTTTGGTCTGTATGTCAGCGTGTTCGTATTGTTCTTCCTCGGTCAGGGACCACTTCACCGAGTTTAGTTTTGTCCGGATACATCATAATCGAGTAATATTAACGTCCAAACGACGCTATTAGTTTCGATATCATTTTTAATAATCATCATAATTTCTCATCAACCTTTAGGTTGGCAACATAGCCTGCAGCTTAATAAATAATTTCGCATCTTTCATCTTCACATTACTCTGTTCCTTTATTATGGCGTCCACAAATCCGGTTCTTGGTCTCCTCTTCTTAATTTTCCATTTGCTTTTCCTTCTACTAAGTTTTTTAGCCATATGTTTTGATGACCGGAACTGGTCAGCGTCCGGCGCCTATCAACAATTTGCATGTTCTCTAACAAGCTTAATAACACTAAGAATATACGTCGGATGCGAGAAAGTTCTTAATAAAAAATCTTCGTCCGAATTGTCGCTACAAATCTAGACTAAAACTCTTAAAATCAATCATCTCTTATACCACAAATTGGGGTTGAAACCGGTGCGATTTTTCGAGTAAAGTGTTACGACGGTCCCAGAATCTACATACCCTGTGTTCAACCCCCGCGCAGTATTTAAGGGTTGAAAATCGGCCGAAAATCGGACTTTTTTTACTTAGGACGATATAAAAAACAACCGAGGCCTAAATCGAAAATCTGTCCCGACAAAAGTTTCTAAATGTCCTAACGAACATTTTCCGTCATAAATATCATCCCTCTATCTATCACCCAGGTCTCGGAAAAAGTCGAGTTTTAAAGGGTTGAAATTTTTGCAAATCATCCCTTTTTTCAACTTTTTTTAATAGCCGTCTAATTATTCGTCCGACCGTCTAAAGGTATTCGACTTTTTTCCACCTTATCCTATAGCGGAAAATTTTATTTACATATACCGATTCTCTATATAGAATAGTAGCGGAGTTTCATCGGCGGGAAGAAGACATATTTTAGGGGGGGTGGAGAAAAGTACAAAATTTTCGCAAATTTGCAACGTCCGTTTCGCAACTTTAGATGCGATTTAGCGAAAAATCGGCTTGTCTGAGGAAATCAAGTCGGACTATTTCCTTATAAACGACGTAACACTCAATCGTCTATATAGAACGGTATTGGCTGTAGCCTTAACGAAAATTTTCAACTTGCGATGTCTTTAAAATGCTTAAACTCGTCTATGCCTTAAAGCCGTTTCCCTATCGTCATTATCGCGATCGACGTTATTAACTTTTTTTTACTACCGACCATTGCCGTTCGCCCGAACTTTACCTCTATCCTGTCGGATGTATCGGACCGACTGTAGGAAAGTTCGAAGTTCGGTAGATGTCGGATTTTTTATATTTTTCGTTCCTCCGCTACTTATAGCCCCGTTCGTATTAATCCTACAATGTTATCGTGCATAACCTTATTTAAAACGCCGATCGTAAGCTTTCTAACGACGTTAAGATCTTCCAGTTCCGATCAAAGGGTGCTAAGAAATCAAAGTTTGAAGAGTTTTGCAATTTGCAAAATTCCTATTTACTTCTATTAAATTAGCTTTAAAGCCGGTTTCCTACGATATAACCTTTTTTACTGTACTATATATTAGCTTTTGTATGAACTTTATCTCGAACCCGTCCGACGTACCGTACCGGTTCGATTTTTTTTTTTCGATAATACCTATAGAGATTAAACTATACACTATGACTTATCTAAAGTGTATTTTACCATTTTTCAATCCGACCAATACCGGCTGAGTAATAGAGGTGGGAAGTTGGGAAATCGGCAACTTTGAGCGCCTATTGCAGAGGCTGTATGAACTTTTAGATAAAACCTATCGTATAAAGCGGAAAAACCGCGAAAAAAAAATTTCAAACAGACCCGAAAATTTCGAAAGGGGGACACTCAATTTTTTTCAAATTTTGATTTTTTCGCAATAATTTGCGAACGATTCGAAATTTGGAAGAATTATTAAAACGAAAGTTATGTGGCATTAAAATACTCGTCTAACGATGGTATTCCCGTATTTTTATAGCAAATACTCACCAATAAAATGCGCGTTTAAGGGTTTAGGGGGTTTTGGGACGTTTTTGAGGCCCCTATGATAGATAGAGGGCTCGGGTTAACGTTAGACGAAAGTAGACATCGAGGTCTATCATTAATATCATAACGTACATTTTATCAAAATTAACAGGTAGCGAGAAATCGCGAACTTAAAATTCCGTTTTGAAGGGAATAAACCCTGACAGAAAATCGCAACGGAAGACCACCATTGTATTTGTCATTCCCAGTATGAAAATTTTTAATATCGACACTGAAAAATTGTTATTTTAGTGAAATATATTATTACCCCGGAAATATATTAATATAATTTAAAATAGTACCCAATAATAAAGGTCCTCGCTTGAAACTTAAGTACATTGCATAAGATTAGCGGATGATATTGCTTTAATAGCGGAAAACGGACAACAGTTCCAATAAAAAGCAACAACATTACAACAATTTTTAGAAGAAATAAAATTTAAAATAAAAGAAAAACAAAAATATTAGTAGCTGCAATCAGAAAAAAGAAAATACGGATAAAAATAGACAACGAAACTCTAGAACAAGTAATTCAAATATCTAGCAAGTACAGTAACACATAAAGGCAGAAGTGATATCGAAATAAAATCAAGAATAGGCCAAACAAGCTTTTATGAAAAAACGTGTTAGGCGACGAACATATTAAATTACCCATAGGGAAAAGAGTAATGAAAACGTACATATGGTTATACGGTTCGAAAACATCGGTGATAACAAAAAATCTTAAAGCCTTCGAAATGTGCGCCGTTTAATCTCATGGACACAGAAGAAAACAAATGTAGAAATACTACAAATGGTAGAAGAAGAAAGGAAGCTCTTAAAAACAACAGAACAAAGAAGAAATCGATTTTTGGGTCACATGCTACGCCACAACACCTTCATGACTACACTGATTAAAGGGAAATTAAAAAGGACGAGGAAGAGATGAAAAAAGAAACGCAAATTAATTATCAATACATTAAGAACGCAGCTCAAGATAGACAAACATGAAAAAGAATAGTGGTAGTTATAAAAACAATAGAAAGGCTCTTAATAGCATCGATGATGATGACTTCAAACATGTAAAATTCTATAATTAATACTGACTAAAAGCACACTACTAATAATTTCTAAATTTATATATGTATATATATTATATATATATATATATATATATATATATATATATATATATATATATATATATATCGTAATACGGTATAAAAGTATTTTTATTTGACTTAATCTTTAAATTAAAGATATGTTCACCTAGTTAACACTACAGAAATACTTTTCGATATTCTAATAAAATTAATCTTCATTAAAATTATAAAATTTGTTGCGTCAACGGTGAAAAAAAATATTATCGCGTAAAATAACGTTATAATATAATTTTTATTAATTTTATAATTTAAATTCAATTCCAGCGACCGCCTTTGAGTTCTTACTTTACATTCGACATCTGTATTAATAATTACGATTATTTCGATGTAATTATTTGCGTTAAATTTCCGTAATAATTCAGTTTAATACTGACGCATTTCCGATTAGTCGTATTATTTTATTCACGCCGTACCATTTATAACGGCTTTAATAATTTCATAGTTACGAGTTTATAATTATTTATAAACGTTAACGATAATATACTTTCAAACCGAATTTCGTTTATTTTTATCGTTCAAATTTTTGTAACGAATTTTCTTTTTCCTGTTGTATTTCGAAATAAATTTCACTTCCTTATTTCTTTTTCTAATTTGTATAATAATAATAATAATAATTTAAATTTCCATTTCAATATTACGCTTCTACATTGCATAATGTATATGTAATAAACGAAACACAGATTCGACTAAGAAACGGAAGACAAATTTATAACCGTCTCGTCGAAATAAATATGGTCTAAATCTAATATGAAATACACCGCTATACATCCTAGACGACAAATAATATAAATAATTGTTAAATATTTCGGATTTTTATTTTAATTTTTTCTTAAATATAATCAACTAGATTAATACACGTTCATTATCGACGAACCTAAAAAAATGCTCAATAACGCTTCCTTCGGATTCGGAATAAATCATATCGATATTTTTTAAATTAATTTTTAGTTTCTTAGGTGTAAACACTGTTTGATACTCGAGCTCCCATTTGCATTCTGATACGTGTTTTGTCGAATGTTTTATTCGCTAAACGTTATATTAAATTGAAACCGGTTTTTTAATACAATATTTAACATTTCTAACTTGTATTCGAAAGTTACTTATTTATCACTAAATATACCTTTGTAGACTTTCGTAAGCGTTCGATAGGTATCCCATCCCATCCCAGTGGACTATGACGTAGATAAGAACTGGTTGATACGGTTGTAAATATATGAACGCTTAATGTTCCGTCGAGTAGAATCGCTTGAAATAATAAAACGATTAATTCATTTTCCTAATTTTGGATATTCCGAATCAGTAGTTAATATAGCTGAATAATAATAGTCCATTTATTTCTAATTCGCATAAATCGTTTTATAACACTTCCCTGAGGAGCATTTCGTCGTCACCGTAAAAATATTATTTAATAATAGCCATTTTCTAAATAACTTTCGAACCAGTACATTATCCATTTAGGCTTAAAGCCAACGCTGAGTACCACGGAAATTGTTTTCGACGGACATCGTTATAAGCGGATTATATATTTATTCGCAATTCGCATTTAGATTTTAACTGCGCACCCAATTACCGATTTCTATATAACTTATACCTCCTGTGGACGGATGACATAAATTTTATGCGCGTTGAAATCTTGCGTTTATTACGAACAATTGAGATAATTTAGAATCTAGTAAATTTCTAGACTACAAGTAAAATTTCAAAGTTAACAATATTACTTGTTTAGGCGCCTACTACGATTTTATATATATATATATATTCTCTAAATTAGTTATCTATCGCGACTTTAGGAATTAACTTTTTAGGGGTTCGCAAATAAAACTTTTTATTTATGCTCCTCCATATTTTCTTTTGAACTGATCGTTAGATTATTATTACTATAATCGCATCTGGACGATTTGTGTTCCCTTCCGTGTCCAATAGGTTGGAAATCTTAATATTTACGTATCTATATGTGAGAATATTGTTTATCCGCTATTAAAATCATCTTATTTTTCGCTAGACCATGCTCGTATCTGTTTCCTTCCTATCGAAGTTGTGCGATGCGAGATGAACAGGTATGTTGTATTTGAAGCCAGCGAATAATATGTTGAATACGAATCAGCTGGCTCCGTTTCGAAACAGCGTTATTTACGACGCTACCAAACCATCCAATTTTCGAATATAATACTTATATAGGCTTTTTCAAGAAGGGCAGATCTAGTCGATTTGGGAAATGGAACAAGCTGTGTACTGACGAAAATATTTTCGATGTATGCCATTGCGTATATGTGCTTGTGCGTGTGATTGTTCGTGTATGTGTGTTTATTCGATGTCGTCTCGATGATACCACGTGCGAATTATGTAATTCCAGGTCACTTATTCAAAATGTGAAAATTATGTGTAAATATTTGTAAATTTTTATGGCGAGTCATGTAGGATGTATGATTATAAATATTTTATATAAATTCTGTAATTATCGTATAGTAAACTCTTTGAATGCGTATATATATATATATATATATATATATATATATATATATATATATATATATATATATATATAATTAACTTTAGACTACTCGTAATTTGAATGTTTTTGTAAGGAGCCGCGTCTGTCTGATTAAGTCTAACGCTGGTGTAGGAGATGCGGTCATTCAAAAATAATATATAGTAGACTGTACCCGCTAAATAAATCTTAAGAAAATAAATGCATTAATAAAAAACAATTGCACGGAATATAACATCGTTCGAGTGTCCGGCATTTCACGTAGATTCGAGTGGTCTAATTTTCAGCGCAAAATCTGACTCAATTTGAACGAAAACATATGTTGACATAAAGGGTCGATTGAGGTCTGCGACTTTACGTAACCTTCGTAGGAAAAAATCCAACGCGGTGAAATTGGTGGCTAATTTACACGTCTACTAGCCGAGAGATAATCCTACCCTCAAATCGTTCATACAGAATATCGATCGTTATGTTACATGTAGCGCTATCGAAATTTAACACGATGATTTAGTAATAGAATAATAAACGATAGATTAGACGCACGTGGCCGAAACAACGTGATTTCCAACATCGATCAAAACATTAGTACAAAATCCACGCTCATTCGTGCCCCTTAAAAACGATAATTCCGATCGGGATAAATTAATACGTCAGTAAACAATTTTTAACTATGGTATCCGGAGATATGATCAAGAAATAAGGTCAAGAATATTACAGACGAAAGTCGCATTTATAAAAAAGAAATCATTGCTAACATCAAAAAATTTAAATGCAGAAATACGGAAAAGATTAATAGAGGTGTACGTTTCGAGCGTGCTGTTATATGGTTCTGAAACATGGGTTATAAACAAACGTAGACAAAAGCAATTAAAAGCGTTTGAAGTATATAAGAGAAAGAAGATGCAGCTGGATAGGACACACTATAAGAAATAACAAATATTTGTACGTTTCGAGCGTGCTGTTATATGGTTCTGAAACATGGGTTATAAACAAACGTAGACAAAAGCAATTAGAAGCGTTCGAAATGTGGTGTTGGCGAAAAATGCAAAAAGTTAAATGGACAGATAAAGCAAAGAATATAGAAAGAACCATTAAAGCGATGCTTAATGAAGTATATAAAAGAAAGAAGATGCGGCTGGATAGGACACACTATAAGAAATAACAAATATTTAATAATCGAAAATAGAAGAAGATCAAGACCAAGAGACAAAAGTACATCACTCAGATAATGGAAGAGGCAAAAGTACATACATACCAGGAATTGAAAGAAAAGGCGAAAACCAGAAACCTGAAAGTAGACTGCTCTACATATTGACCACCAATCTTCGAAAGATTGAGAAATGAAGAAGATCCGAAGATAGAGTTCGTTAAATTTATAATTACTTTTTTTCTATAATTTATTCGAAAAATTTGATGGTAAAATTTGTAGTAGAATAGTAATCAACACGACTCCAACCCTTGCATCTTTTTTTTTTTTTGGGGAGGGGGACGAGAAAGTACGAAGCACAAAACGAAAAATTTGTAGTATAATTCAGCACGAATTAAGCACGCCCGAATAAAATTCTGAATTAGATTGACGTTTTTCTAGTTCTACTCCGACGAATATTTCGGAAACAGAAAATTGCCTTCGTCGAACGTAACACCTTTAGAACGTTAAACAGTAACGAAGAAAATTTCCGACTGAATTATTTATTTTTTAAATAGTAGAAAAAGTTAAATAATAATTACAATTATTAGACAAAACGTGTACTTCAGATCGACGAAGATGGTAACTAAATAAATGGCATATTCTGCCGAAAGTGATGTGTATAATTTTTATATTGACATAATCATATCGACGACCTTTATCCATTGTATCGTTATATAAGAATAGCTAAAAACCGATTAAAATCTAGTGGCAGCTTTCAACGGAGTAACTAAAGAAACCGGATCAAAATACTTTCAAATAATAAGACGGCCACATAATCATATCCAGCACGCAGTCGTGTAAACTATTCATTCTGAAGAACACCAAATAGAATATAATCTCGTTTTGAATGCAGTTGGACAGAAGACGATATTCGAATGCAAAAAATAAATAACGGTAACTATTCCGTCAATCCAGACTTTATAATGATTTCGAAGATGATACTAAACCGGATATGGGAAAAAAAAACACATATTTTTGATTTTTATATAATTGGAATTTAAAAAAAAGATTGTTTTCAACCTCGATAATTTAATCGTATTAACAGAACAATTCTTGTATGTATATGTGTATATATATATATATATATATATATATATATGTAACGTGTTTAACTGAGACGACTTGTGTCCATGAAGAGTGTCCAAATAAAATTTGATAGGATACAACAGAAGTGGCCGAACGTTAACTTGATCATTTGTCTGTATCCAATATATCACACACCGGATGTGATTCAGCATTAACTTACTAATATAAAAGTACCCAACTATTACAATACACTTATGATTTGTTCACATTACCGGTACTATCGTATATTAGATTCCACATAACGTATATTGGGTCCTAATTTACAAATCCTAACATTTTTTTTAAAAAAGTTGCGCGTCTTACAACAGTAATACGGTATACACATATATATATCGACTATCTCAGAAACGGCTCTAACAATTTGGATGTAATTTTGTACATATCTGTAATTTATTAAGTACTTATTTGAAAATTTGTGTCCGGAGCCCAAATACTGTGTATAAATTTTTCGTCATTTCCAATAAAACATTAATTTCCGATAATTGCAAAAAATTGAAATTTTTGGTTTATAACTCCGGAAATTTATAAAACGAAATTCTACACAATTAAAATAGTTATGGTTATGTATGCAACGGTTTTTAATAGCGTGCGATGTTTATATAAATATAAACATACGATTTTACGAAATATCGATCAAAAGTTCCTTACCCAGGCACTACTACTACTACTACTAATAATAATCATAATCAGTTATTTCATAAGGACGTTACCGAGAATCAGTTTGATTGGTTCTCTGTAAAAACGTTCTAATTCAGAAATTAATTTTGAAAACATTTATCGCGATTTAGAAGAAACATCAACGAACGAAAGACAGATGAGGAGTCTGCAGACGAACGACTCCGGCAGCGGTAGCGACTAACGAGCAATACCAACCCAGAATATGTTGGGGTTATACTGGTTAGAACGTTAACATACGGGCCACATATTTAGAATCTGGCACAGAAAGTAAAGACAAGGGGGAACTTATTAAGGAAACTTGCCGGGAGATGGGGCAGCTGGAAAGGTACTAAGAACAACAATACTAACGCTCGCCTACTGCGCACTTATTTGACTGAACAGTACGAATAATGAGAACAATCGCTCCTCCAAAATTAAGACAAGAAAAGGCTTTCCGAAAACTTTGGGAAAATTTTACACATACGGAGAACTGCTAAAGGGAACTAAAATCTAGACAGCCACTCTGGAAAACGGCAGCACATTTGGAGAACACGTCGAGAAATTGGAAAGAAAGATGGAGGACAAAAAGTAAATTAATGCAGGTCTAGTACAAGATCCCAGCATAGAACCTCCGGGAATGAACCTGTCACGGCGGAATGGTGCAAAATAAATAGATTCCGAACGGGACAAGGTAGATGTGCTCTATACATTGAATAAATGGAAAATCGTTTTAAACCCCTTGTGTGAATGCGGGGAACTTCAAACTCTCGATTATTTGTATAGTTGCAAAATTTTCTCTTCAAAGAAAAATAACATTCACAAATAGCACCGTTCCAGTGGATATCTTTTAAGTATATTTCTTTTAGCTCTATACGAACGAATGAACTCTTGGAAGTTCAGTTTGTGTATTCATATTTTGAAGGGAGACAGAAAATTCTTCTTAATTATCGCATTTTCCTTTCTATAGTTCTATCATTATTGTTTGTAAAATGCGATATGTTACTACTCTTGTAATATATATATATATATATATATATATATATATTCAAAGAAATCGTTTTTTCTCTCATTAATATTTACTACAAGCTAACCAACAAGAGCATTTATTTAGAAGAACATAACACGAAGGGATAGTACCCGTTGGTGCACACACCGTGTAACCATGATCTTATAAGATCCGGGGTTTAATAGCCTTAATCTAACCTCTCAGCGAGGCTCTGCGTGTATTGTTTAACGACCTCACATAGGTAGGGTATTTTCACGGCGAATGATTTGGTTTGCTACATTCCAAGGTGCATGTCAGTCGGAGGATTTTATTTTTGGCGGTGTGTATAAATCTTGTCTAAGTGGTAGTACGCTATTTCTCCTTATTAATCGGAATAGTTTTTTAATACGTACATCTAGTTGTTTCCTCTTCACTTGAATAATTGCATAGTAATTTATTCAAGTGTAAGCCTCGATATTTCACGCTTGTTCTTATTCTGCATTGTTGATTAACACGAGGAGACCATGTAGTAAACTGTACATTATTTGTTCGCACTGGTTCTTGTGTTCCCTTTGTTAAACCAGTTTTCAACTCTAGCGGAAGATTATTACTAGCTGTATTTGGATCTATATTAGAAGAAAGAAGTACCGTGTTATCGGCAAATGTGGACATTATCGGTCGTAGAAAAATCGTCCGTGAAAATTTATTACCACGTGGATCCAAGAACCGATCGTCGACGCATATCGTCAGAGATTCAGAGAACTCGTGATCGTAACGTACGTGGAAATATCTTTCACTAATATCGGATTCTAACACGAAATAAGATATGCAAGAACTTATGCAACAAGCCAACACGTGTCAGACCTGTCGAATGTTTTTTTAATTTCCAATCTATTCTCTACGATACTAATTACCTATAATGTAGCTAATCAATTGTGGAGTCGGCCCGGTATAATGTCGTTCGATCGGACACGTAGTATTAACTATTCCAATAATTTGTTTTTCATTATATCAGTGGTCCCAGATTCACTTTCATTAATCGCAGCGCCTTCTCATGTTTCTTATTTGTTTTTTTTTTTCTTTTCCCTCGCAATCTTTCAGATTCGGCGATAACGACACTTTTCGAATGATGACTTATTATGTCTCGCAATAATACGTAACATCTTTTCTCGATTTCCAAGCTTTTCCGCGAAATACATTCCACAGCTTCATAAATGCTCCCCGTGCATTGCATTTCAATGCACGTTGTTATAGCGCCATTATGTTCCGCTATTCAACAGCCTACTTACTTATATTTATCTAGCCGTTCAATTTGCCCGTCGTTAAGTAATATGTACGTATACATATAGGTCGCGGTTTTTTCAGCTATCCGGTCGTACGAGTATTGGAAATAGTCGAGACAGTTAGATATCGTGTTTGAATTTCGTAGTAGGATTTTCGATGGCGAATTAAAACAGCAACGAGGACCGAGCGTGATAGTTGAATGAATCGTATAACAAAACCTATAATTCGAAAAATCGTCGTAAATAATACGAGCACGCCGTAATAAATAATCGTTCGCCTACAAATAAGTGGTAGAGAGTTTTATGATTGATTATTCAAACGAACGGTAATATTAATCATAAAAGAATACTTTCTACAACTATAGGACAGACCCCCCGTTCCTCTTTGATGATATATGACGTCGATTTTATAATAATACCGAAATAAAACAAAGAGATAAAGATGTTAACAACTAGTTACTACGATAATAATGACAGGCTACGTGTGTTCCCAAACGGAACGCATAATATTCGTACGGTATTGTTAGCATATAACAATCTGTCGATATTCGTTATTTGTAATACACGTATATATTAAACATGTAGAGATATACACGATGTAGAATCTCCTCTTGAAAAATAATATACTACTTTATTTATATATTTTTTTTAAACTATATAGCGTTGTTTGTTTATCAGCTCGCATCGAGTTGTAATAAGCAATCAGGTCGCAATCCAGAATTTTACGTGAATCGTGAGAGAACATGCCTTTTTCGAATTTTTCGGTTAATACCCGATATTACCACCGTATTCCAATCGCTTATAAGACAAGAGTTAAGTATCGCGGTAGTCACACAGTATACGCCGAGTATAGGAAATCATTCTCCGAAGTAAATGCACTCCGCTCGTAGTAGTACACGGTAGCGATAGAAAACAGCTGATATCTGAATCGCGCTCAAGAATTTACCGGGGCAGGAGGCGGCTGAGTTATTTTTATCAAAATTGAGTACTACCGTGGTGGCAGATCGGTACAGGTCTCGATCGCCGGCCAATATCCGTTATTTTTCACATTTTCTACTCGCCCTACGTATTCGAACGCGCGTAGGTAAAACTATCGCGATTTAGAAGATAATAATTTCGATCACCGGTCAACAATCTTGATGCGTGCGTACTAGATTAACCGTGTAATTATTTTCGAAGATTAATAGTCGAATCGGGACACACACACACACATCTTCTGGTTAAGCTGGTATTAACGTACGATGGGCTCGAATCTAAAAGTCGAGTTATCGTGGTAACTCGACTAAGTGTATACTTATTAGTTTAAAAACTAAGGAATTTTACATGTTAAAAATTGATAGACAATAAAACAAGTACATTTAAAAAAAAACATCGAACCGGAACATTACCAAACAAAAAAATTAAGTTTTCAATGATTAAGGATATAATCTACTTTGTCTTAACTGTCGGCAACAAAGAAGGTGACTTCAACGTACGGTGAATATGGGCATATTGATAAATTGTAAGAACACTAAATGGTAGCTAGCAAAAAGGCTGAAACCACCTAGAAAGTATTAATAAAAATTAACGGTAAAATTATTCATCAAACTAATACATTTAAATACTTACGCTGCAACGTTAATAGTGCACGTGACCCGAATTACGAAATAAGGACCAGAATTGAGGAAAAGTATTTACAAATATAATGCTTAAATGGACAATGGTTAAATGCTATTTACGATCCGTACTGCTATATGGAGTAGAAGCCTAGGGAATTAAAAAATCGATGATAAATAAACTGAATGCCTTCGAGATGTAGCTTAACCGAAGGATGTTGCGGTAAGTAGCCTATCTCGATCATGTCCTGAAAAATGGAAAATATGACCTACTGCAAAAACAGGGAATAGGTAGAAGAAGGAAAACTTGATTTGAAAACATGAAGGAATGGAGACATAGGTTTCAACACAGAAGCCTTACTGCGAATACTAGCTGATTGATCAGAACCCAAACGGAAAATAACCAACATCTATTGAAGATATAGTACAACAACAATATAAACAAGAATACCTCATCAAAATTTTTGACAAATTTTCTTGGGGCAGCCATAGTACCGTGATATTTTTCTCCTGGGTGTTCATATGTGTGTATATGCATACATTATATATATATATATATATACGTATATATATATACACATATATATACATATATATACATATATACATATATATATATATAACTAGCCGAAAAAATATACGTATACAATACACATACTCATACTCGCATACATACGGAACTAGATATACGCCGGTGGATACGTATTCAGTTGAATGTTGATTTTAAAATTAATACCAAGTACCCGAATTGTAATTGAGAGAAGACTTATTTGATTTATCGACCGTTTGATCTAACTTAATTAAACCACGGCGGGTTCTAACAAGTTATTTCACTTTTCAGTTCAATTGCTGGACATATATATTAAAAATTGTATTACATATATGGCTATGGTCGGTTAAACAAATCCTGGACAAGGGAAAAGTACATAAAGACACATTTTAAGTATATATGTATTATACGCATATATATATATATATATATATATATATATATATTCAAATTTATACTAGTAGTAGTTATGATAGCGTATAATAAGGATCAAGAAAGTAATTTTAAATAGCATATACACCCACGCACGCATACACACATTTATATATATATATATATATATATATATATACAACACATATTTTTACATATCACCGTTAAGAATAGTAATTTGTGGAAGTTACGCATGCGACGTAAATATTTAAAAGCTATTATGTTAAACGAGACACTAAGTCCTCTCTATATAATATAGGGCAAGTGTATACACGATATGTGTACGGTACGAAGTAAGGTAAAATAGGTTTTCAATAATTCAAACCATTCTCTGTTATATTAACACTAACGCGACTACTACTGTACTAAATAGCTTTAAGCAACCTATTGTTTATTTAACCTGTTCTCTATCAATGATAATAATAATAATAATAATAATAATAATAGTTATAATAATAATAATAATAATAATAGGTAGTTATAATGATCGTTAGAACTATAAATTGTCATCTTAATTATTGCCTTTGAATACAAATAAACTTGCGAAAAACATCTAATATACATGTAGAATATAATTTGTGTTGTATAATGTAAAATATTTGAATTATATACTGTTCTTTGCATATTTATATTATACACATATTTTTCTTTTCATAAATAGAAAATTTTATAGACACATACGCAAGAAAAATAGATATTATTAATAAATAGTAATGGTCAAAACAAATAATTTATTTCGTACCATTTTACTCTAACAAATATGTTTACGCTTAATGCAACCGACACATGGCTAGTTGTGCACATACATGCGCGTGCGGTAGGTTATATATATATATATATATATATATGCTTTTTTTCAATTTCAATTTATTTCAATATTATACTTTTATGTTTGAAAATGTGCATAATAAACGAAACAATTATTGCAATATTATAAACGAAGAAACGGAGTAAAAATTTATAACCACTTCGTCAAAATAAACAATAACCTTCATCTGATGAAATACACCATTCTATTTACGCGATCGAGAACGACATTCTAAGCGATAAATAATCTATAGGGTAACCTAGAGAAGACTTTGTTGTTTTTTGAATAAGTCAAAACTACAATTTTATTTAAAAATGAAAAAAAAGAGAGATTAGTTTATAATCATTTGTGGAACACAATATCGTTCAGATGACATTTGCAACAATACATTCATTCGGTCTTTTTACAAAAAATTTCTGAACACTTTTTCCAACATAAGTCGCTGAATTTTTGAAATTTCTTCAGAAATCCGAGTTTTCAGGTATTCCAGATCTCGAAGTATTCCCACAAAAAAAAATCGCGTAACTTTGAATTCTTTTCGGAACTTTCTTTTCACCGTCGTGATCGGTTCACGCCGAAAATAACGTTCCACGCAAAACGCGCCCTCCTCGTTATAGGAAGTCGTACTAACTGAAAATATACAGAAACGAATCTCTCGTGTGTATACTAAACGTGGAGCACGCGGCTTGCGTTGTACCAACTGCGCTATCCAATAAACAAAGTCGCCCGTCTTTTCCTGGTCACTCTTTATAAATAATTTTTTTAAATATATAAGTGAACTAACTGCGCTCAGCCTACCTACAAACATAAGTACATTATACCCCAGTCGAGATATAATAAAGTTACAAAAGTATATATACACATTACACATAACTACTTTGTTGAAATATATATAATCACGATCAAAAGCGATAACACACGATATAAAATATAATCTTCTTCTTGAGCCGTCTTCGTTATCGAAGGTTGGCGTCCACATCTTTCATTGCTTCTAACCATACCTGTCGGTCCCTTACTAAATGGAAAAGATTTCCGACTTCGGAAACCGCCATCCATTCTTGAATATTTGAAACCCATGACATTCTTCTGCGGTCGACACCATGAACACCTTCTGCCGCTCCCATCAGCCTTATTTGTAGTTATTTTGATCCTCGCATCAAATGACCCAGATAATTAATTTTCTTTAATTTGACCAATCGGATTAATTCCCGGTCTTTTTTCATACGTTTCATAACTTCTTTATTTGTTATTTTTGCTGTTCAAGGTATTGCTAGTAATCGTCTATAAAGCCAAGTCTCAAACGATTCTAATCGTATTTGTTCAGCTTTTAATGTTCAAGTTTCTGCCGCGTACAATAGCGTGGATAAAACATAGCACTTAACTATTCTCCACCGTAAATGCAGGTTAACATCGTGACTTCGCAGAAAGTTACTTAGCTTTTGAAACGTTACTCGTGCTATTTCAATTCTAGATCTTATTTCTAATTCCGATGAGCCGGTAGATGTAATCCAGCAACCGAGGTACTTGCTCCACTACATTATTTTCAATTTTTATTATCATACGTCGCGTGTGTTTTTTGCTTAATAACTTTTGTTTTTGCCACATTAATCGGTAAATTATATTCTCTGCGGGAAAGGTTTATACGATTAAGTAATTGTAGGTCTTCTAATTAATCTGCTATTATCACCGTATCATTAGCATAACGTAAATTGTTTATTAAAACACCATCGATTTTTATGCCTTCCGTCGCATTATCTAACGCTTCTTTAAATATTGTTTCTGACTATATATTAAATAGCAATGGAGACAGAATACAACTTTGTCTAACTCCTTTTTTTTATCTCTATATCATCCGTATGTCATCTACTTTTATACAGGCAGTCTGGTTCCAATAAAGGTTTTTTATTAGTTGGATAGACTTCAGGTCTACTCTTGTCTTTTCTAATATTTCAATAAGTCTCACATGGTTCACATTATCAAAAGCTGTCTCCAAATCGATGAATCAAAGGAAAACCGGCTTTTGTCGGTCTAAACATTTTTCTGTCAGGGTTCTGATACCGAATATAGCTTCTCTTGCATTAAACCTATTTCTGAATCCAAACTGTGTTCCTCAAATATTCTCTTTGATTTTTGTCCAAGTACGTCGATGTATTATTTTTAAAAGAATTTTTAGTGAACACGACATCAGACTAATCATTCTATGATCATTGCATTTCCTCGTGTTAGGTTTCTTCGGTGGCGTTATTGATTTTAGCCATTCAACTGGGAATGTTCCAGAATCATAGATTTTATTTAATAGTCTTGTTAGGTGTTGCGAGTTATTTTCATTAACTGTAGTACTTCGGTAGGTATACCATTCGGACCAACAGGTTTAAAAGTTTTCGCTAGCTTTATTACCATTTGAACTTCCGCTTGTAAAATCGGCGAGCTGTCATGTTCTTCATATGCTATTTTAATTATTTCTGGACGGATATCTTGAAAAAAAGTTTCAGTATAGTTTTTCCATATTTGTAACTTTTCTTGTCTTCGGTTAAACTTGTACAAAGCTACCTAAGTAACAGGATATTTCATGCTGAAATTAATGAAACGCGTTCTTCTCAGGGCAGCGTCTTAGGATTTTTACGATTTTCCCAAATTAAACAACATCGAAGTTGCTCTTTATGCTGATGATACAGCTTTATACTGTAGTTCCTTTTGTACTACGCGCAATTAGTAATAGGTTATAACGAGGATCTGCACGAGTTTTGAAATATTTCACTAAATGGAAAATTGCCATCAATCCTTTAAAAAAGGAATCGATACTTTTTACTCGCAGACGACCTTTGTTACCGGAGAAAATTAATATTAATGGCGATCTTATCGAGTGGTCTGATCATGTTCGTTACTTAGGCGTAATTTTCGATAAAAAATTGACATTTACTAAACACATTAATGCTGCTATTACAAAAGCGAATAAAACTATATGTTCAATTTATCCGCTTTTTAAAGGTAGACCTCACCTGAGTATTGATAACTTAATTTTATATGAAACTATTATCCGTCCAACAATGACTTATTCTTGTCCGGTTTGGTGCTCTGTATCTAATTCTAATTTTAAGAAACTGCAACTTGTACAAAATCAATGTTTAATATGCATTTTAAATGCATCTCGTTATACGAGAATATCACATATGCATCACATGTTAAATATTCCATATATTAAAGATTACATATTTAAATTAACGAACAAATTTTTTCAAAACTGCAGTATATATATGAACTAATAACGACTATCGGCAACTACGATTCCAGGCAACTTATGTTCATGTATATATAATTTGTTGTAAATTGGTATATTTGTAATTATGTTCAATCGTTATTATTCGCAATTATATAGTTAAGTTATCAATACTTATTTATACCTCTGGTACGTTTTATCTTTCATGCGCTTCGAAAAGAGTTTATTTTGTTTTGTATTTTTTATTTTCTTCTATCTATATATATATTTTTTTAATTTTTATTTTATTTTCGTTTTGTTTTAACTTTTATGTGTGTTGTTACAATTTTTACCTTTGTATCGTTTTAAGTTATATGTGTATATGTGTATGCATGTACGTATATATATTTGTATTTTTTTTTATTTGTTTGCGGGTTTTATAAATTTTCCCCCGCTTATCATACTTATGTTTATTAAACTATAGTGTTGTTATTTTAATTTTAATACTGCGGTCGCGGTGAGGCTCATGCCGGAACTCTACTATGTAAATATTTGTGTGTACACGTTGTAATTTGATAAAATACATTTTTCTTTCTTTCTTTCTTCTTGTAGTTGCAATATTTCCTCGTTCAAAATGTTTACAAAACTTTCCGTTCCTTTGACTGTCTATTAGCCCTTAGCTAGTTAAGTCTCACATGTTTATTTCAGTAGCAAACCTGTGCCTTGTGGTTATGGTTTTTATCCAAAGGCCCTAAGGGAGACAACCGTGACAGAAATCAAAACCGTTGCCTTGTGATGAGGATGTTTACCAAAGGCTAATGGAATAAACCCTAAATAAATCATGGCGGAAGGCAACGGGATACCATCGCCATTATTAAGTCTGTAGAACCTGGCGCCCGGTTTCCAGGTTTGGTAATGTTAAATATGTGACTGGCCACGAGGTGATGGATCCCAGCACATGCGCGGAAAATAGGCGACTGGAAAAAATCAATAATAATACTAGAAATAAGGACAATGGTAATAATATTAAGGACAACAACGATACAAATAAAGAATAAAACACACAACAGAAAAAAGGAAGAGTGTTTAAACGTTCAATAGATGCAAATGACCAAGTATTACTGGCGGCATCAACTAATCAAATTCAGATGATGCTAAATAGGCTAAACAAAGCAAGGGAGAAATATGGCATGAAAATAAACGTTAGGAAAATAAAGGTCATATAATTTGCGAAGACGATTGACAACGTAGATCTCAAGTTAAAAATAGGAAAAGAAATGTTGGAAGCAAGAAATATTAAGACGTATTACTGACAAGTGATGGTTGAGATATAAACGAAATTAGAAACCGTATCAGAATAGCCGAATAAGCGTTTAGAAATTTAAAAACCGTAACGAAAGACGGGAAACTAAAAATAAATATAAAGATGAAAGTCAACCAGTGTTATGTCGCATTCGTCCCGTAATATGCTGCTGAAACGTGGACACTGAACGTAGAAAGTGTAAAAAAAAATGATACTCGTTTAAAATGTGGATGTTTAGAAGAATATGGCGGACACTGTGGACGACAAAACTCACGAATTCAAAGATATTTCAACGGGGGAGAGATGTGGAGAAAAAAATGAACGTCGTCTAAAACATCCAGAGAAGAACGAAAAAATATAAAATAAGAGAAGAAATATTTACCATTCGAGAAAAATACTTAGAAAACTCGTCAACAGCCTTAAAAACAAGAAAATTGACGAAATAATAACATCAGTCAAGGAACGAGAAATATCAAACATGTTGATGTATGCCATCTTCTAACAGAATGGATGGAATCTATAATATAATTTGAACAGTGTGGAACTTAGTGATTTTTAAAAAGTAAATCAAAAAAAAGTATGGTTAAAATCACTAAATTTTTATACAAAAAAAGACCACAACGTTTTTCGTTTATTAAGGCCATTACCAAGTGAACGTATGAAAATAAAATATCACTATCGGAAATTTTTTAAATAATTGTTTTTTCATTGATATTTTTTTGTAATATTCTACAACTGAATTAAATATTTTATTTTTTTTTTGTTATTTTTTCCTTTTATTCTTCTTCCTCCAATGTATATACGTTAACGGATGTTTGCGATCAAATTAGCTATTACGGCTTCGTCCATTGCAGCTCTCATAAATTCTGTGGATGTTGCTAACAAAAACTATATTCTTATTATTTCGGAGATGTGCTTATTCGCGGTACTACTGGCCCCATGTCGCAACAACGTTATAGGAATTATGTAGTTTTTCTTGAAATAATACTAGCCGCATATTATCCACGCTATTGTTGCCGCTGTTGTTGGTCGGAGACCGCTTATTCAGTATATTCGCAGCTAACCTTCATATCTGAAGGCTATCCGCCATCTGTGACCTCGCTAGTATCCTTCAGCTAGGTCCTAGCTTTCCTTTTATACTTTTCCAAAATACGTTTATATTTATTTTTTTAATGTTATATATAAAAATTTAGCGATTTTAATTAGGTTTTTTTTTTTGTTGTTTATCTATATTATAGTATAAATAATAAATTAAAAAAGCGCATTAATAATGTTTTGTCAAAAATTATATCGCCCTATTTAAGCGGAAATAAAATCCCGATTTTATCGACACTTTGACGACGGTTTATTCGATCCAGAATAAAGGATGTTATCGAATGGAATCCAAAAATGATGATAGTTGTTAATATTAGTTTAGCCAATCTTAATTGACGCAGCGCCGCATAGCAAACGTGTTCTCTCATATTCCGGCATATGCACGATTTATCCTGGCTAGAATACATTAAACTGTAGCGTAAATATCTGTGTGTGTACGTTTGTGTCTCTACATACATATAGATACGCGAAAAAATGCACGATGTAATCGATAATCGATCTTTTGAGAGATCACGACGCGGTTAAACTACTCCAACAAATAGTGTGATCGTTTATATATTTATATATATATATATATAATATTTATATAACAGGCTAATAATCATCACGATCCAAATACATGTATAATTGCTTATTTTCTCCAGACTATAATAATCGCTAACTATCCTCATTATTATTATTATTATGGTTACATCCTTTCTTCGGCATATGCGTATTGAAATACATTCACACGCGTTCCATACATCGGTCTATACAAATATCCTATCAGCGATCTACAACATAGCGTTCGAGAGACGATGATAAACAATAATAGATGTATACGCATACATATATATATATATATATATATATATATATATATATATATATATATATATGTTAGTGATGAGATGTCTTGTCTGTCTCTTATAATAGCAGTTTTCTAAAATGTATTCCGTTTGAATCGCCTTATTATAAACACATACTTACGTGTTTATTCGAAATAGGTGTCTGAATTTTCGCATATTCGTGTTTGTACACACCTACCTACACAGTAATTAATCGGGGGTTCCAATCGTATCATAACGATCCTTAGTAAAATAAATACAAAAGCACCATCGTAATTATCGCTGGACATTGTCGGAATATTTTTTATCGATAATTCGGTATCGAAAAAATTATAACAATAATCGTAGACATATATAAATTAAAAAAGCAACGTCTATTTAAGAAAAAATTAGATTCGAAAATTTGTCATTCGCGCAATAAGTTTAAAATTGCTTTTGCGTATCTCGGATAGATGTTATAAACAATAGGAAGGGGGAACTGCCTAGCATAAAACGGGGGGGGGTCAACATTAAGGCGCGATATTAGACTAGCAAAGATCTGGAAGTAGATGCTTAAATAAATTAAACGCAAACTTAAATTTGTCTATTCTTCCCTATAGTTACGCTTATGCGTACGAAGAACTGCTGAGTGTACCGGCAGAATAGACGGATTTGACACGTGGTCATACAGGAAGATAATAAGGATATCGTGTATATACCGCTAAGCAAACGAATTAAATGTAAGTAAACATTTTTGTATACACAAACGGCTTTATTAAACCGTTATCGAGCGGACATAAAAAAAAATATATATATAAAAATATACAATTTATAAGAATATAAAAGAGAAATATAAAAAACACGTAATGGAATACTTATTTTAAATGTACAATATTACAGAAAAATATTTATAAAATAAAAAAAAATCGCTAACAGATTATTTTATAAAGAATATTTTTTTTTTTTAAATTAAATAATTTACCGTGGTCTAAAATCCGTAGCATCGTGAAATAGAGCGACTAGTATTCAAATGAAAAAGAGGTAACTAACAATCAGAAAGTATCGTTAGATGTATCATATAATTGTTTATCGTTGTAACAATATGTAATACATATCTGCTTGTCGATATGTTTACTTAAGAAGCATCTATTTACACTAATAGACGTACGAGTATAATAATAATATGGAACAATTAATATAAATTCTTATAACGAAGGATTTAATTTACGAGAGCAAATATAATGCGTCTTCGAGTGACATTTTTGAGAAAATATTTTCGAACAAATTTGACAACGAAATTTGTACGACTGGCTGCACTGGTGTTTCAGATGATAATTTAAACGGTAACGATGTTTAAACGTCCGACTACAGTCCGCTGATGGACACCTCATCCGAGATACAGCTCCTTGATTATCTCTTTGAGCAATTTGAGACAAATACATGTCGTCATTACGATCACCCATCCGTAGCTTTGATTACTGTTATCATTGCTATGAGACGGACCAGCTCTTCCATATCATACCATCTAATTTATCGTCCAAGGTTAAATCTTCTACATTGTCATCAACTGGAGGTTATTCGACCTCCATTTTAGATTCTAGAAATTCAGATGGCGATTCCGTATTTTCTTTTATTAGCCCAGCTTCAGCTATTCTATTTAATTCGTCATTCTCGTCATCAGGTGGTTGAATTTTCGGTATAGCATTAGGTGTGGAAGTAACTTCATTAGTACTAGGAACTATTGCGGTATTCTGACTATCGTCATTATCGTAAATAGTTTCATAGTCTTCGCCTTGTGAAGAGGCCTCCTTTGTCGTCTTCGTTTTTTCGGTGTTTGAGAAGTGCTCTCCTCGAAATCTAATAGGACTATCAGGCACATCATGAGTACCGTCTAAGTTCAATGGTCAACCCAGAAGAAGCATGAAGTAATATAGCGGGTGAATTAATTGCCCCGTATTTTTATACATCTATTAGTGTAAATAGGTGCTTCTTAAGTAAACATATCGACACGCAGATATGTATTACATATTGTTATAATAATAAATAATTGTATGATACATCTAACGATACTTCCTGATTGCCTCTTTTTCATTTGAATACTAGTCGCTCTGTTAACATCACGATGCTACGGATTTTACGTGAGACTACGACAAATTATTTAATTTTATATAGAATTTCGTTCAATTGCGTAGTAAATTTTTTTTTTAAATTTAATTATTTTTTGTACTATTGTACATCTAAATTAAGTATTTTCTATAATTTTATTTCATTTTTTGTTTTTATATTTTTATAAATGTTTTTTATTTTTATTTTTTTCGTGTCCGCTTAATAATGTCTTAAAAACCGAAAAAAGCGTTGTGGTTTTTTTATACATAAAAATTTTGCGATTTTTTATTGCTGTTTTATTTCTTACTAAAAATCACTACATTCTACACTGTCCAAATAAAGTGTACGTAGATATTTATCGAAAAGAGTAATAAAAAGATTTTTCGGGGATGTAACGAAACGAATTCTCTCCAGCATCTCACAATCACTGGGAAAGTGAAAGGAAAAAGGAAGGTCTACAATGCGCTGGACTGACTAGTTAAAGTCGTCGATTGGATTAAATCCGCGCGAAACCTTGATATTTAATCAAAAACAGAACCAATATAGAGCAGCATAACATATATTTCTTAACACCCAAGGAAGGAATAACCGAAATTCTAGACCAGGAAAAATATACGAGAATCTTTATCCAAAACAACGTAACAATTGGTAAAAATCCTGAACAATCGCTTGTGATAAATACGGTAGAAGTATCCTAGTGTAAATGTAGTGCTTCTGTCTTCTACTCGCTTGTACTGAATCGGAACCACCTTCGGGACGTGAATTTTTCGCGATAAAAACCCAACTACCCGTCCAACTAGTCGATAAATGTACGATGTTACCGTGAAATCCAAGAAGTTAATGAAGGCAACTGCAAACCACTTTTTTCTGGTCCGGGGCTATAAAACAGCATATGTACATATACACACACACACACATATATATATATATATATATATATATAACAAGGGCTCCCTATTTACAGTTGAAAATAAGTCTATCGGATACACTCGGACTTCGTATCGTATTTTTCATAAACTATAAATTAAATGATGAATGTGTTGTAATCATATAATAATTAAGTAAGGTACATAATTATAACGATGGTCGTAATATTTATTAGGCTGACTAGTGTCATTCACTCGCGCGCACATTCGTTGAAATTACTGTTACATCGCTATATGTATATGGGTGTACGTGTATATATATTGTACAATTTTTGTATTTAACTTAAAATTAAGTACTTAAGTCAATTATATAGCGATGACAAGTGTAAGGGTGATTAAACTTATACACATAATAATGTATTTATAGCGCGTATCACGCGTGACTGTTATATATACGTATAATTATTTATACATATATAATCTTTACACGACTACATGTATTTGTACCGAACAAACGTTAAATAAACGCAGAAAAACACACGCCCTCCATATATGTATACACATGCCCCAACGTTGTAATCCGAAGATAAAATGTTTTTTCAAACGACTACGAACGGCGAAAATTTTGTCAATTTTTGATTGCGATCTTATTTTTTAAACTAAAATTAGCACCAGTGAACTTTCTTTCATTCTATCTAATGGACAATCCAACAATGCAGGTCCGGCTGTTTCTTCTTTGCCGCTGATACATTTATCGTCGTTTTTTAAAACTATTTTTAACATGGACGATATATATGTTTTCTTATGTGTATTATGTTTTAGTATCTTAGTGATCCAAATATTTTCATCTGATCAAGAACTGTGTGTATATATATATATATATATACACGTATAAACGCATACCCATATTCGGTTTGATGAAGGATTGTTCCAAGAGGATGGTGCTGCTTTACAGCCACCGAAGGTCTGCCTCCCAAAAGGTGACTAGAGTAAAAAAAAATCCGACCAACAGGAGTAAAGAACAAAAACGGTAAATTTGAAATAATTTCCGGGGAAAAAATAAAAATGAATAATGAAAAAAGTCGAAAATTTTAGTAGGTGCTTCAAAAAATCTAACACGCTATTATTATTATTATTATTATTATTATTATTATTATTTTTATTTTTATTATTATTATTATTTTTATTTTTATTTTTATTATTATTTAGGGTAAATTTTCATGCGCAATCGATAATTAAATTATTTTCAAGATTTCTAATTGTATGTTTTAACTGATAAGTAAATTTATTCTATAACGAAATAACTACTTACTCTCCATATGATACTTTACGCTTCAGCCCAATATGTAGCGACGTTGTTGCGGTTAGATAATCTGCACGGCAGTTCTGATTCATCATTGAAAATTGGAGCAGGTGATCAAAGTTGCACTTATTCTTCATCATATGCGTTAATCCGATTCCAGATGTCGTGACTTAACATATGCAGTCAAGAAGAAAAAAAGGCTCGTAACATTTCTCCGCGCTAAGCGGTTTTCAGCCTTACGCATGATTTCATTTATCTGTAATTTTATTAGTTGTTCGATGTAATCGATGAAACGTAAGGCGGGTCTTCCTCGATTACGACTTCCTAGTAGTTTTCATTGAATAATTTGTTTCTCTAAGCCATTACGCCGAATGATATGGCCGAAAAATTTAAGTCACTGACGCTGTATTGTGATTATTAATCTCAGGCATGGTGCAATGTTTAATTCCCGCAATATAGAATTGTTCGTTCGAAATGCGTTCCATGATATTCTCATCATATTTCGCTAGGCTGTCATCTGGAAAGTGTCTATCTTCTGTCGCGTGGATCTTTTTAACGTCCAAGATTCAAATCCGTAAGTAGAAATGGGAAAGACTAATGTTTTCATTAAATACTTTTTAGTTTCTTTACATATATTATGGTCTTTCCGTTTTGTCAATTCCCAATCTTCTTCTTATTTCTTCTTCACATCCTCTCTTATTTGTAAGTAGTACACCTAGGTACAATTCACAATAGAAGCAACACCGTTTATGGATTTTTGACAATTACTTTAGGCAATTACTAGATTATCATTAGCCGTTATCAAATGTCCGGTAGTTTTCCAGTGTGTTATATTCTCGGTTAGTTTTTCGATAATTTATTACCAGGTTTAGTCCTCTAACATTCTATGAGCGGATTTTTATCGCGGTTGGATTCTCTTCCTAGCCATGTTGAAAAACTTCCTGTAACTTGGCTGAATAGTTTGATGCAGCTTCGTTCCACGTCCTAGCTGTTTCTGATTTGGGGTGGGCTAATAGCATTTCAGTTGAAATAAAGTGTTCGTTGATTTTAGTAAACATTATGTCCAAATAGTGAGTGTCGATTATCAATCATTTGTTATACGCGCTCTAAATATAGTATGCGGATAAAATACTTACGAACGTAATTTTAAACGAGAAGACACAACCACACCGTAGATGATATTCTTTAAAAGTACATTTATACCGTTCATTGAAATAATACGGAGAACGCGACACGATGAAATTATGTTAATTATTTAATTTATTTCGTTTTGTTTATTTAAAAAATAATAAATAAAAATAAATAATTAGAAATTCGATCATATTTGATTATTTATATTAGACATCGAGTTTAATTAGTTTAGGCGGTTATATTATTGCGTTGTTTACCACATTCACCATCATCAGGTTATTTTATAATCAAGTTCGTTATTTCGCATTAAATGTTTTTTTGTAATATTGTAAGTTTCATAAAACTTTTTTAGAGTATTCAGAAGAAATTATGCGATTAAAATTTAAATTATGTCAAGTTTAAGAAATATCTTGTTCATTGTTTTCATTTCAACTTAATTCAAACGTTATCCCGATATCAATAATATTGAGTCATAGTCAGCTGCTCTTTACTTATTATTTCTTAAGTCTTTTACTATGTTTTTGTATATAATGCTCTTCCTGGTTAATGATTACATGTATATTCATTTATTAAGATGATACTTTCTTTTATTTAATAACAGTTATTCCTCTATGTAAGTTTGTAAGTCACAAGCGTATACAGTAATTTATTATTTATACTATGATATAAGTTTATTATTATAATTTAATTCAATATTTTATGAATCACAAACTCGTTATATGCTTTCTTAGTGGAATAACTATGTATTTTTCATCCCTTTTCCATCACATATTATGTTATTATAATGTGGAGGTCTTTGCATTTGTTCATGGACCTCTATATTTACGTGTATATTTTTCTCTTTTTTCAACAGAGGGAGGGCGTTTTTTTTAGTGGGTAAAAATCCCACACGCTGATTTCTTTGGAATCCAGCGGCACTTGCTGAGTGCATGTGCTGCTCTCAAAAATATATACGGAACTTATAAATATATCAGTGTCTTTTGAAGATTTTTCCCCCTCCCGCTTAAAAAAAAAAAAAAAAATATTGTACATCTAAATTAAGTATTTCTTTACCATTTCTTTCTTTTATTCTTTTCGTTATTTATTTATTATTACTATTTTTATTTTTATTTGTGTACACTTGAAAATTGTTTAATGACCGAAAAGTTTTGTGTCTTTTAATCGGAAACTTTAGTGATTTTCAATTACTTTTTATTGATTATTTAGAGAGAAAAAAATCACTACATTCCACACCATTCAAATTATAAGAACGTTTCCAGTAGTAGGCGTTGTTGCTATTCGACTCTAATAATACCTTACGCGTTGGGAATGATTCGGTCATAATTATACCGCGACCAACGTTTATCGTGTAGTAATTAATTGAATAAAATAAAAAAAATAAAAAATTATAATAAACGGAAATGAGAAAAATCTACTAGCGTTAGTAGTAACGGTATCGTTAATAAGTATTAGTGGTAGTAATAATGGAATATGAAGACGATGAATCTCGTTTAGAAGCTTATTTATTGCCGGAAACGCACGATGTTATAATGACGACTGTGTTAGACGGCGCGGTACCTTTTATTTCAAAAGTTTCTTATAAACGGACCTTACCTACCGTTATTACTTGGGTGTTCAACCGAGACGATATAATAATATAACAGATTATATATACGATATTTATAAATACGACCATACCGTTTGTAGTAGTATATCCGGATTAATAATTATTTAAGATGGATAGTTGTAGAGTATTTGGTCCTGGCGTCCGCGACTATATATTTATATATAAAAGTTTTAATTGTTATCACATACCCGAAGATAGGTAATTAAGAAACGATTTATTCATTATTGTTGCACAGTGTGCAATTCGAATACCGAAAAGAAACGTGATCTGCAGTTAACCTTTTGCGTCCAAGTGTTTACCACCTATACGCTACCATGCGCACGAAACAGCTCCATCTCTTTTGTCTTTTTATATCTGTCTGAAAACATCTTTTGGAAACTACTGCCCGTTACTACATATATATATATATATATATATATATATATATATATATATATACACCTGTATCGCGTTAAGTACAGATGGAGTCGAAGTTACCTCCATCTATCCTTTTACTACATACACGCGTATATAATATATATATATATATATATATATATATATATATATATATATATATATATATATAACATAGTACGAATGGTAAAATTACGAAAATCGTAATTTCAACGCGAACCGGTAACAAAGCTGAAAAAAAATGTTTTCACTTTGACAGCTGTCTATCTCAGACTATCAAAGTAGTTATCTATTCATTCAGAACTCTATTTTTCCACACTACCGTCTTACTACCAACCGTGACGTTTGTTCTTATAGTAATAATCGAGGTATCGGGGAAAGTTACACTTCGTGGTGGTTTTGGATGTAGCGATGTTCGAATCGAAACGAAGGATTTACACGGAGATAGAAAAATACACGCGGCTGGTTAAGAACAGAAAAACATCTGCCGTGAGAGACGTGCCATTACGATCGATTAAAGTACCGGAAAATATTTCATTCCCCGAATTTGTCCTACAAATATTTGACATTCATTTTTTCCCGTTTTTATTTTTTTTATTTTTTTTTTTGATTTCTCGCTTTACAGAATCTCGTCTTTATTAACCATTTTCGAAATATAATAAAAAAATTTTAAGTTAATCTCTTACGTTACTACGATGATTCTTTAGTTTATAGAACAAGAAGAAAATTCTATTTATTTAAATTACCAACTTTACGTTTGTATTTATTTTCTTTGTCCAATTGACTGTTCTCAGTCGTTGGTAGCATCTATGGCGACAATTTCTTGCTATAATATTCGGTCTCTGGCCTTGTGAAACAATATACCTTCATAGACGACCATTTTCGCACATTATCCAGCCAAGTAATCGTTCTTCGGTCTACTCTTCTTTTTCCTGCTATTTTTCCCACGATTATGTTCTGCCGCAGTACGTACTTTGGGCCTCTTAATACCGGTTTGCTTCGCTTGATTCAACAATTCTTTATCTTTTTTCAATATGTCCGAAACTTCGTTATTCTTCTTCTTTGCTGCCCACGATATGCGACGACGGTAACACCACATTTCGAAGACTTCGAGACTTTTATAGAGTTTTGATAATTTTGCCTTCAGCGTCCATGTTTCGCAGCCATACAGCAACACTGCCCATGCGTAAACTGAGACGTTTGAATTTTTTTTTTTTTTTTTTTTAGTTCAGCTTCCGCCATTTGACCAGTTTTATCCAGTTAATGTATTTTAAATCTCAATGCCGCTACGTTTGATAAAATTATATAAACTGACTGTAACAGAAGACAATGGGTCGTCGGAAACAATTCGAACATAAAAAATTACTCTGTAAGCATCATCGATAGTACGATTAATATGATTGTTGAAAGACTAATTCGACTCCAAATTGGCTCCTAAATACTTGACATCTTTAACCCGTTTAATACTTTGACACGTTGAATATATAAAAATGACTTAATACCTCTATTTAGACAATTGTAGATTATTTTTAATGCGGTTTTACAGACATTCTACGTTAATCAGATGACCTTTATTTTGATACTAGATAATGTTGTTATCAATAAAATGGTTTATATACTTCATGATGTTGGAACTTCTTCGACTAAAACGGTTTAAAGTTTATATCGAATAGAGTCGTTCTCTTTGTAATTTCGTACGTTTTGTTATTTTCGCTTTATGTCTTACGTCTATTTTTTTCAATGCCTTTCTTCACATCATAATTGTAAAAAGTCTTCTATTTATTTTAATGTTCTTATTGAACATTTATCCTCATACGCTACTCACTGCCACCGTATTTTTCAATTCTTTCAGCTGAATTATACGCTATTGAGCTAGAGCAATTGCGTACATAAATGAAAATCTTACTACGTGTTCTCAACAGTCTGCAATAGCCTTAACTTCAATCGCTAAATATTCGAACAATAATTAACATTCAATTGCCAAAGAAATTATTCAATTATCGAAATCAACGGAATCGTCTCATCGAATAGTGTTTGTCTGGACTTCGGCTCATTAACTCGAACAAGTTAAGAAGCATGAAATCGGACACAACTCGCTAGAAAACACATCTTAATTTATCACGAAAAGCATAAATAACTTTGAGACACTCTCTGCGTAATCTTACGACACTATATGAAATAATGACCGATTCGCTTTTTTATCAAAGTTTTATACTTTTCTTAGCTAACCGAAAACTTTTACGTACGAACGGAACGTAATGGTGTTACGCAGCAGTTACCAAAGAACGTTATACGGAAGACGAACACGAGAATGTTATCCAGGGGGTATCAAATTATATATGTATACATTTAAATATATATATATATATATATATATATATTTAAATGTATATATATATGATAGACGACTTATCTATCCATGGGGTAGTGTAAAAGATACACACATTAACAGGATACAACGGTTTCAGAACAAGGCCATAAGACTCATCGCCTCCCCACCTTGGTACGTATCGAACCATACGTTACATCGAGACTTAAATATCCCATACGTGAAAGACGAGATCAAATGTGCTGTAAAGCAATATGTAAGCCGTTTGGAAACACACTCAAACGTACTCGCGATCAATTTACTTGACTAGTCTAGATGTCCGTAGGTTAAAACGTAATCTAGCGTTTGATCTAGCCTAATTTTTCACTTGGGTCCATCGCTGGATGCTAACCCCTAATAAGTTATTTCGCGTTCCAGTCCAATTGCTGGATGGCTACCTGGCCAGTTGTAATTTTAAAAATTTTGAAAAAATAAATAAAATCGGTCAGTTAATGAGTACCAGATTACTAAGCAAATACAGAAGAACTCAATAAACCGTATGTTGATTTTCCAGAGTGCAGGTCATGTATCAATGGATTAGTGAAGATCGCTTATGTGACGTTAGTTACCTACTTTCGAAGTCGATGGGACTTTATATATATATATATATATTGACATCGACCACTAAGAGACTCCTTTGGTTCTTTAATTTTAGCTTTTGGCTCCAAGTAGATAATTGACATTTCCATTGAATATTTGACGACTATATTTAATTTAAGAATGTCGCTCTCTTTTGCCAAATTTGCGTCTTGTTAATCTGTTTTCCTACTCTAGGAAAATTCTTTTAATCGTTTGGTCTTAAAATTAAAAAAAGTTCTTCAATTTACATAATCCAGGTCTGTAATAGAAACCGCACTTTACTGTACAGATGTTATTTATCTTTCCGAGCGTTTATCTTATTTTCAGCTATTACCGGGTATGCGAAGGAAATAAAAATAATCGTCTCCAGCTTTCAAGTATCTATACAGATTGCTCTCACATAATTTTATCACAGTTATTAAGTTATGCGGCAATTGGTATCGAATAATTTTTAGAAATATTTAAAATCCCTGTTGTTCCTTTTTTGCCATATCGCTTTATACGTACGAAACGAATTTTAAGTAGTTGAGGATGGACGTTATAAAAAATTTTAGAAAAAAACGCATAAAAAAAAATAACATAAATATTACAAGGCAAACTACTTCGTCCTCTCCAGCTGTATGCACACGGTGATAGAACATTATTTTTATTTAATATTATAATAGTGGTAATAATTATTGACGATATAGAATTTTCAATTTCAATTTATTTCAATATTACACTTTGCAAAATATACATAATAAACGAAACAGTTAACCGTTAATTAAAGAGCGTCGATATAATAAACGAAGAAAAGATTCGTATAAATATAATCTTACTACACAATATAATTCTTGTCCAGTTTGTGTACAACGCTATAAACGAACAAAAGTTATAAAAGTTCGAACACAATACAAGCGTTGGGCATGTCACTATACAACGTTACTTGAACACACACACACACACACACACAGTGAGTCTTATTGTTCTGAACATACAATTGTACGCACTAGTAAACATACTTTCCTGCATACTTGAATTAAGGTAATATGGACACGTTTCAATTTTTTAATTTTTTTCTTCATATAAACGAACTACAATAATATATGTTACCACAAAAATGTACGCAATAATCCTTCGTAATGCTGCATCTAAGTATGTGTATTCACTTAAAATAAACGCTATAACACCAATCGTAGTAATAATAATTCTTATTATAATTATAATTATGATTATTATTATAATGACTATAAATCAGCCTGATAATAATTTTCATAATAATACTCAAAAGTCTCGTTGGGTTATGTTTTTTTCGCGTTATATTTGTTGCGTCCATCTAACCGAGATGATCTCATTCGAAACAGAGGTGTGTTGCTACATCGTGATAATAGCATTTCGTGGACTGCCCGTTGCGCTGATTTTATTAATCGCACGATACTTCCTGTTTTATGTTCTTTTAATAGAACATTTCATTACCGTTTTACATTATCCGCCATTTTCTCCTAATTCTCTTTCTGGTATTACACACGAACACACACACACACGTGCATATATATACATCTTTCTACATTTGTTACTGACGATTCGAAGCCTATCTCTTCGTTCAGCTCACCTATATTTGTTTCATACTATTAGCTTCTTGCTAGGTATTAATCAACTTAGCTCCGTTGGAAGCTAACGGTAATTGATTGGATGCTCACGTAACGCTTAATCGTGTAAGAAATCACCATATCGTGTTTCGTCTATTTACGGAATTCGTATTTTTACATATTCCACGTGAAAACTACGGACGTTAAATCACGATTATTAATCGAAATTTTCATGATATTTTTCGAGTAGAAATTTTCTATCCACGCGATGTGTTTACGCGCGACGAAATAGTCTGATTTTTGATCTGTGTCTAGAGAGAACTAGATACACAATTATCTACTATAGTCGAAAGACATCCTATGTAAGTCACTAGCTAACCTAGAGTTATTATCCGGTCGATTGATATGAGTACTACACCGGGAACTAGTAAATAAAAGCCGGGGGGAATGCGATAGTAATTAGTCCGTATTAGCTTGCCTAGGAAATGTCGCTTAACTAGTTCGCTATTATAATCGTCGATCGATAAGAATCGTTTAAGGTACTCTACAAACTGTCCGGTCGATTGCAATACTTTAAACGAATTCGCGAATCTGGAGTGTTTTCATCTCGATGATAATGGTAGAATTTATTTTAACTCGACCTAACCCGCCATTATCTCGATATTAGATATAAATATCGCGTTAAAATCGCTAATTTTATTTAATAATTTAGTAAAATGGAAATAAATAAACAACTATTCGGCCGAATAACTTAATCGTACTTTATAGCACGGAATTCGATAAAGCGAATGATAAATTAAAGCCGATAAAAAGACTCATCAATAACCGACTATGCAGATACCGATAAAAGAATATAAAAACTTTGAACACACTTAGAACTGGACATGGTGAATGCGGATACTGGTTAGAGAAGTGTGGAATTGCTAATTCAGCCAGACAGAACGTAATATTAAGGAATGTTCATTTTACTCAGAGCCTGGTTTGAAGACGCTACGTAATTAATGAAACAACCGCCTTAAAATGACCGAAAATTTTAAAATGCGATTTATAACTAAGTTATTTTCGTTAACTTTATTGAAATTTTAAAACTACATCATAAGAAGAAGGTAAAATGAAGATAGATATAATAAATCTACATCTAAAATTTAATTTTAAATATTACGAGGATAAGTGAACTGTATTTTAGCGTGTCCCGAAATAGATGATGTACATCTAATAAGGCACGACTCTGGTTAAGGTAAAGAAAATATGTTTTAATCATATTAAAAAACGAAAAAAAAAAAAAAACTACTTTTAAAATACCGGGTACTTTAATATTACACGAATAAAATTAACTTCATTCTTATACATTTGGAAGGTGAAGATTTAACGTGTGTGACTGAATTTTAAGAAAACCTAGTTTAACATATCCAGGTACGCACCCGATAGAAAAATACCTTTTCATACCCGTCTGTGAAATCACTAATCCCCTCCGTTAGGTAACATTTCGTGCGTATATTTTTTCCATTACTTCCTGTTTTGAGAAATTCCAACTCACTCCTACAAATATTCTAAGTGCGTGACTTTAAATGTTACTGATTATATATATATATATATATATATATATATATATATATATATATATATATATGATATATGTATACATACACACATGTGTTCCTTAATAAAATATGAAAAAAAAACTTCTAAACAGTAAATTGAAATTTTGCTAATTGTAAATTCAGTTTTACCGGATCGTTCCTTTTTTCATATGTAAACTGCGAAATTCGAATTTATCGCCCGAAGAATTGACTAGCAAAGTTACACGATAACACCCTAGTCGCAATTTTTACTACCCTTCTATTAGAAACGATTTTACATATTATATTTTCATATTTTCATATTTTCAGAGGAAGGAACGAGGGGGCGAGAATGGAAACAAAGTATAATTATTACGTAATGCCTAGTATAGTGTCTATCGCATGTTTACTTATTCATACATTTACTTATATCTATCTATCTATGTCTGTATCTATCGGTACATTACCGCGTACGTTTGTGATATGCTTTAATTTGTTGTTAAATAACACGCAAATCGTTTAAAACCTTTGAAATTACCTACAAACTTGCACGTATAGAAGCTATTCCATCATTTTCTTATAGCTGATTTTAATTTTTTATGGATTTATATAATACAAAACTTTTATATAAGGCACGCTATATATATATATATATTTATTTTTATATGTCTATCTGTCTTATCTTAGTAATTATATACGTATTATTCAATATAAAATTATATTTTCTCCTATATTTGTAATCATAAAATACATAAAATATTAACAACCAATATTAGTAGTATTGTTGAATGTGTCATGTATATTGCCGAAATAAAATTAACGAAAATACGCTGCTGCATAAATTAAAAAGTACAAATTGTTCAATAATCGAAAATAAGCCAAAAAACAGAAGTAATGTACAAAAGGATAACAGAGACATTTAAGAAAGTCGGAACAGATAACATCAGTTATGCCCGTACACAAAAAATGGAAACCATGAAGACTGCAATATATATATATATATATATATATATATATATATATATATATATATATATATATATACACCTATTGCGATAAATACAGTGATAGCTAAAATAATGGGAAAATACGTAGTGCAACAATTATCTAAGTAGTTATAAAACGTAACATCATCGATAAAGAGTAATATGGATTTCAAAGGAAGAAATCAACATCACCGGTCCTGGCAAATTTTGTTGAAAATGTAAAAATAAACTTTAAAACGTGAATTGAAATGCTAGCGGCATTAATAGAGTTCACAAAACATTCGGTACGGTTATTCATGATAAGCTGCTAGGAAGTATTGACGAAATCGGTATAAAAGGTAGTGTTAAAGTATGGTTTAAAAGTTGTCTAAAGGACAAGAGGGGAACTTAGTATAAATAATATACGAAATGAATATGCGAATACCGTAAGGTAGTAATTTAGCACCGTTATTGTTTATCATATACAAAAACAGTCTACAAAAGAAGTTGACAAACAGTAAGGTTTTGTGGACGATATGCTATGATGACAGTTCGCAGGAGAATTGAAGTGACAGAAAAATACATAAGACTACGGGTCTTAATCTCATAGTTAGTACGATAAAAACGAAATGTAAGCTGCTGAAAATGATGAGTAATAATGATTTATATAAGCCTAAAAATCAAAATGCACATTAACAACATTATTGAACGGACAATCAAATTTGGGTTGTAACATAGTAGAACTGATAAATGAATATAATATCTAGGTATAACGTGGATAGATAGAAGTTATGACTCGGACCTCCGGATCATCAGTATTTTGTACGGACGCATCACTACTCAATAGGTCCGTCGGTTGTTCTGTTGTCAAGGATGGAGCAGTCATCATCTGTCATTCGCTTCCTGAGACACTTTCCGTTACTTCCGCTGAACTATACGAAATTCTCCTCGCTGTGAAGTCTATAATGAGCTCTCCTGCTCAGCAGTCATCGATTGTATGTTCCGACTCCCTTCCAGCCGTCAATGCTCTCCACGATGTTTTCAGCTACGATCAGCACCCAGTAGCTAAAGAAGTAGTAAAGTTGGCGATGGCAGAACCAAATCGAAGCGTCGTCTTCATGTGGATCCCAGCTCACTCTGGGATTCATGAGAATGAACTTGCCAATCAAGCGTCAAGAAATGCTGCTTCATCTTTACCTGTTCTCAACATCCCAGTTCCAGCATCCGACCTGAAGAAACAACTAAAAAAACGGACCTCAAAAGCTGTGGCAGAAAAAGTGGCAACTGACTCCTCAATCGAACAAGCTTCGTCAGATCAAGAGCTCAACTGAGCCTTGGAAAACATCTCTTCCAAATCGCAGAGAATATGTCATCATCAGCAGATTTCGGTTGGGACATACTCGGCTCACTCACGCATACCTCATCAACAGGACCTCTGCTCCAGAATGTGCCGTGTGCGGAGTTATTCTATCCGTCCCCCACATCCTCATTGACTGTCCTTTATACCATCCTCACAGATTATCGCTTAACCTTCTTCTACACTCCCTCTGCTTTTCAAAGATGAAAGCTCCCTTCTCTCTAATTTAATCTTGTTTTTCCATAAATCAGGACTTTATTCCTTATTCTAATTCCTTTACTTCTTCCGTGGCTCTAGCCTTAGATGCTGTACACGGCACGTTAATTTAAGATAATAATAATAATAATAATAATAATAATATTTTAATATGACCCGGGAAATACGCTAAACTACCAAATACAAATACAAAGAACTCAGTATTGAAAGTAAATTTATATATTAGCTGAGATGCTTAAGGAAGATATCATCGATGAAAGTGCGTGGGAAAGTAGATTGAAAAGAGAAAAGATTGGCTGCGGGATTAGAAAAATATCGGAAATACTACAGGGTGCTTCTACGGAATGAAAGAACGACAATAAGGTGTAAGTGAGAGTGTAAATGAAAATATATGTGAGAGGGTAATGAGAAAACACGTGAATGTGAAAATGAATTGTAAAGAAATAAGTTATAAATTATAAATTAGAATAAATTATAAGATATTTGTATATATTTAATATAAATATTTATATTAGTAATATATAATAATATTACATCGTACAAAATGTAAATACCTGTCGACAAGCGAAAGCTTGACGGAATAGGTAATTTTTATAATCTTTGTATACTGAAGTATGCTTCTATGATGGTGTATGTGTGCGAGTGTGTGTGTTGAATATTCGTACGTGTATATTTATGTACGTTAATATATTTGTATAATTTTAAATTATTCAAATCCACGTTTTTTTTTAAAAAAAAAATACTAGTAGTACTACGCCATTAGAAGGCGGAAAGCGTCCTGAGTTAGAAATTCAAACATTTACGCAGCAATTAAAAACAACAGGATACATAAGGCTGAAGAATTACATAAGAAAGGAAACATGGTAACAGAAAAATGGCTTTGCCATTTAAAATTGTAAAAGGATCTGATATCTGGATGTCATTAAGGATAAGAACTTGGAGATGGAATAAATAATAATTTTCTGTACGACACAATCGGTGTATATGCTAACAAAATACTTTAGCAAGCTAAATATTGGAAATGACGACGTGTAACAGTTTGTTAGTCATTAGTGGATTCTACATTTAGGTGTGAAAATGACGTGTAAATTTTTGTCTGTCTGTCTGTCTGTCTATTCCGATTTAATTCAAAAACTATAAAAGTAACAATGATAAAAGTCGCACAATTGATAGCCTATATTAGCGGATTCGTTCTAAGCTTTATTTTTCACATTGATATCACAAATAGGACAAAAATTACAACAATTTAAAGTTTTAATTTAAAAATTAGGGATATCTCTGTCAGACTATTTCTACTAAAAACCGGAACCAGTAAGGGGAACGACTAGTTTAACCTTCATTAACCGAACATAATCTCTCTCTCTCTCCCCCTCTCTCTCTATAAATATATATCCGTCCGTTTTGGATTTTTGCTTCCGCGTAATAATAGAAAGAGATAGCGATATTGTATTTAAAAAAATAATTACACAGATGAAGCCGTGGATAACTTCTAGTTATTATATATTGTTTTTTTTTGAATGCTCTGCTGTGGCGCCGTTGCGTTCGGAGCTTTAACTTGTCTTCCTACGTTCTTCGAGTATTACACCTCCGTATAATTGCATCGTCCCTTCTCCATCTCTACAATTATTCTCACATATAGCGACATTTCTAGCGAATATATATTTCGATAAAAAAGTTATCGTATTTTTGGAGAATTTCCATCTAGTTTAGCTATATATGTAATAATGGTCGTAATGGTGGTAGTAGTCGTAGAAGATGTAACGGTAATAGTAGTAGTAGTAGTAGTAGTAGTAATAGTAACAGTAGTAGTAGTAGTAGTAGTAGTAGTAGTAGTATTTTGGGAGAAACCAAAAAAATAATCTGTGTACATTCGTGCATGCGTGACAAAGATTATTGAACTGAAAGGTTGTAGAATCGACAAATTCATGAGTCGTGTATAGTCAGTGTGTGTGTGTATCGCGCATATGTGTTTCAGGTATATATTTATTAGGTTGTGTGCCCACGAACCGATAGCGATTTCAGTTCCAGTAGAGTGAATATATTTCTGTGTAGCGAGGACGAATGACTCTGAGTTTGACGAAATTATGAAGATAAATGAAATAAAATCTGGTTAGATCTTCTGTACGTTATTTCATCGTGTGAATTTGATCACTTCGCCTGGTTAATTTTTTTTTTTTTTATGACTTCTAGTTATTTGTCTTCCTACCATTGGCGGCCAACAAGTGAGAACCAGCGATGGGTTGTTGTGTGCGTGCAATCGTCATTAAGAAGTTCATGCTTAAATCACGCTAATTACTATTCTTATTCTCCAACAGTTTCCTGTTATATCTGAAAATTCTCTTTTCTCGTTACAATAATTTCTTTCGCTATTATGATTATAATTATGATTATTGTTATTATTATTATCATCATTATTATTATTTGTCACCAACTTTGTCGGTTAATTTACTCTTACCACTTTCCCCATTCCTTTATTATCAGCGTCCTCATCGTCGTGGCTAGAGCGATCTCGATTTATAAAATACTCCGCTATACGCTAATTTCACTCATCTTTTATTTGGACTTAAAATAACTTAGTCATCTGTACATATTCCCGGTAGAGATATACACAACAAAAACTCTGCTTGAAAAAAAATTAAAAATAAAAATAACAGAAAAAGAAATCGCCGATGTACGGATGAATAAATTAAAAAAAAAAAAAAAATGAATGAAGAATTACGTACCTGAAATAACAGGGGGAAAATAGTCTAAGCGTTTTATAAGGACGATTTACACGCCAGATTAGATTATTATACGCTTCAAACGATTAATGTATTCTTATTGTAAATCGTTGAATCAGCTGTTTCCATCATTTAACGGGGGGGAGATGATGGAAAATTCAATAAAAAAATTGCCACGGATTGCATCGTGTGAAAAACGCCTTGTTGGTCGCACGGAACTCTACTAGGGAAACGAAATAAAATGAAATTATGTGATTTGAAATGAAATGTGATATGATATATGAAATTAAATGTGATATGATATATTGTATGAAATGAAATGACAGGACATGATATGAAATGAAATGATACCAAATGAGATATGATATGAAATGAAATGAAACGAATTGGAATGAAATGATATGTGAGATATGATATAAAATGAAATGAATCGAAGTGGAATGAAATGATATGAAATGAAATGGAATTAAATTATACGGAATGAAATGAAATAATATGAAATGATATTAAAAATACTGTTAAATTATGAATTTATTTAGACTATTACAGTGTTAAATAGGTAATAAATCTATCTAAAATTAATGGCTTACACCTATTATAGAAACTTTAGTTGCACTAGTAAAATATTGAAAATATGCATAAACAATAGTTTTCAAAATAAAATTAGGAAATTAAAAAAAAAAAATATGTTTACACGGTAATCATTAAAGGTCTATACGAAAAAAATATTGACATTTAGGCATATTTCTTAGTTTACAAAATGTCAAATATTTAAATTAAAAATTATTTTGTGATATTTATAATTTTTTGTTTACATTCTTAATTATACCGGTAATAATTAAAATTAATTTTGAAACATTTTTCTTTTGTATTACAAATGAACAATGCGATTGTTCAAAACGTACTTTCTGCATAAGAAATAGGGATCAAAATTATATTCGTCCGGTGGATTTGCCCGAGCCAATAAAAATATTATATTGCGAGGTTTGCAGACCACGTTACTGATAATGTTAACCTTAAAAAGCATGCGGGATTATTATTGACTGATATCGAAAAGGTATTTGATACAGCCTGAATCGTTCATACTTCTACGTTACCCATCTCTACTAACTCTTCTGTTAGAACCTATTACGTTGGCATTCCTGAAGGCAGTGTTCTAGGGACATGCGTATTCTGAATATTGTTAAATGATGTACTTCGTGTACCTTTTGTACAAACAGCTTTTGTACGAGTACTATTCTGTGAATATTACAGACCAGAAACCATACTCGTTTACAGAAGGCTGCTGGTATTTTTTTAAAAAATATTACAAACGTTGGAATCTGCGATTCAACACATACGAGATTAAAGCCATACTACGTAGCTAATTTTGTTCTTAATGGCGTGTGTATTTCTTGGTCCAAAGAATTAAAATACTGAAGGGGTTACTTTGGATACTAACCTTTACCAGCCACATAAACACTGGGTTGTATATAGTGCATACAAAGCAACCGGATTTCTTCCCCCATATTTCATCGGTGTTCATACCGAAATACTGCTAACAAAAACTTGATTTAAACTACTATTATTCGACCGAGGTTAACACACTCGTGTCCAGATTGGGTTTCAATCTCCGACAGTACTTAAAATGTTACAGGTTGTACAGAACTTTTGTTATTATATTGAACGCTCCGCGGTACAACAAAATTCGACAGATGCGTAGACAATTAAACCTTCCAGATATTCACTCGTTCGTTAATAAAGTTTCAGCAAAATATTATTATAATCATAAATTCCACGATGGTGATTTAATTAATTAATTAGCACCAGCGACGACTATGATGTAGTTAGCCTTAGCATTGGCTGTATATGATGCAAACATCGCTAAGCGTCGTTCAATTTTAATTTGTCTATTATATTTATTTAATAATTTCATATCATTCAGAATTATTATTTAGTTATAGATGTGTTTTTTTCTCGTCATGTTTCCTGCGGCGAAATTATGTCAATTTTGTAATTTAGTTGCTTAGACATGATTGGACTAAGCTAGGAATGTTGTATATCGTTTTATGTACGAAATAATTAAGAAATAGATGCTTCTTCTCCTTATATTCTTGATTACAGGTGTGTCGTTTGATTTAAGTATTTTTATAATATCAAAAGAAAGAGCCACCCAAAACAGGAACACCTCGAGAACAGTTTCATTCTTCGAAATAATAAGGTGTGCAGCAGAAAAACGTATTAACCAGAATTATTTCGTAAATTGAATTTATTAAACTGAAATATTAGAAGATAAAATAAGGAAAGGAATTAGGCAAGAGTGTCCCTTTTCGCCCTACTTATTTAATATATCTATTGAAGAACCAATTGCTAGGATAGAAAAAATCAAAAGTGATAAAGTGGAATACAAAGATGATATCGCGCTATCAGCGCATTCTGAAAAAATTAGAATTATTATCAATTTTATCGGAGTAATTAGATTAAATAAACAAAAAGAAGACGAAAAAAAGAAGTTTAGGAAAAATATAACAAAACAACAAACCAATATAAACAGATACTCCGTTAGAAGGAGTTAATAGAAATACGCTATTTAGGAAGCCAAATAACAGAAGAGAATATAGGCGTGTAACAGATATCGAAAGAAACGAAGTGCCCCTTCAATAAACCAACAGTCAATAATAATAAATAAAAATATAAATACAGACATTAGGAAAAAATTTGTAAAATCATACGTTTAAAGTGTATTGAACTATGACTTTTGAAAGTTGGTACCTCACAGCTCAGGCAAAAAAAAACTCAACTTAGTCGAGATGTGGATCTGGCGCCGAATGACAAAAACATCATGGACGAAAAAGAAAATGACGAAGTGCTAGATGAAATACAGGAAGAAAGAAATTTAATAGATCAAATTGAAAATTAAAACTCTTTGATCACATATTAAGACGTATTAATTTAACTAAAAACCTTAATAGAAGGTAAAATTACAGACAAAAGGCAAGAAGAAGACCAAGGACGCACATACTGGACGGCGTTCGTTGCGAATTGAAAATAAATAAATATGAAGCAAGCTGTGGTGATGGACAAAAGTCGATGGCTTCAGCCATAAGGCTTTACCTATAGTAAATGAATGAATGAATAAACCAAAGCAATTGTAGAATAGAGATTTTAATTTTATATTTATATATATATATATATATATATATATATATATATATAATTTCATCATTAAGTGCAGTCTCCGTATCGGAGGTAGGCGACTATTTAATACATATAAGTAACGTATAATGCAATTATAATATGGCGCTGGCGTAGATTAGATAGACACATACACACCCGGGAGTACTGATTGTAATTACTTTGTTGTCACGATACAATGCAGCCCTGCGTGTTATTGTAGTGTATTATATCGTTTTACCAGCGCACATATGGTGTTGTGTGTGGTGGTTTGCCATTGCCTTCCACGCGATAATATTAGGATTATTTATTTTCTGATGATAACTTTTGCGTCGTCGATCGTTTTCGAATTTGGTACCTTCCGTATAGAAGTCCATCCAGACGGTTACCCATCCAAGTGGGAAGTACTAACTTGGGCGACGTTGCTCTACTTCGGTGATCTGACGAAAACCGGTGCATTCAACGTGGTATAATCGTAATATATATATATATATATATATATATATATATATATATATATATAAAGAGAGAGAGAGCGAGAGAGGTGAAGAGAAAGTGGACATATTGGAATGCGTACGGCAAGTATAGGATCCAAAATCATATATATATATATATATATATATATATATATATATATATATATAATTAAGCTATTTTATTTAACCCGATCGTTTATTTCAAGGTATTTGAATGTGTTGATTATGTGACCATAAATCGTGGAACGTTTTTCACACACCCGTCATATTTTTCGTTTGTTCAAAAAATATTTTTAGTTTGACTTTGTCTGTCACCTTTTTAACGGTATTTATTTATTCTATCAAATCGTCCAGGTTCTCGGATAAAATCGCCTAATCGTGCACTAAATAATCGACTTCTACATTATTTTTCTTTTATCTATTTGAATCTTTTTAACTGGTTTAATTTCTCCGCCATTTTCTTATTATCTTTCTTAAAATACAGTTAAAAAGTTTAAACTAATAACAGATAATCCGTCTATTCAAACACACGCGATGATTGTTCTGGAAATTTTTTTCCGAAGTATTAATTGATGTTTCTTTATCGACCGAATCATATTTTAACAGTTATTATAATTATTAATTTTTCTTTTTACTTGGTTTTTCGGTTGTTGAGACTGTAGAAGACAAAAAAAAGCATTTTCCAAAAATTAGGAAAGTGCAAACGTCGCAAGAAAGGTTGATGATGAACATTAGACTCAGAGAAAGACTAAGCTTCGCCTGAATCAGAAAACAGACACAATTGATGAACGTTATAGAACATATTGCAACGAGGAAATGAAATTGGGCTGGACTTGTCGCCCAAAGGCAGGATAACAGGTGGTCCAAGAAAATTTTACAGTGGTGGCCAATAGACCGTAAAAGGAAGCAGGGTACGCCGCTAACGTGATGGAAGAAGGATATCGTAAAAATAGGGGGGGGATTAACTGGATCATAGAAGCGTAATTTTGTACCTCTCTGGGCAGGAATTCTAACCGGAACGGTGCAGGTTCACAGGTGGTGGATAGCGGAATGACCTATAGACATGCATGTTAGCTGCGTATAACTAATAAGCAGTCGTGGACCAAGAACGGTCAATGGCAAAAAGCCTCATGCAGAATTCCGGTGCGACGGGTAAGAAAACACGAGGATGCGGATGAGCAGCTTCAGGAACTCTGTATTGAAAATCTGCATTAGTCTTAGGACTGTCTCCCCTCGGCATATCTAGATCCGTAAAAAACCTCCTCAGTAACAACCCGCCGCCTTGCGATCAATATTTTTATCCGAAGTCTATGTTATCCCACCGAAATAGCATCATTCCCTTCCTTTTATTTTTTTCTTTCTAATACCCTATGCTTTTTCTACTACTCTACTTTTCCTGCCAACGAGTAATCGTATCAATCTCTGTTGGCCAGTCGTCCTGGCTTTCCTTGCACTGGAACACCTACTTTGATTTCATTGGCGGCAAGGGACCATTTTCTTGCGCTAGGCCTTTTGTATTTCCTTTTTAAGCACCGATTCACTGTCTTTCTTTCACAATATTCGTTAAGCGAGTTCACACAGAAGAAGGAGAATACATATATATATATATATATATATATATATGAAAACAAATCATTTAATCCTATTTTTTGAGGATGGATTCGATCTCGCATGTTCAACTATTCTATTTTAAATAACCACCTATTCTTCTTTTGTTGTTGAAAAGTTTATTTTAGTTGTTTTTGTATAATTGGCCGCGGTTTATTGTCACATACACGTTTAGGAGTAACACAGCTTTGTATATCGTTGTTATACTAATTGTTGATCGCAAACTGGTTTAAATTTTTAATTGGGTTAAGGTTTAACAACGAACATAACTTATAATTAAAAATACTTAACAATAGAAATAAAATTTTCTAGAAAAAATGATATTATTATTATTATTATTATTGTTAATATATAAATAACACGACGATTTGACTTTGCAACTAATACACCAAAATAGATTGTATTTTAAACACTAAAAATACTACAGGAAAATCTGTAACATCATATATACATTTGTGTGTGTATTCGTTATTACATGGAAGTAAAAATCATTACTTGTTAGAAACGATAGTATTGGATAGGAAAAGAAACTTAAATAGTAAATATTACGGTCTGGAATCGGTGTAATAAGTTTCGAATCGAACCGCTATTGATTTTCTCTTTTCCAGTCGAGAAATTATTGACACAACGTTGACGCTGATCAATTCTGATCTTTAACGGAACATAACGAAATAGTAGCGTAAAGTAGGAAATAGAAAAATCTTTTAACTTCCTAATAAAAATAAGATTTTTTTTCTTTAAAAAATAAAATAAAATAAAAATAAAAAAATATATATATTTTTTTTTTAAACTGTAAGACAAAATAAGGCTAGACTAGAGACTTAAAATGTGTTTCTGTTAATTTCATTTTACTACTGAATTACGTTTCGTCTTGAACTGTGTAATCATTTATCATATTTATCGTTTGAGACGTTGTTGACATTATCGGAATCCGGACGAATTGTAAATAATTACTCCGTGAAATAGACTATGAAAATTTCCATCAGACACGGTCTTTTATGGCGCAAGTTCAATGAAAATCCATCGGCTTCAATACGTATTATTAAATATAGTTTCTATATAGTCGTTGTTCATAACGATGATTTCGTTTGTTACATTATAAGGTTAAATAAATAAATAAATATAGATATATATATAATTATTTATTACAATAATAATAATAAAAAAACATCATTATTATTAGTGTTATGATGTGTACTAAGATCGTAAAACACAAAGTGTTGAAAAGAGAAAAAAAAATAGCCATATTTGTTCTTCGATTAATTTTCTCGCGAATGATGAACCTTATTTTTCAATTTCAATAAGGCCATCCTAATCTGACAATAGATTCTACTTCGAATTAAGAAAACGATCGAAATCTGTAGAGGAAAAAGTAAGCCATTACGTATTCCCCTATTTTCCTTTTTTGTGACAATCTTTCACTATTACTAAGAGTACGAGACAACGTGTTAAACACGGAGAGAACAGTTCCAACTCTGTCAAAGCTATTAGTTTGTGTACATGCGTTTTATAAATACTTTAAATTGAAATAATAAGTTTATTACCCTCCCAAAACACAACTGCTGCAACTATATTAAACGATATATAAATTTATTGTAAAATTGAAGTGATCTTATTATCAAAATATATCAAACGACATACTACATACTCACATCGTATATGTATATAGCCTGGTTCCAATAGAAATATCTGATTATTTTCATATTCCTGTTATCAATTCCCATATTTCTTAGGATTATCATCAGTTTATCGTGCCTTACATTATCGAACGCTCTTTCGTAATCAACCAAATATAGAAAGCCGTCTTTATTCATTTCTCCCGACTTCTGTAGAATTATTCTTAACGCCCCCAATGCTTCTCTGGTTCCATTTCCAGGTCGGAAACCAAATTGTGTTACCGATAAGTCTTGCTCACATTTCCTTTTAATCCTGTGGTAAATGATTCTCAGCAAAAGTTTTAGTAGATGATTCATCAAGCTGATTGTTCGGTAGTCACTATATTCTCTCGGATATTGCTTTTTAGGGATCGGAACAAATGAAGATTTCAACCATTCTGAGGGATGTTTCCAGAAGTATAGACACAATTGAAGATAATTGTTGGATCATTTATATGATGTTCCTCTAATAGGCGAAACAAATCCTATGGTCGGTCTGGTCCTGCTGCTTTCCTTGGATGAATTAGTAAGAATGACACAACGGATTAATGCTTTTGAAATGTACTGCTGTAGGTGAATGTTAAGAGTGCCGTGGACTGCGAAAAGAGCTAAATCGTTCATACTCCAAGAAGTAAAGATGAGTTAGAGTAGTATAGAAACGAATAAAAACCTTCGCCGGGTATATCATACGACAAAATGAACTAGGAAAAATAATCATGACTGGTATGGTTGAAGGTCGTCGTAAAAGAGGAAGACCTCTAGTTTAAAAAATTGCAGGAGCTGAATCAATACGGGAAGTAATAGACCGGGCATAGATTGTACCCAATGGGGGCAAAACACATTTATTCATGATGGTCCATAGTATCATGATTGATTAATATGGATTTAGTTAAATTATTTGAATGCAAGTGTTGTGTCTACAGTATATCAAATTATATGGTAGACGTGAGTATTTAAAAAATATCAACATGCGATAGTCAACGTAAACTGCAAACCACTTTTTTCATGGCTTGTACGGTCAGAATTACGGGTTGTGGATAGTAAATGGCCAGTAGATATACAGACAAAATGTAATACTAAGAGCAATAGTCGACGCGTACCACTATTCTAGAACTGACGATGTGCATTGAGATCTACAAATTCCATTCGTAAACGAGAAGATACGCAAGTGCTCAGCGGCTGCACCAACATGTCAACGTAGAAGCAATCCAATTACTCGATACCAGACAAGGCTTCAGGCGTCTTAAACGAACATCACCCAGAAGATCTAGTAATATAATTATGTAAATCAACGTATACAATAAAAGAATATGTCAATAGTTATGGGTCATTAACTTTAAAACCATAGGCTTGACTAATAGGATTAGATTTTGTTAGATTAAGCTACAGTTTGTTAAATTTGATACTTATTTAACTTAGTAGGCTAAGACTGAATCTCTCTCTCTCTATATATATATATATATAAATGTATTCCTTTGTCAAAAGAATTAAAATACTTAGGGGTTACTTTGGATTTCAACCTTTACCACCCCTACAAGTCGGGTTGGAAATAATGCATACAAAAGCATCCGGATACTTCCTTCTATGCGGGGCCATATCTTAATACTGTCAACAAAAAGTTGATTTACATTACATAATACAGCTAAGGTTAACGTATGCAATTTCCGGTAGAACCTATAAAAGGCTAAAATTCGTGCGAAACTTGTATCGCAGAATTATACTAAATGGTCCTGGATATAAAATTCAACGTACGCATAAACAATTAAACTTTTCAAACATTCACTCATTTGTTAATAAAGTTTAAAAAAAAATATTATCATAATTGTAAATTTATAATAACGATTTAATTAATATTATTAGTGACTACAATATGACTAGCCTCTCGCTATACATGTTACGAACATCGCCGTCTTAACACATCGTTTCGCTTTAATTGTATTCTAGTTGTTTAAATATCATTCTACAATTGTTATTTAATTGTATCGTTAGTGATATCGTAAAATTTGATTCGTTGTACTGTGCAAGTTATAATTTAATATTTAATTTTTATTAGGCTAATTATGTAATTTAGTTGACACAGCTATGCTTGTTATATGTTGTTTTATATATGAAATAATTAATAAATAATGCTTCTCTACTACTCTGGCGAGAAATGTAAAAAAATTGGCACAAGTCCTATTATTCGTCAGCTACTAAATTCATAATATATTATAACGGTTTAAAATTCTTCCGTGTTTACGTTTATGTATTGATACTGGTATCATCTTGGAGGTGATGATGATGATGATAGTAGTAAGAATTTGGTAAAATATTAATTACCCGAAAAATTTCAAACGAGCCTAATCGAAAGTATCGATTTTTGATTTAATTACTATCAGAATTGTGCGTTGGTTATTTATTTAACACTGATTAGTTCGATATATTTGGGATTCTTTACGAAACCAGAGAAAATAAGCGAGTGTGTGAGTATTAAGTGACGAATAATAGGACTAATTTATACGCGCATTATTAATCATGAAATACAAAAAAATTATATCAAGAATATAAATCAGTGAACCAATGTCACTAAAGTTCGGGGGAGCTCTTGTAGTATAGAAGAGGAAAGTGGGTGTAACTGCAACTGCGATCGCCTATACGCCGTTGTGGAGTACGGCGCATAAAGAAGAAAAAAATTATTATTTAACCGCGGGAAGTTTACTGATGTAGCCTTTCGTCATAATTTAACCGTCGTTACTATATCACGCTTTAACGACATTCCTCCAAAGCTGCAGTCATCCATAGTTATAGATCACCCGCTTATGCCGGATGTTAATTGCAAAATATTCACAAGATATAGAACGCGCGACGATAAAGGAGCACATTTTGTAGATGTAAGAATATATAGCGAACTTAGAAAGTGTCAGCTAACGAAACAACACATACAAAGTGCCCGCAAGTACGTATCGATGGTAATTAAGTTCCACGGACGAACTATGTAAGGTATCTTGCAATGCATATTTGCTCGTGGCGGCTTCATAAAAACACTATTAACCTCTTCTTGGCGCAGGATATTATTTTTACACCTGATTTCAAAAAGAAAAATTTATATAACTACGATAGCCACAATCTAGAAATATGGAATTGAATTATATAGAACTGCATGCAGAAGAAATTTATCGAGAATACAGTAATAAAGAAATACTTCGTATAAATCACATCTGCACCAGAATACGTAACTCTCTATAACGACCTAAATGTACCGTGTACTAATGAGTACATATAAACTGATATAGGAAGTTGTTTTGATAAATATCAATACAGTATAAACCTGAATATCTGAGGAATGCGTTCAACTACACTTCCTGACAATCGTACGTACTATTAAAAAAGATGCAGAGATGCTCTTCCAATAACTTGAGAATTAAATAGGTGAAATTACGAAAGCGAACGTTTATATCGATTTAAATGTTGATAACAAACTTACGCTCATGACAGGAGGAATCAACCAAATCCTCAATTCTGACTTTTAACTGTAAGGTCACTCTCTGTCGCCGAAACAAATCTCATTGGAGGCATCAGATTAAATTCATTACTCGCCATCGCCGTTGTTTATGGCACTCTCTGCTTCCGGTACAACAATAAAAAACCATGGAAAAACTTTAAAAAAAAACAAAAAATGAGAAATTTAAAGTTGTTAATTTTCGTGAAATTAAATTATTTTTTTTTAATTTTTTCACGTTTGTTCTTTCAAAAATATTTTGCAAGCAGCTTCGATCTGTCAAATATAAATAGCAAATATCGCGCGTAAACTTTAGTAAATGTACAGAATAAAGGAGGTGAATATAACAATAGAACACACACGAATGAACGAATTAGACTATTTAATCGATTCTTGACAAGACCGAATTCCTTATTCTTCTGGTTAGTCTCCAACTTAGCGGTTGATTTTTGTATGTGTGTGTGTTTTGTTCTTATTCAAACGACCAAGGAATTGTCTTCATATCTTTTCTTATTGTTACCGGCATTAATGCTGTACTACGTTGCTTACTCTACTAACGTTCGTTCGAAAGGTGATATCGTATATACACCTCTATAGCGTATTAATTGGTTAGCGACGAACTAGATTACCTCGCCGTAAGTGATGTCGAATAGTAGTATTACTAGTAGTAGTCGTCTACGCAATTATTTAAGTTAGCGGTCGACCAGGGAAAACTAGAAAAGGGATGATGACGATAAAGACGGAAAGGACCTTACAGCGAACAACGCAATTCTCTCACTATAGTAAAGGTTTTTCGCTATTGCTTAACGTTCTATATCGGCCTTCCACTCGTCCAAAGGCCGACCGACCGCTTTACCGCTTTACTGAATTTTCAAAAGCTTCTCTAGTACGCAGACCCTCGTGTCCATAGCTAAATTCATACATCTTACGTTTCAAGACATTGTTATGTATGGAATTATTCCAAGTAACAGCGAAGCAACCTCCGATGGCTTTGGACTTTTCTTCATCTCTTCTTATTGTAATATATATATATATATATACATGTATACATGTGGTGTGTGATATTAAAGTGAAAACAAAGTTGACAGGGACACGTACAATTCTAACGAAGATATCTTTCTACCTCCTTTATTGTAAATGGTCGTAGCGTGCGGTTATTTCCTTAAAATATCTCCCTCAGCTAAGTTCTTCAGTTGACCCATTGTTTCACCGTTTACCACACTCTCTTCTCTGTATATTTCCAATGTCTTTCCTAAAGTTACATAAGAAAAAGATGCTGGTACGAGGTAGAGCAAGATCGAGACAGCCACCGCTTAAACTTGAATATGTTATTAGCATACCATCTAAGAAATAGAACGACTCGACGACCGTCTTCGTATTAGTGTATTTTATCTAAAAGTGGAGACTTGCGGTTAAACGGATCTTCTCTGACCCGACGATTGTGAATACAGCTTGCATAAGTTCGCTACTACCTACCATCTATGATGGAGCTTTCGGACAAATCTTTGTCTTTGCCCGGCCCATAATCTTCTCACTCTTATGTTAACACACACACGCGCATATATATATATGTGTGCATTTATATGTACGAAGCGGTAAACGTCAGAATTGAAAACACACATTTACACGGTTGGCTGATTCAATTCGGCCACGGACAGTTTCAGTTGAAACTGTCTTCTAAAACTATTCAAATGTCTTGTTCTTAAGAGTTGTTTCCCTCGCTGAAGCTTCTCTATTTGTTCATCTTCATCTTCTGTTAGACAACAAATTAGGAACTTTTGGCCAAGCGTGCATTTCTGATATTCGACGCACTAAAACGTAGTTATCAAATACGGAGTCCACCGCTCGTATCGTTTTTCGTAAGCTCCCTCTTTCTGTCTTTGTCTTCCACTTTGCAATACCCGGTCTGTTATTACACTTCGTTATTGTGGTTGTTGTTAGCCTTTGAATATAATATATATATATATATATATTTTATATATATATATATATATATATATATATATATATATATATATATATAAAATATATATAGTATTCGGTACAACTTTTAATTATGGTCACTTCGGCTACCGTCGTTTTCGCCTCTACATCGTCTTGAACTTTATCGAAAGAAAAGTTATCTCGAATCATCCGTCAACTTCGGACACTGCGAAATGTTCGGTATTTGCTTAGCAATTACCGTTTCTCTTAGAGATTAACCTTCGAGAATTTATAATGTCTTCCTTCGAAAACGCTTTCCCAGACGAATTTCAATATTACGTGTTATCTTTGAAGGTGACCGATGTCCTAATTAGTATTGTACATAGAGGCAGTACAACTTGCCGTGACGATAGTCTCTAACAGGGATTATTCACTAAACGAATTCAATAGCGTTTAATGAAGCATTTCGACACTTACGGTGACTTTTAACAGAATTCTTTCAGAATATGAAATAATTTTGACGACGAAATATCCATTTGAACGGTTAATCATATTAATTTCGATATATTCGTGTTTCCTTAAATAAGTTTAAATAACTCATTTTTTTTTACCTAATTCGATATTACACATATACGTATATACATATATGTATATATATATATATATACTTCATTCCTAATTTTTAAAAATGTAACGAGCTTCAGAAATTTTAAGCTTCATTTGAGTTTTTAGCTAATTGTTATACATTAATTTATATGCAACATGACCATAGAGGTCAAAAGTATGTTATATACTCAAAAGAAGCAGAAACCGTCAAGGGACAACCCCTTATATTTTCTAATCTAATAGAATATGTGTTTTGGCCTTCGATGTTTTATGGATATTAAAAATTGATTTTTTTTTACTTTTCCATAATACTTTTATTATATTTCACACACACGTACACACACAGTTAGACGGACAAGCATACACACACAAACGTACGCGTGTATAAACATGTGTGTGTGTGTGAATGTAACATCAGGTCTTTATGTTGGAAATTGGACTACTGATAACGTTATTATATATATACATACTGTTTTCTGCGATCCACGTGCTCGAACATATTAAACGTTCGTTCACATATTTATTTCGATAACAAATTTCCATATAATAATAATTGTTTTTAAACTTTATTCTTTTTAATATAGTCCTTTTTATTTCAGTACTTATTATTCAGTAAGTTTGTTTTATGTAAACACATTTTGGTCATACAAATTCCTGTTTATCGCAAATCGCAATTTTAGTATAGTCTCATAATGCGTGTCCTCTAACAGCATCCCGGCATGGGAATATGTGCATATGATTTGTATTCAATCTTTTTTTTTGCATATTAGTATGTTGATGCGCGCTTCTCGAGAGGAAGCTTGCTTACATGGGAATAGTATGATTTATATTTATATTTTTTGTTGTTGTTGGATATATGATGTATTCTGTTAGAAACGTTATTATTATTTTGTTGGTATTTGCAATTTATTTTTCCGTTATACGATTTATGTTAATTGCTACTGTGTACGCCGTGAAATTCTGTAAATAAATAATTATTTACTTATATGATTTTAGTAATTTATAGAATATATAAATATAATAAAATGCTGTAGAATATTTAATTAGTAGAAATATGGAACAGATTAAATATCATTATATATCTCGTATTACGGCGTAACAAAAACGGGCTTTATCATTGAATTGCCATATTTAACCGTCTATCAAATCGTACAGTGGTAATAATTTGGAAAGTCGATGTATCACGTTATATTATTACGTGGCATCGCGACACGAACTGACGATATAAAATAATTATTCTAGTATATTTCTATACACGCGTTATAAATATTTGTAAATTATATGTCATAATTGAAATATAAAAAAACGAAAAAAATAAATCCTATATACGAGGCAGTCTGTTCTTATAATTACGTAAGATTAACGGAAATAATTACTCTAGACATTAAACTGGGACAATCTAGTGATATATATGTTTATATATGTTTCAACGCCATCACCTTCATCAGAACAGACCACTTTTTTTTATTCATTATGTCTGTGCACCGACAGATGGTATTTTGCATTATCTGTATATTGTGTATTAAATGTTCTACTTGTAGACAATCATTTATGTAAATCAGTATCACTTGCTCATCTATTTTTTTTTTTATTTCTTTTATTGTAGAACCATAAATTTACGTTAGTACGTTAAAAAACTTTTTCTTTTACTGCCAAATTTAACGCGTTAAGGTCCTAGACATCCGTCACGAGTAAATATATACCTTGGACAAGAAATTACTATGGATAAGAATAATATAATGCCATGCAAACTAAAAGAAGAATATCGCTAGTTTGGGTGGCATTTGGGAAATTAGGAAACATTTTTAGAAATAGGGGAATACCGAATAGGTCTAAAAGTAAGCTGTCTAATCAATGTGTGATGCCAATCTTGACATACGGAGCTGAAACATTGACCATGACTAAAGGGACAGCATTAGGAAACCCCAAAACGACCTCACGAGATAATTATGATCGCAAAACGGTTACGTGGATTAGGGAACAAACGAAATTGATGGACGAAGTGGAACGGATCGCCAGACTAAAATGGAAATGGGCCGGACATTTGGAAAGACAAGAGAATGAAATATGGACTAGATATTGCCAGTGGTGGCCAATTGGGAGCCGGCATCCGCGAAGGAGGCCTGTAGCTAGTTGGCGAGATGTTATTGTTAAACGGACAAGAATCAATTAGATCGGAGTCGTTGGAAAAGATTGGAGAATGCCTACACTTAGCAGTGTGTTGATATAGGCATATAGTGATATATATATATATATATATATATATATATATATATATATAAATAAATGTAAATGTAAATCACTAATAATTATTTAAATTCAATGTTTTAGTTTCTTTATATATGTATACGTATATAAAATTCAAACGAAGACAAACAGATGGGATAAGGAATGTACTGAATGGTTACAATTAGACCGAAGAAAATTGGCAATAAAGACAGAAACAAGATACAAGAATGATATATATACAAACATGTAAGAAAGGAGTAGATATGTAAAACATAGAATCGTTCGGAATGGAAATAGGTGTAGAAAAGTATTGTGAATGTAGATGTCAAAAATCTAATGCTCAATAATATCAAAATAACATTATGTAATTAATATTTGAAGTGTATGCTTTAAAATTGGAAACTATATATATATATATATATATATATACATATATATGTATGTCTGTGTTAGAAAAGGTGATATTTCTCTGGTACTTTTTACTTTACTAAACAAAACGATATCCAAAAATTGAACATTTTGAACACGATCCAATTATTCGGCTGCTTATTATTCACAAAACTATAACGTTGGCGATTTTTGTGTAAACACTATACTTCTGCAGCGATATAAAGTTTTTGCCAATATTTGCAAATTCGGGTAGTCCGAGTTTTTTTGTTCGAAATTTATTTGACAGGAATGGTTTTTAGTTATGTTTGGTTAGTTCGGCTTAAGTTAGGTTAAACGAGTAATTGTAATTACTAAATGTTGCTTTGTGACTATTTAACAGATTGTTGAATGTTCAGTGAGTTTAGAAACAAAATGAAAGTTTATAACGTCTGTTCGTACATTTATTTCGATTAAATGGATAAAAAAAGAAAAAAGAGTTAGTTTTAGGAAATGTGTGAAAATTTTCAACTATATTCTAACGATTAGCCAGATTTTGACGGGTTTCCGTACGTCAGATGTATCTCTATCGTCTTAGAACAAGTTTTCTCTTCAGATGCGACAGAAATCTGTATAACCGGCGAAAAACTTAAAAATCTTAAATTTCCGATTAAGAACTACTTACACTTTCCCTTCTTCTAATAAATTAACCCAAGTGGAAATCATTAGTGCGTAATCATTTAACGTTATTAAAATTAAATTTAACGAATTTACGTACAAGAAATACAACTGATTTATGTTTTATTACAAACGATATTTAATTTTAACAATCCATAGAGCTTTGTTTATGTTAAAAAATAATTATTAGCCATTCATATTTTACATGAATCGGAAACCTGGGGGTTTATATACGAAAAAACCATCGTGTACCACGTAGAATTCTAAGTGTTCGTTGGCAAAATGGTCAACAATGTATTCGGACCAAAAAGTTTACGTGTCATGATAGAATGAAAAAAAAGACGTAAGCATCTACTCAGGACAGGAGCAAAATTCAGCGACACCAGCGCCTTTGAATGTAGTGTATGTAGCGAGGGGTGTGCGAAAATCACGCTACTTTATCAACTTATGACGTAAGTGTGATGATTTTTTACATACATACGTATATTTAAATGCATTTGTACGCGTTAATGCAAATTTTATGACAATCTGTATCATTATCACCGAATGCATTGAGCTCGACATTGGTTAGAGGTAACTAGTCGGTCTAAAATTTTATTAGCAAAACATACCAAATTATTTTTTTCCTTGTTCGAAAACGGAAATGTTCAATGTAATTTATACTTTTCTACACTTGTTAAATGATTTTACTAAAATTCCATTTATTAAGACTGCTCTTTTGTGCGGACAACTCGGACTTGTATTATGATTCATATCGGACCGATTATAATTTATAGTAATTTACAAAAAGTTGCCGACGTTATTTGTAAATACGATAAAAGCCACCTATTACTCTTGCCGGAAATGTAATCAACCATTAAATAATGATGTCGAGTACTTAGAGGTCACCCTAGACTCGCTTTTTCTCCTACAATAATCATATTATATCGATAATGCTTACAAAACCATTCGAATTTATAGTAAATTACAATTGTTACGAAACCGTTCTTGAATAATCTCGCTTAATGCAACCACCCGGTTTGCCAGGATTTCGAGATGCGCATTTTCAACTAAACATCGAGCTCTTATTTTTCTACATGGACAAGCTTGCCCAAAAAAATTTAGGAAAATTGTAAAATGCGCGAAAATGAATTATATAGAATATGGTCAGCTTATATTCGCACTACAAATACCGTCGACTGATATACCGGATTTTTACTTAATTTTTTCTTATTTTGTATATTTGTTTATTTACATATATTAAAATTAACTGTAATCAATTTTTTTTTTAATTAATTGCGCGTTATTTCGTTTTGTTTCTCTTTTTATTGCCGTTTGTTTTCTTTTTCTCATCGTAGCTTTTCTTCGTTCTTCTTATTATATTAGCTACTACTAAGGTTAATTTTCTGTACAAAAATTTTTTATAATTTTATGTTCGTACATAAATGAAATTCCCTTCCTCTTCTGATAGTACGAAATTCGACTTTTCCATATTCCGATTTGTACAAGAAAAATTGTTGCATAATTTTTTCCTCGGAATATCGCCTATATCGACATTTACTATTATTCGTATTCGCGTAAATAATTACATTTTCAAAATGAACCAGCATACGTTAACTATACCATCTTTCATATTCGAGTATTTTTTAACAAAAAAAAAAAAAATGAAAATTTTAAAGAAAACAGTCATCATTCCTTTCGAAATGAGATGCGAAGAAAACGATGAAAATTAACTGTTAAAAATAACGAACGCGTAAATTCGGGTGGCGAAAATTATTTATTCGTCTTAGAATTTTCTTCATCAGCGGACGAAAGACTACAAACGAGGAGATGAGATAGTAGAACTTTAAATAAGAAGTTGCCCAATCGTAAAGTCACCAGGTAATTAAGCTCGCCTTTAGTATCCAATGCGGGGGAGGGCAGCATCTTTTTCACTCTCTACCTACACGTACCTTCGGGATACTCTTCCTTCCACGACGCAAAAGTCTTATTCATTCGCATCTATTCAAAAAAGTCCAGAGACGATGTCTATTTTTATTTATTATTTACCTTTTTGTAAGTTGGACCACCGGCGATAGGTTTACCTACTACCGCGTGAACATTTTACCCGTCTATCTCTGTCTGTCTTTTTACTTTAATAGTCGTACTACTTTAATCGCATCTGCTCTTTCGCTTCTAGTATTAATCGTCGCCGCTGTAGTAGTTGGTTTTAGTCGCTTTTTATCTTTTTATCTTCTAAAGTATACAACAGTCGATGAAGGGTTTTTCCTCTTTTATAGCAGCTTCGGAAAAAAAAAATAAATAAGAAAAGTCGCTGCGTTTGGAAAAAGCGCGAATATAAAACCAAATTTTCCCTACTCGAGCAAAAACACGTTACGAACATATATATATATATATATATGTATAAATGAGTTCTTATTTAAAAGGTCGAGATGTGACGTTTTTGTCTTACTTGTCTTACTACGAATGAAACATGAAATGTAAAGAAAAAAGTAAGTAGTAAAAAGAGTAAAGTGTGGTAGTTGAAAGATGGCAAGTTTTGTTTGCTTTAGTCATCATCGTTATGCGCTGTTGCTACTGTCACTATTCTAACCGTCTCATAAAGCATAACCGTCATCGCATAAAGCCCGTCCAGAGTATGGCGAAGACTATCGTACAATAATAATAATAAAAATAATAGTAAGAAGAAGAAAGCCGGAATAAGAAAATCTAGATGATTGCCCTCCCGCCCCGTCGCAACGTTTGCTAAGTCTGTAGGATAGTCCGTAGGCGTAGGGAAATGCTAATTACGTTTCATCATCGAGTTCTAACGCTAATGAAGGAAAAGAGTCTTCTTAGCGTTCGTTTATATTTCAGGAGCACCGTCGTCCGGTTTATCGTGTCTGTTTCTTCTCTATTAATCATTTTCCTGGTTTTTCATCTATTTTCCGTCCGGAAAAATCTTTTTCACTTCTCGATTTTCCTTTAGTTTCTTCTTCGCTGGTAGTAGTTTTTCGTTTATTCGTCCCCTTTTTTTCATACTTTTATTACCATCTCTACTATTAGGAGCTTTTGTTTCTCGTTTTCCTACATTTTTCTATTTATCGTACGACAGACTAGCCAGTTTTATCTATTATTCATCACATAGAGGTTGTTTTATAACGATAAAATTACTAACACTTTACGTTGTTATATCCGTCCGCTAACAGTTACATTAGGTAACTTTGAAAAGATCTCGAAAAATCTTTTTAATTTCTTTATATATAATATATATATACGTCATTATATTTATTTTAATTTTAGTCGCGAGTCTTTCTCGTTTTTTTTTTTCATAAATAGCATCTAACTACGTTAAATGGTGAAATAAAGATGTTAGATCGTCTCTTTGAATATATTTACTTCCAAATAGCCTCGCGTGGCACAGATTGTTGCAACTACAGTTACCTTCTCTCTAATCACACGACGCTAGTATTAATAACCGAATAGGTTCCATACGTATTGCGAAGGATTGTAATTTTTTATTCGACTCATTTATTAGAAAAGTTAAATAAGAACTCACATTGAGGAAAGTCCACTCGTCGAGGGTGCCGTTACTGATATCGGTTCGCACACATTTTTAAAGTTCATATGGCGTACTAGTTTCAAACGTTCCTAGTAAGACAGATAGGAAACGTCGACGGAATTTTCGAATAAACGAAAATGATTTCGCAGTCGAAAACGGATGATTTACAGAAATTAGTACGATCCAACGAAACTGATTTGCGACGAAGAACGCGTACTAGAAATAGTGAACAAGACAAATAATAGAAATATAGTAAAACGACTAGTCGACACAGAAATAATATAAACCGCGGATGGTGAAGAAAAAAGACAATTGAAAATTAACATTAAGAAATAATATTATAATCTGGTGTGTAGGAAAGCTAAGGACAAAAAACTGGCGCGAATCGCAATATTTAAAGAAAGATCGTACGGGGATGTTTTCAAAAAGGATACCGGGTGTTTCGAAAAGGTACATTTTATAAAATAATAATGGAAATCTGTACGGAGTTGTCGTAGACTGTACGCGCAACCAGTAAGATGAGTCACTGACAAATGTAAGAAGAAGTAGGAATGAAATAGATAATGATTTGATTTTTTAATGTGTCACGGGAAGAGGAACATAATGGAATCATTTAAAGAATATGTTCAGGTTTGTGATCAGTAGGGACAGATATGGTAAGATCATACGACGATTACGAATGGACCAATTTAGTTAATTCGCATATCAGAATGAACTATCGACGACTGTAGTAACTATTTTGATATTTTCTTGTTTAATTTTCCGATTACACCGATCGGTTCGATTTAAACGAATTATCTCGAAATAGTTCTCACTATTGTTATCGTGTTTGTCGCCATCTTTTTCATTATACCAGTAGCAGAGTACCGTAAACAACGTTGATGACGAGGTGAAAATCAAAAATGCGATTAGCCTCCGACGAAACAGATTGTTTTAGTGGCGGAAAATGATCTTACAGTTGAAATTCAGAATTAAGGAATTGGTTGATCTCTATCGTCAAGAGCCTTCTTATTAATATTTTAATCGATCTTTCGAATTACTATATAAACTGTTTTTCTCTACGGGTGTAGCAGATGTTAGCCGATGCATCGTGAAATTCGCATGTAAATCGTGTAGATTATCCAAAGCAATTGTAGTTCGCATCGTTTCCAGGGGCACCACGCCGATGTGTCTGCCTAACCTGTATTTACTAAGTGGTATTGCACCTCTCCAAACATAAGGAAGATGGTGGCTGCAGATATAGAAAGAACCGAGCAAGCTCCGGACGCTCGACATCCAATGTATAGGCAAAATGTTGCAACTTCGCATTTGAAGTCTAGAAGAAGCTTTCTAACTTCCAGAAGCAGTATGACATTAAATACTAATGGAAAACAAGCGCGAGGTAGAATATGGCAAAAGTTCAATCTCGAGATTTCAATGCGAAGGAAAAACCAGCGGATCAATGAAAGCTGGCGAATATGGAAAACTCTTAATCGGATCCGATCAGAGCGTGCCCGAACAAAACAGAATCTAACAAAGTGGTCGCTGGCCAGGGACAGGCATTGCGAATGCGGCGAGATACAGACCACGGCACACCTACTCGAATGTGAATTGACTGGTGTTAGATGCACAATGAAGAACGTCATTGACGCGAACGAGGACGTTATAAAGTTGGAGGAATACCCGAGAAAATTTAATAGACGTTTGTCTTCGTAATTTAATTAATTGTCGTTATCGAAAGAACATTATTTTTTAATAGCATCGTAAGATTGTCAACAAGCGTTGTAATTTAATGCATTCGTGGAATATTTGTGTTTATATTTAATCGAAATTTATCAAAGAACTTTCCACATATCGGTTTATATCTGTACTTTTCATCAGTTAAATTAGATACGTATTTTAGTTTAGCGCGGACGCGATGTCATTTCCAGTAGGTTATTTTTACACGTAGTTCCATATAATTCAATTCCATATTTCTAGATGGCGGCTATCGTAGTTGAAGGAACTTTCTGTTTTGAAGTCACGATTTGCTGTCAAGAATACGTTATAACAATCTGGTTCGCGTAAGAATAGTTTTTCTAGTTCGAACTACATCAAACCGCTAACTAGTCGTCAATGTGCATTCAGAGATACCTTACATAGTTCGTCTGCCGAATTGAGTACGTTCACTAGGATGGATTAAATGCCACATTTACGTACGTACCCGCTTTAGGATTCGATCTACATGGTTCTGACCGCAATCTTGAACGGAAAAAGGTTATCGTGTTTCCGTTGTAATTTACGTATTCGAATAATTTCCCCAGGTCGCGACTTTCCAATCGATGGTTATTTCGAGGTGTACTTTTCTCGCGGACGGTTTTCCGAGAAATCTTCCCCCCTTACTATCCATCGCTTTTTCTCGCCCGGCTAGAAAAAATCGCATCGGATCGGTCGACTGATAAAATTATTCTACCCACGCCCTCCAGTCCGGAAATTCTCGAATGTTTGCAGACGTTACGAAGTGTGAAGTTGTAAGGGGAAACGCTTAATAAAATAATTAGTAGAGCAGTTAGTTCGCTCGCCGGAATTAGTAGGTGTTCCGCAGGAGGAAGTTATCGAGCTAATTGGAACAAGTGTGAACATTTCTCAATGTTCGACGCTTTGTTACGATAATGACGATGACTGTTATTATTATTATTATTATTGCTATTAATTATTATTATTATTATTATTACTATTACTATATTAAAAAACGTTGATAAACATCGTGGATGTTTGAAATAGAATAATAACAGCCGCAAAACACGGCGTAACGTGTATATATGTAAGCTTCTAAATTACGTTAATAGTAATTATAATCATAATAATTCCCTAACTATATTTCTAGTAAGCGAGAATTGAAATTAAGAAGTCAGTTAGTCAATCAGCCAACCGTAAAGCCATCTTCGTAATCGAACGTACACATTACGTTATGCGTGTACATATAAATTTAGTCATAATAAAAATTCGTTTGTTTTCTTAATGTTTCCGTGTTTTTCTACTACTTGAAGCGTTCATTTCGAAATAGGCAAAATCTATCTCCATTGTCTATATCGTGTAGCGGCGCATTCGTCTACTTATTTCGTTATTACGTCCTATATTAACGAATAAAATAGTCGTAGAGTAGTCAGATCCCTTTGGAAAACTACGAAAGTCAGATACCGAGTCATTGGCAGATATCATCTTTCTATATTATCCGTCTATCTCTATATAGAGTATTTCCGCCGAGTTAAAATAATTTGCCGTCATTACCTGTATATATATATATATATATATATATATATATATATATATATATATATCTGTATATATAAAATATAGCGACACAATATTACAGGTTTCTTTTATACCGCAATTGTAACAACACATAGAAAAGTTTTCTTTTATTCAGTTATCTGACTATTATTTGCGTACTAGTGGCAGTTCTCTAGCGGTAAAAACTGTTATTATCTCACACGTATGTAATCACAGAATAGTGAGAAGCAATTGGCAGCCGACAATGCGGAGCAGATTCAGAACGCCGATTTAATTAAATCAAATTTCTTACACTGTGAGACGCGAGCTTTATCATTAATTCGATTACATAGCGTGGAACATTCTCCGTCGTATATATATATATATATATATATATATATATATATATATATATATATATATATATACGCATACATAATTTTGTGTATATGTATTGATAGATATGGGCTGCGTTCTGTTATGAAACACACCTCTTTTCTGCGCATCATCGTGCGTTGGATTGGACTCTTCTTATTGGATGTCCCGTGTCATTTCCCTACTTCTGTTCGTAATCTCAGGCATATTCGAATAGAATACGGGATTGTTTTTATTATATTTTCAATATTATTTCCAGATCAATTTCTTCATTTTATACTAATAAAACACCTGTCTATAATTTATATGAATGTATATATATATATATATATATATATATATATATATATATATATATATATATATATATATTGTATATATACGTGCATATCGATAATATGCTACTCATATTATATCATCGTAATATATGTACGAATTGCTGCGCGTTCTTTAACGGCAGAAGCTCTCGAACTGTACTCATTTCTATCACGTAATTATAAATACGGATTCGTTTTTATTGCAGAAAACGTATTATCGGAGTACATGACTAGAGTAAATTCTCTCACACACACACACACACATATACACGTATATACATTACGTATATCTACACGTTCTTTGGTATAGATTTTGTTTTTTACACGTTCCATTTTATGTAATTCGAGCTCTATGCTCTTCGGAAGCTTGAAAATAGTAATTACTTTTGCGTGGGGCGGATCATAAATCGATATCGGTGCCGTACCTAAGAGCTGAATTAAATCCGGGAGCAGTTATCGTTATATAACGTCGAATAATAATAATAATAATAATAATAATAATAATAATTGCAACGCTGATAACGATAGTAATGGTGAAATAATTATAGCATATTCGTAACCGAAATACGATTGGTACATCATCTATATAGGACGTTGATATTTCGTAATCGAATCATCTGAAAAATATTGACAAAACAAATTATGCACGTTACCTTATCTATGCTAACATATCGCATAAAAAAAAGACAAAAAATCAACAACACCGAATCGTCCTAAGATGACAAATAGATCGACTATCGATACTGAACAAATTTCTAGTAATTTTTTTTTTCAAATGAAAATATTCGAAATTTCAGACGAAAGGCATGCAAAATGTTAATTATTAACAATATATATCGCGCATAGTCATGCACGATCTTCGTGACCGTTCTCCAAAGACGAAAAATTTGTAAAAAGGCTTCTAGACAAATTTGTTAGTTATTCTTCGGTAAATGAATACCAGCTTGGTAAGAAGTCGAGAAGATAATACCACGTTTTAGCTTTACAAGAATTTGGCTGCTTCTCCGGTTCGTTATAGCGAATTCGATAACTGGAACAAAGTAGTGTTGGGGAATCAAATGATGATTCTGAATCGTAATATACTACGCTGCGTAATATAGACTGATCACGATTTTTTTGTTGTTGTTGTTTAGTTTTAAAAAATCAATACGTTACACACATTTTTTAAATTAGACAAAAATTACTGAAGATGTCGTTAATGAAAACAGGACAATACTAGTGAGAATGAAAGAAATAAGAATCAAGTGAAAGTACATTAGAAGATATAACGCGTTAAAATATATCGCCTATTAAATACGAGAAATTGGATTTTTCACGCTGGCGGTTCAAGGTTACGATGATGAAAACCGATTCATAGTGGAAAAAGGCTACAAATTGTATAAATGGTAACGATCAATAATAGAACTGAAAATGTAGAAACCCGCTGGAGAAGAAAAATCGAAAAATACCTTTTCGTCCAAACTCCCGGACTCACGTGACTAAATGATGATACGTAGCACATATACACGCACACACACATATATATATATATGTATGTATATATAACGTAGCGGTGGCTTAGTTGCTAGAGTGCTCGACTATCAACTCGACGGCCGATGTTTCGAAACCAACTCGGGACGTAGAAAATTTTCCGTCATCACATAATTCTTAATTATCACGGATAAGTAACACCTCGCTACGTGTAAAATCGTATGCACGCGCATTTGGTTGCATATAATTAGTACCTTGAATGCTATTCCATTTTATACGCAAAAATAAACGTACAATGGCTAGTCACAACGTTTTCAGCAACGAACGATACGACGATAAAATACATACATATATCTGTATATGTATATATATATATATATATATATATATATATATATATATATATATATATATATATATATAATACCTGTGTACTTAGTAAACACAATATAAGTACATTTTGGTTTTTCTGAAAATGTCCGACGATTAATTTTTATTATATTTATCTTTTTTTTTTTTATATTCTATTAATTTACTTCTGTCTAACGAATAGATTATACCTCAGTATAAACAAGACGTCTGCCCATTAACTCGGACAGTTTTTTAATACGTGATTCTAGTTCTTTCCTCTTCATTTGAATATGATTATGTTAGTCGGCTATCCAACTTGTTTCGATTGGTATTTCTGCGTTGTCGATTCCAACAGGATGTGATATAGCTTTTCTGTTAGTAAACTGTATATTTAATTCGGAGAACGCGCGATCGTAGCCAACGTGAAAATATCTACAAATTATCTTTTTTTACTATTTAGTTCGGCATTTTTATAAATTTGTCCTATTCTTTTTTTACATATGGTATAATTCATTGGGAATGTGGAGCCGCGAATTATCATCTTAAATCTAAATCGAACACGTCAAAATACAGTGTTCACGTATTACCGGTGATGGTGATAATAGAGCAAAGGGAAAATCAACATTTTTGAATGTTAGGAAACTACGCAAATTGCAATAATTACGTAATGAGAAATATAGTCGCATTTAATATTTTAAAACGAGTTGGTAGAACAAGGGTCATGTATGTAGAGTTCCTCTATATAATAAATATCACTCTCGAATGTAGGCAGATTATGAATGCGCTATTTTACGTAATTATTTATCAGTAATAATTAGAACGGTCTACATTGTTTCGATAAGTTAGTGGAAATGTAAATTTAGCATTTGTTTTTCGCGTATTCTAGAATAATTACGGCTGCTTACATACTGGGTATAGTGTGTTCTGCATGTTTGGACGTATGTGTTCATGGTAATATGAATTGTAGGCTGTAATATAATATGACGGAAATACCACGCTAATTTTTATGTTCGTACATGCGTCACGCTTGACGTAAACAAATAATTTATTTCACTTTAATTTTGATTTATTTATTATTATTATTATTATTATATTTTTGATATATGTCGATGATCCTTGTAATTTGGATGTTCCGGGTAAGATTTTTAGCTATGCCGATGATATTGTCTTAGTAGTTCATTTTGCAAGAACTTCCGCAATATAGCCTTAATAAAATATCAAAATGGTTGACTGATGATAATCGTTTAATCGCAAACCCGGTTAAAACCGAATATTTAATTTATACTAATCAAGCAGCGATGTGCTGTTTGAGAACATAAAAATTTTCCTAAATAATCATGTAATAGAGAGAACGTATGAAATTAAGTACTTCGGAATTTCATTAGACTGTAAGTTAATTTGGGATAAACATTTCAATCATAACGGAAATAAATTAAGGAAGTTGAACTACCTGTTTTACTACCTAAAACAATATTTCTCTCCGTTAAACATCTAATCCGTTTATACTCATTATCGACCAGCGTCCTTACATACGGAATTGTTCATTGGGTGCATTTACAACCACTTTATTCATTACAAAGATCACTGCTAAGGAACATAACCGATAAAACTTCCGGAAAAACAATTCTATACGTACGACAATTGTATCAACTGCATATGTCTAGACTTTGTTTTATAAACAATTGGGATTATTTTATGGTGAAAACTGTAAGTGGGAAAACCTAAAACCGCTGGCACCGAGAAGACAACGCTACCGAACTTTAATAAGACACATTGTCGTATGCGAGCTATTTTTGCTGGTGGCTTACAATTTAATCCCTTATTACATTAAACGATATTTAATTAATTATAACTTTAGTTTCTTACGTTTTAGATAAGGACTGCAGTAGCAGCGCTGGCAGTTGAAATATTTATCTCCTATGGCCGTGTAATTAATAGATTAATTTATTTTAAATTTTCGGCTGTTCGTTTTTCTCTATTTTTTTATTTTTTACTTTATTTTTATTATTTGAAATTTCAGAGTACGAAATAACGAAATAGTTCACTTTTAATCGTTATTATACCGCTATTGTTAGTTTATTATTAATTTATTGATAGAAAATTCGTATTTAATGCGCGTATTTAATATGTTCCGTATTAATTTTTTCATTAATATTTTGATGATCAATTTTTTGTATACAGAAGATTAATGTTGTACGTTCACGTTGCGTATCATTTAATTGATTTTTTTGATTTTTTTATTTAATCATTACACCGTTATTGCTTTACCGTTAAGTAATTTTGTGTTTATAGAAAATTTGTATCTTTATATGTTCCGTTTTATTCTGTTTTAATTTTTTCTTTTAAATATTTTTAACATTAATTTTTTGTATATAGATATAGCTTTACGTTTGTTTTTCTATTTCGGGTAACCCTATATTTTATAATTTATAAATTACAGAATTTATGCGCATAACCGGTTTCCTTTATATTCTAATGTTAATCAGTTTCGTTATATTTATTATTGAAATGAATACGAATAAAATTTGATTTGATTAATTATTCTTTCTTCGAATTGGCCAGCTATGGACCACGTGGTAAAATATCGTCAAGCTTTTCTTTACACCCCAGTATTTCTTCATTGCTTAGCTGTTGCTTTTTTTTATCTGTCCGTTTAATAACAATTTTCTTCTTCACTTTTTCTGCGATTCGATTTTCTAAACACGTCTACTGCAATTCATTTAACGCGTTGCGTTGTCGAGCGTTCGCACTCGCAAGCGCTACCGATTGTGCACGTACGTATTTTATCGCGCGTTTTTATATAAAGGTTAACGACACTTTCGTTCTTTCGTTCCGCATCGCTATCTTATGTCTTACGTTGAATTATCAGTATAAGCAATGCATAGAAAAGCGTTGCCCGCGAATAGGGATTTTGCTGCGCGCGGCGGTTGATAGGCTTAAATTTTGTTTGTGTCGGCATTAAGGCAGCTACGTGAAAATGTAAAAGTGTCGATGTAAAGGCGGCTTGATGATGGTAATCATGTAAAACTCACAGTCATGGGTCAACCTCGCCATATCACAGGAAACGGTAGACGCAACGAATGTCATTAAGTCTGAGTCGTTTCTATTACAAGTAACATTGTATGAAAAACCACTGAGCGATGGTTCCAAATTTGACGAGCTTTTGACTGAAGTAAAACGATGTAAATGAGAAACTGTCGCCTTAAAGAACGAAGTTTTTAATTTAAAAAAAGAAAATGCGGAATTAAATAACAACATTGTCATCGGCAGTGTACCTTACAGACGAGATGAAAACGTGGCCGAGATCGTAAAAAGGTCAGATAATGACATTGACATCTGTCAGGCTTCCGTTTGTCAGAAACTTTCTTCGACAGTACTGATTGTAAATCGGAAGGAAGTTCAGTTATACGGATAAGCGGTATAAGATTATGCGATTGCATTGAAGGCTCCAAGGAACTGTTCTCGATACTGTTCACGATAATTCTCTAAGTTTCTTTTTCAGATTAGTTATAAGTTTTTGTTTCAGTTATAAATTTCTCTCGTCGATTACACCTATACGTTAACTGTTAATGATAGGAATATGTGGTAATGATGATAATAATGGGAATATATTTTCGACCGTTTACGTCCTAAAATGAATTCAAAAAAACATTGACTCTAAACGTGATTGGGTAGCCATTACGACGATTTTTTAATGTTGTTACAGCGACGATCTATCAAATGTGATATTATTATTTTAACGGAGATATATGAATACGAGAAATTAGTCGGTACATGTAAGAATAATGAACGATCGGGTGGCGTTCTCATTTATGTAAAAGATGAATGAATTTTTCGATGATTTCAACAAATGCTGAGCAAGTACAAATAAAACTACAAAATAATGAGTATATTACTTTTTGAGGGATTATGTGGAAATACTTATTCGGATTTTCTGGTGGATCTGGAGGAATTGATAAAATACTCAGACGATGAACTAATTCTCGATTTTATGTACTCCTTCGGATTTCCATCTATTGTAAATCAGGCTACTTATTATCGAGGTCCGGATGGTTCGAGGAATAGGAATGATGAAAGAGCTAAGTCTAATTTTACTACGACCCAGCTACGATATATTAGTTATCGGTTAATATTTGTTTTTTTTCCGGACTCGCGGTGGTGTGTCTAAATGTGAGAAGCCAATGAAACGAAACACTAGCGTACTTAAGTTCAGCTCTATTCAAGTTTTAACATTTCGATTTCTCATAAGGAAGGCGATTTTCTAGTTCTTACATCGGTTTAACTTCGGATGATTAGTACGGTAATAAAACGAAAAATGATAGCTACGAAAGAAATAACTAAACAAGAACAAGACGTAAGACATCCATCATATATGCGAAGGAAGCGGCAGTAAGTCGACTCGAGTCTGGGAAAAGTTTGCTTAAAATACTTTAAACACCTGAAATTAATTACGGAAAAAAAAACTGAAAAAGAATCGATTGCGATTACGGGAACAATCAAATGAACAATACTTACCTGCTATCGGTGGTAAAAAATTGCCGTGGTCAATATGGATGACCTTGAATAGAATAAGAACTATGGCAGGGAGAACGGCGAAGTACACGAAAATATGGAAAATTACAAACGGCAGGTGTGAATGGGTACACGATTCAGAGCACCTATTAGCTTCCTCGCTGTTGCCAATACAATGCAGCATGGAAGATATGACCAGCCCGGACGAGGCAATTCGGATTGCTATATATCGGGGGAAAATTGGAACATAAGCCGACCGACATGGCAAGAAGAAGATGGCATTTTTGAAAAATCTGTCTCGACTTATTCAGAGGCCCGATGTCGAGTACTGCTGTATGATCGTCGACGTACATAAAATCTTGACGCGATTATCGAATAGCTAAAATATTTCTTCTAGGCTATGTCCGGGTTTTTTTTTACGTCTTTTCCACGCGTTACATATTTCTTTCATTTACTACAGCACGTCGAATCTACTATCTTACGACAACGCGTATACTATTTCAGGATTTATTTTTTTATTTTTCAATTTTATACGTGAATCTTGGTCGAAATCCGTATCGAGTTTTACAAAAACCAACTCTTGCGATTTTGATCCACAAACGATAACGTTACTTTAGTATGAACGAAGGATTTTACATTGGCGATGATATACACGTCTTTAACCGGCATCGATGTGTCGAAATTTGCCGGCCGCGATTTCATGAACTAATGGGACGCGTTATAAGGATAAGATTCGTTTATGAATGAAATTGCCGATTGTTGGCGGTAGGTGATTGTAAGAGTACAAGTCATCACGTACTGGCATTCCACCGTGAACATGATTAAAAAGAATTACCGTAAAGATACTCACGTCGAGTTTTTGTGAATATACGCTGTACTGCGATATTCGTGCAGTATATAAATCGTCTTAAGTTTTTTTTATATATATATATATATATATATATATATATATATATATATATATATAATATATAGGTTATATGCGCGTGTATGTTTGTGTATAATAAACGGAAATGGAGGAAAATATATCGCCAGTGGAACAAAGAACTTTGGAAATGCACACATATTCATTGCCGGCACTGTTATAAGTAAAATGGAAAAAAAATCTACAATATAGATCAGAGATGTGTAAAAAAGAGACGTAGCAAAGAGATGCAATGCTGTTTGCTGTTGTTGCTGCAGCAGATGTTGTTGTTTCGTTGGAGAAATTGTCCAGGTAACAAACACAAGTTGCGGTTGTTTGTATTTGGTTAGAGTAAAAAAATGCCGCTAATTCGAATTCGTGTGTATTTATCCGTAACACGTGGAAATATATATATATAATATTAACATTATCCTTGTAGGTGTTCCATCATGCACTGCCACAGTTTTATATACCTATTATCATTATGTGAAGATCCAAATACACAGTTATATATATATATAAAACAGACGTATGTTTCTTACATTGCATTATGATATATATATATATATATATATATATATATATATATATATATATATGTATATGTGCATGTATAACACGAGGTGTGAGAAACACATTCTTAGTTTTTACCTGTTTATGAAGTTAGCTAAGAACCGAAGATTTCCACTGAAACGATTTGTGTTCAAAGGAAAATCAAGCGGAAAATACTTAATATGATGATGATGCAAGCCATCATCTCTTCGTTAAGCGAGGGGAAAGCATTCATCCATTTTTCACGTCTAACTACCACTCTTGCTACATGAATTGATCGTTGGATACAATTCATATTCCAGTATATATATATGTATGTATGTATAAGCGTATACATTATATGTATAGATGTATATGTACGTACTTCGTTTCATTCATAAATCCGTTCAAAATTTCATTTAATTTTATGATAATATCAGGAAGTGTTGTCGATTTTTTGTTTGTGTGTGGTTAGCGATGAACGAATTATATGTATATATATATATATATATATATATATATATATATATATATATATATATATATATATATAGGTGAGCTTATTTTATATTTAAAAATATTAATAGTTGACTAAATTTAGTTAGTTTGGGTTCGTCAGTCCAGCCCTCTTAATGTCCCTTGCCACGGGAACTGCTCTCTCATACAAAAACGGCTGCATTGTTGACAACTTCCATGTTTCCAAAATGTGGTACTAAATTAATCGCTTAAATCATCTCGTTCATCAGAATAGTGCATAAAGTATGGTATTACAGCGAATGGGAAGAAATGCTGGCTCCACGATGAACGATTTTCTGCGATAATGTAGAATAATTTGAGTTCTCCCGGGCCTTACACGAACGGCACTCTCCGGGTGGGAACAGAATTAAGTGATAGTTTTAAATTGCGAGAGAAGTATGGAATTTCGCATCGTGAATATAAGAACACTTTCAGATAATAAATAAATAAATAAATAAAAAGTGTATTTTTACATTTAAAATAAGAAATAACAATTATCATCTACACGTACCGAAATAAAACAAGATTATTCCCGTGTATCGCGATATAAATAATAATATAAATAAAAGAAACGAAGCTTAAAGCAAATAAACTGCAGGAAAAACCATCACCAAAACCTGCATGAAATAAGTGTATAATAAATCGGAATATGAGAAAACAGACGATCGGAGTAGCAATGAAGAGAAAAGTAAATAGATAAACTTAAACATAAATAATAACTATATAGCATCAGGAATGCTACGCAACATAATAATGTATGTTTAATTCTTTTATGTTTATATTTCTTATATTTTAATTGCAGACTAGCGCCAGTGTAATCTCCCATGTTGTTTATAATGGGATACGCGCTAGCATAAAACGGAGCTTTAAGAATGATTCTACAACATTTATTTTGCATGGTTTGCAATTTAGATAAGTTAGAGAGACTTGTGTAAGACCACACATCGGTCTTAAGATACATTTGTAGATAATTAGCTTATTTGCGGTATTAACGTAGTGTTTCCTATTAAAGATAGGATATAATTTAAATAAAGAGGTATTAGTTTTATTAACGAGGAAACAGCAGTTAAATGGACAACGATAATAACTCGGAAAATATAAAGTAGATTAGGTTGCCAGATGAAGAAAAAATCATCGAGGATATAGCAAGATAGGCGTTGTATTGAAAAGCGCACTTTCAGGCGGAAACGAGAACACGGTGTTGGAATTACAATTAACAACAAAATAATCCAGCATATCACGCAAGAACCGATTGACATTAACGATCGAATAATGTACATGAAGATACATCATTATGTACTCAGCGCATATGAGCGTATCTTAACGAGTTCGAATTTTATCGGAATCTACAATTTGTATTAAGTGAGAAAAGTTATAATTCTTGGCGATTTCAATTCCAGGGTAGTGAAGAATGCAAATATTGGGAAAGATAATGTTCGTTGACACGTGTTGTGAAAGGTGCGGATAGTGATATAAATTACATGTTGGTGTGCTCTCGGTTTTGTTTTAGAAAATCCCGGACGTGACGAATTTGAAATGCTGCGAACTATGACAAAACTTTATATTATTCGAAAAATGATGCCAACAAGATGCTCGAACTGTATCTAAACATTGAAATATGGCGAAAGAAAAATTAACACCCATTGTAAGAATCTTCTGGGATAAAGAAATTTAGAACAACAAGACCGGTTTAATGATGAGATTGGAAAGTGGACCTGCTATTAGGAAAAAAAGAAACAAGCATTTATCACTTTAATGACGGAAATAACAAACAAATAAAAAAAGGAATGCATGTAAAAAAGCGAAATCAACGACCCTGTTAGAAACTAGAAAACTAAGAAATAAATGGTGGAAGTGAAAGTCGATTGAAAGTCAGTCAATGAATGGGTGATGTAAATGGCACGCGGATTCTATAATTCAAAAACTGTATATGTGGCGAGATACCAACGAAAAACAGCCATCAGTGATGTATCAGGAATAGTTTAGATATGGAAAGAAGGGGGGCAGAATAGTATCAACAGCTATTAAATAATATTATGTGAAGTTAACCCAGGAATACATCGAGACATTCTGAATGAAGAAGAAATTAAGGACCTCGATGAATCACCAACACAAGATGAGATATGAATTAAAAAATAATAAAGCTATAGGCCTTGACGGCCGTGCGGGCATTTACAAAATCGGTGAAAATGATGTAGTTGGTTGCATATCTTATTCAATAAAGTGTGGTTTGAGGAAAGAGTGCCCCGAGATTTTAAAGAAGCTGCTATAATTCCCATCTACAAAAAGAAAGGGGACAAAGCGGAATGTAATAACTACTACGGCATAACACTGATATGTGCTGCGGGTAAGATTTTCGCTAAAATGTTACAAGGAAGATTGAGTCTGTTGATACATACATACCTGTCTAAATATTAGATATATGAATATTCCTTTTCTTGGTTACGCCTTAACCATTCGGAGTTTTTCTTTATAGGAAAGTTTTGTACTTTGTAATTTTTATTTGCTTCGCTTATTGCCTTCCATAGGCTATGATTCGATTACAGTCAGTATGGTTAAACACCTTCCTCGGAAAGCTATTGTACTGCTCACATATTTGTACAATGCTATCCTCCAGACATCCTTCTTCCCGGTGCAATGGAAATTTGCAGTAATAAAAGTGATACGCAAACCTGGTAAGCCAACTGAAGAAATGTCATATCGTGTAGACCCATTAGCCTACTCACGATACTAACTAAATTATTTGAAACATTGCTATTGAAAAGATTAAAGCCTTTACTCATCGAATACTCAATACTTCCAGATTTCCAGTTCGGATTCGGAAATAACCATAGTACCATAGAACAGATCCATAGAGTGGTTGATGTCATAAATTCATGCTTTGAGGAAAAAAATATTGTTCTGCCGCCTTTTTGGACATCTAGAAGGCTTTTGATAGAGTTTGGCATATTTCCAAAGAATCAGATCTTATCTCACAGAATGATAATTTCAAATTAATTTCAACGGTTCACGGTCATCTATATTTCCCGATCAAGTAAGAAGTTCCACAGGGTAGTGTTCTTTCCTTTACACTATATCAGATTTACACCAGCGATTTTCCAGTAAATAATAATACTACAACCGCCTTATTTGCCGACGACACTGCAATTTTAGCGATCCACAATGACGTCAGTATTGCCAGCTACGTCCAAGATCATTTAAACTATCTAACGAATTGGTTCAAACAGTAAACGAAGATAAGTGCCTCAATGTATTATTTACATTGAAAATCGGATCGGCCAATCCAATATATCTCAACAATAAACAACTTCCAATAGCAAACTGTGCGAAATACCTTGGTCTACATCTCGACCAGAGATTGACTGGGAAAACGTACTCAGATCAGACTGAAACTGAGAAATATTTCGAAGAAATTCAGTTCTTTCTCTAGAAAATAAAATTCTACTTTACAAAACAATAATAAAGTCAATTTGGACCTATGGCATAGAGCTACAGGGTACTGCTGCTAAATCCAATATCGCTATTATGGAAAGAACACAAGCAAAAATCCTACGGAAAATTGTGAATACTCCTTGGTTCATACGAAATGATGATATCTGTAAGGACTTGAAGATCAGCTCGGTTAAAGATGAAATCCGCAGTTCAAGTGCAAGATACAAAGAAAGACTAAACTCAAATATACTAGTAAAGAACCTGTTGCCAAACTGCATTAAATTCAAACGAATACACAGATTTCATCCTCTCCAACTTCAATATCGTTCCTAATAATATCTTACTCTTAAAAATTGCAAATTAAAATAAGGTAAAAGTATTCATCAATAAATAGGATCTGCACCCACTGGGTTGCTATCCTCCTTTTGATTTTTTATATTAACATGTCTTCACTGCTGCTTATTGTTATTAAATACAGATTGCATACAAAAAAAAAAAATAAAAAATAAATGATTATGGTACATTGGATTTTTAAAGAACGTGTGATACGGATTGGTGTACGAATAAAGTTCCAGGGGGATGGAGGCTTATATAATCTACTCGTCCATTTGCTGTTACAAGCATGCGATATGTAGATAACTATGTACTAGTAAGCAAAAATGCAAATGACTTACAAGATATTTTGGAATGCATGGAAACTGTGAATAAGAATTTTGGTCTCACCATAAATTTGAATAAAATGAAAATCTTAGGCAACATCATAAATAAGGACGATATATATATATATAAATATATATATATATAAATATAAATATATATATATATATATATATATATAAATATATATATATATATATATATATATATATATATATATATATATATATATATATGTATATAAATTGCGAATTATATTTTGTTTTATTATTTGGTCCCTTGGTTTTTAGAAAGAGTCTTGTAAATTTATAAATGAATCGAAGTTTATACCGATTATGTCATTTGACAGTTGTTCTTAATTATGGCAAAAACTGACTAAGTTGCGAGCTTAGATAGATCATAAAAAACACAATTTTTTTTTCTAGATTCCAGATGTACGATGATTAGGCAAAATATTTCAAGCGGATTATTGTACCGGATAGATTAGGATATTTTTTTCTTCTCTACATTGTTGTTATTGTTGTTATCTTCAAAACTATTATTATGACAAATTTTTATAACACATTTATATTGATTATACCGTGCGGCTAATTTAGGCCTAGTATTTTTCCTTTAAATTAACCTGTTGCATACAGGTGCACACACATGCATGTTTACGCAACTAATGCCCACCCACCCATCATACATATATTTATATATTATATAACCGCACATTTTATCCGGGCTATATGTAATTTCAAATCAACCAGTTAATGATAATATTAACATTTGATATAACGGGAAGTGTGTAGATATAAAAAAAAAAACAACGCGGATAATAGTAACACCGTTTGAGTAATGTTAAAAATTTGGATTCTTTAAATTATAATTAACAATTTCCATGAAAATTTGTTATGTTTTGCGTTAAAAACCAAAACATTTAAGAATTTTGTACATTATTTTCTTGATTAAAATTATTTATACTTTAAGAATTTTGTACATTATTTTCTCAATTAAAATTATTTATACTGCCCACGATTATTATTGTGAATATTACTAGTAGTGTGGCGGCCTTGTAAATTTATAAAAGGGGAATTAAAAAGTTTGCTAATCTACGATAAAGCTCGGATCTAACTAGTTCATCACATGTACCAACACATTAGTGTACTATATATATATATATATATATATATATATATTACAATACGAAGAATTTAATTTAATTGATTATATTTTATTTAAACGATACTCGACTACTCTGGTCATTTGCGTCCTTAATAATACAGTATAAGAGTCTTATATTTATAAAAACAGTGAAAAAGTATATATTGTTACACATAACGTACTTAATTATATTAGTATGATTAGGTTCGATATGTTTAAAAAGTTTATGATATGTCTTCTTTATCTTGTAACACTTCGTTTATAGCGAGTCCGACAATTGACGCCTCTTCTTTGATTTTCGAATTTTCGGTATTCAGTGATTATGTGCCCAACCGTCAGAGCAGAGAGCTGGTAGTAAGGGCACAACACCTGTTTTCTCCACATTAATCAGTGGACCGTACGTTAGCCTAGTGTGCCCGATTCGTATCCTCGTTAGAACTACTTCCTCTCGTCTATTTGGACGGTACGATGTTATCCAGATGCCAATTTACGTATTGATCTGTCGTAACTTGTTGCAGGTTAAGCTCGACCAGTGCTCTTATATTTTATCTGTTTATTGATAGCTTTTAGGTATTTATCACCTGCAGGTTTGGCTTTTTGCCATGGCGGGTTCAGTGGATTAAGCGGTTCCGGTGTTAACGATACTATTTTGAGCTGACGAATATAATTCTTACATTGTATACCAAATACTTCATTGTTTTTAGTTGCGACAATTTGAACACAACGTTTTATAGTAATTTGGATGCGCTTTGTTCACGCTGAGTTTGAAGTAATACTTGAGTGCTATAATTCGACGGTCTTTTAACGTTGGTATGTTACTTATGTATAAGTTTATAATCGGACTTGTACAGAAGGCTCCGATAAATATTATGCGTAATGCTTGGTTTTGTATTCTATCATACAGCTAATTCTAAGAACTGCACAGTTTATAATAAAATATCGGGCATCGTCATGAACAAAAGGTCACGTCGTAATGTAGCTAAGGTAAATAATAATTCATTTGACCTAAACAATCTCAATATCACACGAAACAACTGGTATAATTGAAATTCATTTAGCAATACTAATGTTAATAATAATGATAGAAATGGTATTAATTATTCACGCGCTTATGCTCAAGATACTCATAGTAATAGTAACACTAACGATTTATCTTAAATTATGGAATTACATAAAACAATTGGTTTAAATAAGATACTTTTTTGTTTAAGAAGTATCATTTCTAGGTTAAAATCGAGTCGCAGCTCGGATATTTTTAATATAATCACAACCATTGTCGAATGTGTTACCGACACCTTCGTAATGGATTAATATTTATTCTCTTTCTATGCAAATAACGAAAAACGATATTAGCATTATTGGATGGAGTGCAAAATCACATTCCATCACTAATAAAATGATTGAACTAGAACATTTCATTTGGACAAATAATGTTAAAATTGCAGGAATTTCAGAAACTAAAGTAGATGAGAGCACTTACCTAACGATGCCGAACTATCATTTATTCCGTAATAATAAAACCCCGAGCAGTGGAGGTGTAGCTTTACTAATACATAATAGCATACAGTGCGAAGAAATTCCCACCCCACAAACAAAGCACGTTCAGGCTGTTGGAGCTAAAGTCTGTGTAGATGGCAAATTGCTAGCTATTTATGCGGTTTATAGGCCACCAACGAAATCGATAAACTTTCAGACTGATATCAAATTTCTAATGCATTCTATTGAAAGAGTTTTATTAATCGGAGATTTTAATGCGAAACATCGTACCTGGAACTAATGGTAACGGGGCTGGAAATGAATTACTAAACTTGTCTGCAACATTAAACTTTCAAATAAAAGCACCCAATGAACCTACATTTTTTCCGGGCCACCCGTCTTCAAAACCTAGCATAATTGATCTGGTCCTTACAAAAAACTACTATGAAATTACCGATCCTATATCAATTAGTAAGCTGTCTTCCAATAATAATCCAATAATATGTTCTCTCGGTGGTATGATAAGGCAAATTGTAACACAACCAAATTTTGATTACTAAACTGGAGAAAATATCAACAATACATACAAAACGAAGTCAAAATTCCAATAACCTTACACAATCCTTTTTATGTAGATGATTACATTCGTTAATTTAACTCTATTATCTTAAAGGCTCCCATTATTAAAAGGGAATGTTAAACATTTTTCGATCTCCCCTGGCACTTTGCAAATAATAAAAATTAAAAATTATTATAGGAAACTTTATCAGAGATATCATAAATATGTATATATTTAAACAACTATATGATAGGTTGAATAAATTAGTTAAAAGACGACTGTTACAAGAAAAAAATGCTCATTACAACACGTTTCTCAGTAATATACCACAAATTAATAATCAGCTATGGAAAATAAACAAATATTTTTCCCGGGGACAAACAAACTTGCTTCTTGTTAAAAAACCCGGAAGTGTCGATGTAGTAGCGTACTCAAACGAAGATAAAGCTTATAGCAGAACACTTTCAGAATATACGTGAACAGAATAAAGCAATGTCCACACGATATTACGAACGGAAATTAAAACAAACAATAAATACATTTTTAACAAATAACGTACCTACATTAAACTATGCTGACTTAACCTCACCGAAAGAGGTCAAGAACTGCATTAGATCACTAAGAAATACATACTCTACCGGACACGATAAAATTAGTGAAAAAATGATTAAAAATTTATCTCGTAAAGGTGTAGTTGCTCTCACAGTGTTATTTAATTCCTGCATTCGTTTGTGCTACTATCCTCTGTCGTGGAGACTGTCCTTAATTGTACCTCTTCCTAAACCTGGCAAGGATGCTTCCTTGATGAAAAATATACGACGTGTTAGTTTGCTCAGTAACATTAGCAAAATTTTTGAGAAAATATTGCTTATCAGATTTAGAAAATATAACGATTTAAATGGTATTCTTAATAAGTTCCAATTTGGTTTTCGACCGAATTTAAACACTACCACGCAGCTAGTAAAAATTTGTGATCTAATTACTGATAATTTTAATAAAAATAAGCACACTGGGCCAGCACTGCTAGACATTGTATTATTGGACTGAACGTTTATTAACGAGGCGGTTTAACTTTTTTCATCATTAGATAATTATTTGCAGAACAAATGGCCACACTGATGGGGGAAAAAGTGCGCGCAGTCGTTTAAGATGGTAAGGCTATAGCAAGGAGTGTATATATATCGATATGGACAAATGTTATTATTAAGCGGGAACATATAATAAGACGGTTTCGTTATAATTAAACGATAAAATAAAATAACATAAAACGATCTCAGCGTTATCTACTTCTTATCAGTTGCGAGGTAGATAAAATGAACGCGAACAAGCAACCTTACAATTACAACAAATCCGATACAAAGAAGAAAGTCATTGCAATTGGTAACGTTTGTCCACAAATAAAGGGAAAAAGAAATAATAGAACAGATAAAAACAATCAAATATTTGGGACAGACTATAACGCATAATATAGATCGTGCTCAAGATATTAACAATCGTATAGTAATGGGAAAAAATTTTGAACGATAAATACACACTGTTACACAGTTAACATACGCAAAAACTTGGTTAAAACTTTGGAGTGGTACTATATGTTGCGGAAACATGGGACAATAAAACAAAAAGATCGAAACAAATTAGGAGCCTTTGAAATTGGCGGCGTCCACAGAAAATTAGTTGGGCAGAGAAAATTAACAACAAACTAGTACTAGAAAGATTAAATGAAAAGAGAAGTGTATTACAAATATCCACAAGAGGCAACTTAAGTGACTAGGTCATGCATTACGCCAGAATCAAAATATTCTGAATGGTGTTATGGAACGCGAGGTAATGGCGAAAAATCCGACGAACAACATTTATCGATATAATAATTTAAAAAAAGTGGAATACCAACTTATCCGGAATTAAAGGAGAAAACTTGTGACAGGCTTGGATGGAAGTTATTCGTACATGGTACGAACCAGCTCACGAGGTGATACACTGGAGATGATGATGATGTATGTATATAAATGTATTGGATTACAATTTTTTTTTTAAGATATAGCGAAATTACAAGTGTACATTATTATCTTTAAGGATTTCCAGCAATTACGCCATCTTCAGACTGAAAAATAAATTAACAATAATAAACAGTAATTAAAAGAAAAGATAATAACGAACACAATCACACATTTCCATCTATAAACAAGGTATCGATGCAATCCAGTTCGTAGTTAAATGAGTTAATTAGTACCGGCTTATTGGGAAAGCAAAACCATAAAGGTAGGTAATATTGTATTGAACTGTCTAAATTGCGTTATTTGACTGGTCCTCTTTCAGTTTTCGGTTTGACGATAATTGCTTAGGCGATATCGCCTACAAATATATGTATATATATATAATATATATATTCATTATATATATATATATATATATATATATATATATATAATGTAGTGATTTTTATTTTCAAAAAAGTAATGAAGTTATAAGTAGAAATCAGTGATCAATCTGGAACTGCGTTGCTAATTAGAAATTATTGATTATATTCATATAGATCATTTTATTGTTTGTTGTAATTATTTAATTTGTTTAATAGGTTGAAAAAAAATCAAATGAAATTAGTGATTTATACTCGTAACATCGTTGTGTTTATATATAGGTGTGTATGTGTGAAGATCTGGAAGGGTGCAGCACTGACATTGAATACAAAATTGAATTTTTGCTAAATTGCATAGTCTTTCCAATAGCTACTTATGCGTGTGAAACATGGTCCCTTACTGCTCAGTCTGTCAACAGAATAGATGGGTTCGAAAGCTGGGCATATAGGAGGCTTTTAAGAATATCGTAGATGGACCGAAAGACTAATGAATATGTTTTCCAGAAGTTGAAAATACATAGACGTTTATCAAGCAGAATAAGGAAAAGATTTCTCGGTTTCTTTGGACATATTGCGAGGGATGTGAATTCTCTACAACGTCTAATAATCACTGGAAAAGCGAATGGACGAAGAAAAAAAGGAAGACCAAGAACGGGCTGGGCTGATCAGTTAAAATTGTTAATTGGTTTAAACATGTACGAAGCACTGCTGGTTGCTCACAATAGATCAACATGGACATCAATAACATACGCGACCGTTTCTTAACATCACTACGCCCTATAGAGGGATAAAGGAAGAAGAAGAATGTTTGCGTATGTTCGTGTATATACGAACGTATGTTATATTTGGAACGGGTAAAATTGAAAGTATTGAAAAAGGGAATCTGGTAAATAAACGGGTGATAATAAACTTAATGGTTGTTTTATTAAACGAAAAAAAAAAGAAGGGAATATTCCTTGACCCTATTTTCTAGTCGCTCGACCATTCGTTACTATTATTATTATTATTATTATTATTAATCCGGCTAGATGGTTTTTTAGACTGCAAGTGGTTGCGGTTGTCTTCTAACTGGCCGATATTTTGTTTTCATCTCTTTCGATGAAAAGGGGCGGCTCGTTGCGCTTTTTATTTTCTTCATCCATTACCGATCGAGATAGAGAGAGAGAGAGAGTGATAGAGCGAATCAGCGCCTGAGAAGAAAGACAGTGAAGAGACCACAAGTCTTAGACTGTGGCTGGGCAAAGATTTATCGGTCAGCGAACCCTATTTTTATTGTTAACTAGTCTAGCCTAATACGGTTTTTGCACTTCGCCGACGGTCAGCCGACCGATCTTCTTTACCCTAACTTAGACAAACACTCCTAATTTCGTTACTAGAGTCGCCCTTATTTTGATTTTTATTTCGATTTTTTCGGCAATTTTTTGTTGTATTCTTGTTTTTTTCGCTTTTTTTTTTTTACAGACCCGGCAACAATTGTCTAGCTGTTTTGGTTTGCAATTTTTCTTTTCTCATTCGACATACTTTTCTCCTATTTTCCGGGTGTACTATATTTATTTCTATTTATTATAATCGAATTTCGAACTGCGCTTTTCTTCCCTCGAATGAAAGGACGATATTCGTTTTCATTCGTTTAAATACGGATATCGTTTAAAACGCGTTTAATGATAATTGCAATTCGACTATTTAGAAAACTTTAGATAAATGTCGATCAAGTCGAAAATCATACGTGTACTTCGAAACGTATATTTCAAGGAGTACGCAATGATGATTAAGAAAAAGTGCGCGGTACAAATCAGCCGGATAATTATAAATACGAAAAAAAAAAAACGAAACGCTAGATACGAAGGCCTAAACAAAATTGAACGGAAATAATTTACTCAAACGCACGGCCATCAAAAAGCAAGAAGGTCTAAACATATCGAGACAATTAAGATCGACGTCGAAGACAGGACGACGTAAATAGCTTCGCAATTTTACCGTATATATGAAAATTGGTGGTACGATCTGGAATATCAAGAATAACATCAAGAACAGCTGGGTGAGCTAAAGTAATAATTATATATATATGTTTGTATTTAAAAAAAAATATATATATATACATAGTGACCTCGCGACATAGCGATATAACCCAGTTATACACGCAGTTAGTCGGTTTAAAAAAGTGTCAGCCTGGTGGGAAGTAAAATAAATAAAAACCCAAGATTGGCTTGTTTAAGCATCGTTTAATCGGTTCGTAACATTTAGGCGACGTGATAATCTTCGGGTTGGCTACAATGGTCAAAGCGAATAAAATGTAAAACGGAAAAAATATTAATTTTTAAAATTTCAATTTTCGAATCGCATTTTGCGATATTTGTGCACGATGTTATATACTTTTGAGAATTTCGCGCACTTAATTTGAACCCTGGTAGAACATTCGGTATATATAAATGTTTTGTATTCGCAATAGGCGACCGATTTTAATTTATTTTAACTATATACGGTTGTCAGAGGTAAATTCTCCACGAATGCACATTTCTGTTTTTGTAGTTTTAAACGGGATAGAACAAATAAACTCAAAATGTGGAAAATTTTCAGTCGCAATTATTCGTAGTAATTCATGAAATCGTAAACTAAACAAAATGACGCGCCATAACGTACAGCACCTCACATCGACTGGAAGTCATGTTCAAGCGGAAAAAAGTAGAGTTGGTAAATACAAGTAAATTAATTTATTTCACATATACTCTCTCCCACACACACACACGCACGTTTTTTAATTAGCTCTAATGTATTCAACATGTTTCGATTGTTTGCATTTTTTTTTAACTGAAATGTAAGTTTTGTAATTTTTCTTTATTAGGCATACAAACTACGAAATATTTAAAAATATAGTGATGGTTTAAAATAAATATCACATTATCCATTAGCTTAAACGCAGGCTAAGCTTTTAATTCACCTTTGCTTTATGTTGTTTTTCTTTTTTTATGGGTATGCCTTTAAGACATACACGATGATACTGTGGGGATTATTTACATTTTAATCAAAGATGTCGACTTCTCTAGAATGTCGCTATATGGGGGAACAACTGTACATTATCTAGATGGAGAAGTGTAAGTTTTATAATTTTTCTTTGAGGCATACAAACTACGAAGTATTTAAAAATATAGTGATGGTTTCAAATAAATATCACATTACACATTACCTTAAGCGCAGGCCAAGCTTTTAATTCACCATTGCTTGTTGTTTTTTTTTTAAAAATGGATATGCCTTTACGTACCCAACGTGATACTGTGGGGTCCATTTACATTTTAATCAAAGATGCCGAATTCTCTAGAAACGTCGCTATATGGTGGAACAACTGTACATTATCTAGATGGAGAAGTGTAAGTTTTATAATTTTTCTTTGAGGCATACAAACTACGAAGTATTTAAAAATATAGTGATGGTTTCAAATAAATATCACATTACACATTACCTTAAGCGCAGGCCAAGCTTTTAATTCACCATTGCTTGTTGTTTTTTTTTAAAAATGGATATGCCTTTACGTACCCAACGTGATACTGTGGGGTCCATTTACATTTTAATCAAAGATGCCGAATTCTCTAGAAACGTCGCTATATGGTGGAACAACTGTACATTATCTAGATGGAGAAGTGTAAGTTTTATAATTTTTCTTTGAGGCATACAAACTACGAAGTATTTAAAAATATAGTGATGGTTTCAAATAAATATCACATTACACATTACCTTAAGCGCAGGCCAAGCTTTTAATTCACCATTGCTTGTTGTTTTTTTTTAAAAATGGATATGCCTTTACGTACCCAACGTGATACTGTGGGGTCCATTTACATTTTAATCAAAGATGCCGAATTCTCTAGAAACGTCGCTATATGGTGGAACAACTGTACATTATCCCGATGGAGAAGGGACGAAACATACGGAGGTGTACTACACGGAGAACGTATCAAGACAAGGTACAGCTCAGAACGCAACAAAAAAAACATGATCTGGATTGCACACTGCCTGTTCAGGATGGAGGGGACGATTTTCTCTAAGCTGCATATGAAAAAGACGGTCAGGTAACGGATGATAACCAAATCTCAATCTACTGATGAGTACAATTCCCTTGCGATTGCTTGTTGTTAATTTTAGTAAATTGAAATATGAAATGGTCATCGTTTCGTTTTATCGTTAAATGTTGTTTTATTTTTTTATATTTAAAATTGTAAAATACAATCGTGTCTAACCGCCATACTGTTTTTTTCGTAATTACTATTGTTTCAATAAGTAATTGAACTGTATAAAAAAAAAAAAATTGATACATAAAATAATTGTTTAAAGGTGTTTAATAAAAAGTGAAGTTTCGAGGTTTGTTGTCACACGCGTAGAAATGGAACTTTATTTGTGATAAAACATTATTAGAAAAAAATTATGTTGTGTCTATATATATAATAACTAGATGAGCGGTTGAACTTCGTACCAACTAAAATTGATTTTATTGTAACTCGCCGTAATTTCTAATACGTTTTCTGGCGCGTAAATAAACAAAGACGAACACGCGACATAACCGAAGTGCAAAACACCGAAATTCCAATTTAATTGCGCCAACTCATTCATTTTTCAGATAAAGAAACGTTCGTAATTCCCTGACATGATCACGAGAACAACGACATCCGAATTGCCCGTATATTAAATTTGTCACAATTGATGATCCACATTTATTGGTGGTAAGTGCGTCCATATTAAATTTTAGTTTTCACGGTGTGAATCTTAAAAGTAGGCATGAAATTATCCCGAAACAAACGTTGTACTTTTGAATGTTGACCAGAAAATGGGAGTTACTTCTCATTCTAAAAACTCACGAACGTGATGTCTCCGGTTGTGGTATCAATTTCGGTAGTATTTAATTCGCGTGTTGTTCGCATTTATCATATTCGCATGTTTCCTTTAGAATAGGAACGATTTTTCGGTAAATTAAAGGAACGACGTGACTGTGTTTTGCATCGTGTGCGTAGCTAAATTTTAAAAATGACACGTTAATTTTAACAGAAGATATGTGTGAGTTACAAAGAGAGCAGTGGTTGGATGATGTTTGAGCCTACATTTGATTACAAATTGTGAGTTGGTAATCCAAGCAATTCCAGCAAATTCGAAAATTTTGCGCGATAGTTGACTACCTTATCTTAGTTGATAGCTGTATCCAGGGGCGTATTTCAACTTTTGTCACCCCTACGCCACACAAGTGGTGCCGCCCCATGTAAGGCCATCGATTTTCCAAAATTTTGTTACTCAAATATGTTGGTTCGGTTACAAAATTTTATTTTCTGAAAAGTGTTTTACTATTCTTAAACACAAAAATAAAAAATTTAAAGTCTATGGTATGAGTAAAATAAAAACTTTTTAAAAATAATCCATTTTTGTATTTACTGTATAATAAATAATTTACATTTGAAAACTTTACACTGTTTCAATAATTATAGTTGATAGAAAAAAGTCATGATGTTTATTAGCAAAGTTAATGATGTCCGTCCAATTAATTTATTGTCATATATTTTTAAAGTTTCTATACCTACAAAATTTTGAAAATTTGATCGAAGAATTCGCCTTAAGAAAGTCAAGAAAAATTGTACTATAAAATAATTACTTGTATTTTTTGTGATAAATATATCTGATTTAAAACTAAAAAAATTAATTTTTTTTGTTAACAAAAATTATTTTTGGTCCTACATGCCGCCCTCCCAAAATTTGCCGCCCTATGCCATGGCATTCTTGGCATTGGGGGTAATACGCCCCTGGCTGTATCGACCGATTCGAATGGGAACAACTACTATCCCGGGGTGAAATGTTGTATAGTATCGTTGAAATCACTGTCATATTTGTTTTTCGCGCGCTAATATTGCTCGTTAACCTAACTTACTATTTGACGTTCGAAAAACATGACGAGTGAGCTCCTATTTTGATTTGTTCAACTGACAGAAATCATTGGCAACTGATTGTAATATGATTATGTATAAGACAGAACTTATAATTACAACATCTGATTAAGAACACTTTTCACTACATATTATATATACTTTTACACATCCGGTCTGACGTATTGTATATCTGCTTCTGTTCTTATTTTGGGTATCCACCTGTTTCGTATGACACGAATTTTTCCATACTGGCGCTGCATATTGAACTACTGAAATGCACAGTGACCTTGCCTTAACGTGTACGGTTGATCATCCCACCCAGATCCGGTTAGTTCTCTGGTATATTATTTCTCGCGGTGACTTTTTTCCTTCTAGCAACACAGTGTTCAAGTCGGATTCCTCTCCAGTTTACATTCAGTTTCCTTTTTGCATTTATGTTACGGAGATTGAACGCGCAAACTCACGATTTATCTGGATTAGGTCTAAGCTGGTTATGTTCGTAGTACCTTCCCTTAATCTTCAGCGTAGTCTGTAATCGCATTTCTACTTGTTAAAAGCTATTTTCTTGGACTGCGATAGCAGTATCATAAATAAATTCCTTTTTGTGTAAGATGATCTGTTGATCGTTCATATATATATATATATATATATATATATATATATATATATATATATATATATATATATATATATATATAATAAATATGTCAGAAAGATGTTGTCGGGATTAGTGACTTTTTTTCCATCTGCCACTGTTGAACGTACATAGCAACTTTGGGCTATGCAGTAACTGCAAACCGTTGCCCAGTTTAGTAACGATTCTTCGTTTTTGTCTGTGCCATCATATCCCCTAGCTGTGTTTCTGCAGTTGAAATCTTCAATTATAATCTGAATTCGATGACGATAATTAAGAACTTAAATTTAATTCTATGATGTGGTTTATAGACCGCAGTAATTGTACAATGTGTTAGCTCGATGACGAGAATTTCAATCATTTTCTGAAGTTATCGACGTTGACTGGACAATTATATCGATCATATCTTCATTCCATCGACTTTCGGTCTATTTCTGGTTATATACGTATATTATACCAGCAATATGTGACACCCATTTTCTTTAAGAATAGCTTCATTATGCTTAAATAATCCTTCAATATTAATAGAAGTTGTCATAATAGTTAGTCTTGAAAAGGACCTTTTTTCCAGATTGTTTTATAATCTCCGTGTTTCCGTGCGCGAAAAGATTTTGTCCGTTTCTAGGGTGCGTCCGTTTGCTTATAGTCTGTATCGTCGTTTATAAACATATATCAGCAACCTTCGAGTTAAATATGATGGAATAACTGGACCAGTTACCAAACGTATTAGTGAGTAATTCGATATAATAATTATATATCAGTAACAAAATTTAACAAAATCATATTTTAACACGAGTAGTTCAGTTCGAAAAAGTGAATATTTGATACAATTGCGTTCGTATATGTTCAATAAAAAGTATTTATTTGTGTGGTTTAGCACTATATGCATATATATGTTTGCATATTATATTAATTACGTATGTATTATATTATGTATGCGTGATATAATTATGTGTTCTAAATCGAATTCGAACGTTTATAAATTTCTCGTACACAGTGGCAGCAACTTGGAATATTTAAATAAAATCCGGGGGTGAACCTCTTTATCTTTATATTAATGTATTCTATAATTTAACTTTTGTCGTTTTCATATTTTTTTTTTCCTATTTTTCGTTCGTTTTATATAGTTTGTTTAATTTCAAAATTTAACCCTCCGTTGATGAAGGGAAATACACCCTCTATCAATACATATATATATGTATAACGTTAAGAAAAGAAATAAGGGATTTTCGGATGGCGTTCTTTTCCTTATCCCTTTTTTCTCGAAGGGACTAGAGTGAAATAAAAAAAAATTAAAAACAAAATAATGATGATAATAATAATAATAATAGTTAAAAAAAATAAAACTACGAAAATAACTCGTACGTAGAAGATGGGGTTATTATTTCAAAGCACGGAAAAGTTGAGGTAAGCCAATTTCGTTTCTGAGCCTACTCTTCTATTGTGCTTGTTTTCCATTTTTTAACATTAGCCAGAACAGATAATACGATAACGAATAACGAACATACTTAATGCACATAATACATGTAGAGGCGAGAATGCGCGTGCGTTCGTATTATTGTGTATACCGTTAAGAAAGTCATAATGACGAACGGTGGCGATGTACATTTAAGTTTCGTCAAAAGTTTTCCACGCTCGTATTAATAATAAGACGATATTTTAGTGTATAGCCAGTCGTTAATACTATACGATAATGATACATGGTTGTGTACCTGTGGTGGTAATAATTGCAGCAAGTAACTCTGAACATGCGTATGTATATGTTGTGTATATAAGAAAAATAAAATAAAAATGCTCGCATTCCCTCTAGTCTTTCCTTCGACAGCATTATCGATATATCTCCGTCGGTTCCCCACATATTTATTTGCTTCTGTTTCTTTTTTCACCCTTAATTTCTTTTTTTCTCATTTTTTTTTTTTTTTTATATCCTAGTTATTAAAACACTTCACATTTTTCTCTCGCTCATTTTAATTTTTGCGTCTCTTTTCCGGATGAAAAAAAAAAGAAAAGTTGTTTTTTATTCTTCTTTAGGCTAAGATAATAAGATTGCGTCGTAAGCGTAGAGAGGGTGGTGGGGTTTGCACGTTCTTCGGTCGCGATGATCCCTTATAGTGGTAGTCTTTCATTTGAACCTCCAGCACATTCTGCAATTTTCTTATTTCCCTTCGCACCGTCCATTTCTTCTCGCGGCTTTTTACTTCGTATCACACGCGATTTCGACCAACTCCGTATACTACTTACGCGATCCAGTTTCTTTAGTTTTTTATTTTGTCGTTATTATTATTATTATTATTACTATGTCAGTACGCGCAGTCGTACGTGCGATGTCTTAAGAAAAAGATGTAAAGGGTCAGCAGCAGCAAGCCAAATGAGAATACTGGCTAGGAGGTGGGGAATAGCGAAAGAACTGTCTTCTTACTTAAGAGAAAGGAACGTTTTTTTTCTTCATCAATATTCAGGTCCCTTATAACATTCGCTCTATCTACATCTTAAGCGCCACATGAGTGTCTTTGTCTTTTATTTTCTGTGTGTCTTTTTTTACCGCCTTAATTTACCACTACAGACTAATCGTTTTATTATTAACGCGGAACACACATACTCGTCGTCCTAATCTCGCTTTTTGCATTTCTTCCGTTTTTTTTACCTACCCCATCTTTTTAAACACCCTCTCGGAAAAAGTGTGTTGTTGGGCGCATTCTTTCCTGCAACGGAAAAGAAGAACTGTACGTGTGTGTGTGTGTGTAAAGCTTTCGCTCATTAACTATCTCAATCTCTCTCTCTCTCTGGGACGACCTCGATCGATTTCTTTTTCATAACGAATACATTAAAAGCTTCGTTTCTATACGTAATGCACGCACGCGCTCGTATTTAAAAAAATAATAACCCCGGAAAAAAAGTAAATGAAAGAAAAATAGGAAGACGATAGGATGATGCTGGCCTCCACGTGGGGTTCTTTTCTGTCTTAAAAGAAAACTCTCGATATATGGCGAAGCATTTTATGCTAGGGACAGCAACGGCAGCAGCATTTTTCTAATTAGTTATTGTAATCGTAGAATTCGGTTCGGCTGGCATTCTTTTGTAGGACCGGGGTTTTCTTCCTTAACTTTTGCGTATGTATATATTTTATATATATATATGTATATGTATATGTATGTATCTGCGTACGTATGTGTAGTCCAAAAAACGGAAAGAACAACAGTCAACTTTTCGCATAACTTTTTTCCTCTGCCCTTTTCGATCGTGCCAAACTTTTCCTCTTATTATAATCTTTTTTCTTTTTCTTCACATCTTCTTATATCTGACAACCGACTTAAAAACTTCGCCTTTTATTGTTATCTCGTCTATATGTGTGTGTGTGTATACATCCTTCAAGAAGCGCACAGATGTGTAGTACACTCACTATGTAAGGAAGAGGAAGGTTATGAAAATATATTAGATAATTAAAGGAGACAGGTACAATATTTGTACTGTGTGAATTATTATTATTTTTAATAAATAAATAATTGCGTAATATTTACTTGTGATCGTAAATCCATCAATAAGTAGATCGAGAATTTGATATTAAACTAATCGGCTAGATCTTGAAATTTCGTTCACTCGAATCCGCTAGTCGCCGGTGAATTTATCTAGAAGCTTTATATATACGATTTTACAGTGTCCCTATACGGAGAACAGAGGATCCGAGATTTTGATAACGTTATCCACACACTTAGCAATAAAATTGTAAATGATGCTTTCAGGAGCACGCTCCGCTTCTGATTGGAAAAGGCTCGATAATTTTATACGTAAGGAAATTGCAAACTAGAGGTGAGAATGATAAATGAACATTAAATAATCGGACTAGAAAAATTAAAATATCCCCGCTAGATCTAAGAAACAAGACATTTTCCGAGTTTGTCGAACACCTGTAACAAGATTTTTACATAGGCTTAACCGAAGAAGCAAAGAATTACCGTACTAGCTAAACTGTATCAACGTAATGACATAGGTTCGTCTATGGATGAAATTAAAACGTTCTCAATGGTGACTTCTAAATACAAAGCTGAAACTGTTCTCCCCATTAGAAGTTAAATCAGAAATTAATAAAATGAACGATAAAAAATCACCCGGTTACAACCTCATCACTGCTCGAATAGTAAAATAATTGCCGAATAGAGCACTGGTACTTGATTACATACATCGACAACGTCATTTTACGTGTCCAGCATTTAAATTTGCTAATATAACCGTAGTTTAGCACGTTATACAAATGCGAGCTAATAACGGCATTAAGTCTTATTTTGAAGATCGCTACTTCCGAGTCATTTTAAGGGACGATTACGTAATTTATTTATTTAAGGCGTGCTATGTAAGAAATTTAAAAATTTATTAAACGCAAGTGGCGCACTAGCAAAAGAAAATTAGCAAATGTTTCGATCGAAATCCCTACAATTATTTAAATTAGTTATTTCAGATGTAATTCAATCTACTTGTAGATAATTAAAGAATAGATTTGTTACAAAATAAAACATTAGGAAACAGTTGAAGAAAGGCGGTATAATATGATTTGAGCGTTACTAACAGCAAATCTTAGCGACGTGCTCATTTTATGGATTTATCTCTAAACCCGAAATAAGACGCGTCGCACACATGTGTAAAATCATCTATAATTTCAAGACTTATCGAAATACAAATGTTTAACTCGAATAACGGAATCACCTTAGATTCTCGTACGATATAGTTCTAGCGAGCAGAAGTGCAGAAGAGCTACAGACGATGATAACCGATTTAAATGTACACTCGAACAAAATAGGACTGAAAATAAATTTACATAAAACAAAAATAATGACGAATACAGGAAAAAGTGTACAAATAGCAGTAAAATCGGAACAGATAGAGCAAGTAAATAGATACATATACTTAGGTCAAAAAATCACAACAAATGAAGATAATGAAAGCAGAAGTGGCCAGAAGAATATCACTATCGTGGATTGCTGTTGGAAAATTACGCATAATATTCCGCATAAAGAAATATCGATTAATCTGAAACGTAAGTTATATAACAAAGGTCTACTTCCGATTCTTGTATATGGTTCGGAAACATGTCCGTATACAAAAACAAATTTAAAAAGAATCAGAAAAGCTCAGACAAGAGAATGATGCTGGATATAAGATTATCTGATCGTAAAAAGAATACATGACGGGAACAAACACAGTTGGATGATGCAGTGGAGCGAATGGCTACAACAAAATAGAATCGGGCTGGCCACATTGCTCGAAGAGAAGATAATAGATGGTCAAAGCGGATTTTACAGTGGTGGCCGATGGACAGAAAAAGGAAACAGGGAGGCCAATGACGCGGTGGCACAATGATATAGCAAAGGTAGCTGGGAAAAATTGGTTGAGGAAAGCACAGGACAGAAGTGGTTTGAAGACGTTGGGGAAAGACTTCATCCAGGAGTGGATAGATAAAGGTTTATCGTGATCGTATCGTGTGATATGTGTATATATATAATATTTTTGAAACATCCACGAGATTAATATATACCAGCGGAGACATTATAATTACGTAAAAAAAGTCGTAATAGTAATAGTTATCAAGTAGCTTTAACGGAATAATACGAACTTTCCAAATTGTCTTTAAAGCGAATTTTTCTCAATTTTCGGATTTATCTACCACTAGGGACATTATTTTGAATCTTCACACTTCTGTATAGGATCAATTGAATTCACAAAGCGGTAAAATGTTTATCTCAATATTGCCGACGGATACCGGTTTGCACAAATTGCTCGTCATAAATATGGTCGATCGTTATCGTGAAATTTAGCGAAAGAGGTGGAAAATAATCTAATTATTTTTTTTAATTCAGAGATAACGAGAAAAAATTAAAACAAAAAGAAAAATGCCCAAGTTAATTTGAAATGGCGGTTAAATTATCTCGTTATCGAAATTTTTTCAGCGAATAAACATTAAATATAACCTAAAACCGATTAATAAAATAAAATAATCACTAAATAAGTTTTAACGCATTTATATTATCCGCGCATTTGGCCTTCTTGTCTAAAATCTTAATATCTAACATTACTAAGTTAGGGCAAGTTTTTGGTAATTATATATTTCGTCAGGGCTTCATGTTTCCGCTCCATATGTATAAGCACCGAAAAGATGCACCAACTTTCTTGTTTACTGTCCATCGGGTATATATTTATTCTTGAACACCTCGTTCAACTTTCAAAAACTATCCACGAGAGATGGGTTCGTATTTTTTCTTCCTTAAGCATTGATTCCTTCTCTGTGGTAATTTATATATATTAACTGCCCGTATATTTTTTTTTTATTCTTTTATTTATAGACGCTCGATTGCTAAGAACATTTGCGTCTGTTGTTGAGTTTATATTGCGTTAATTATTCCGGTGGTTGTAATAAACTTTAACAAGTATTCGATGTATTATCCTGTAGTAGGGTGTCTATTGTATAATCCTTTAGTTTATAGATTAACCTTTCTTTTTCATAATTTTTGCATTCTAGTAGTATGTGGTGTAAGCTTAGTTGGTCTTTACACTTTGAGCAGACAGGTGGAGGATCTTCGTTCAATAGATGTCGAGACGTGAGCTGTGTATGGCCTGGGCGTAATCTAATTAAAGCCACTTCCTCACGCCTGTTTCTTTGATGTGTTGTCATCCAATATCCTAACTTTGATTTTATTGGATAGACGTGTGTATGTGTGCAATGTGTAGCCCAGTAGTTCTGATACAGTGCTGTGAGTTTCTGTTTGATGGTTGTGTGTAAATCAGTTAAGTGGATGGCTTTAACTATTTTCAAGTTTTCCCGGAGTGTTTTAGCTGCTTTAACTGCATTTTCATTACCTAAAATTCCCGAATGAGCTGGTGTCCGAAGGAAGCCCAACTTATTATTCTGCGAGGTTAATTTGTATATAATATATTTTAAGTTGCTGGCGTCGTTGTTTGTATTCTTAATTAGATCTCGGACATATTGCAATGCACTGATAGAATCAGCGCATATAACATGTTAAGAACGGTTTTGGTTTAGAATGTATTTTAGACTTTTATAAATTGCAATAAGCTCAGCTGTATAAACGGATGTTATCGCAGGTAGATACGCGAGTTTCATCGTTTGCAAGGAAAGCGGCGGTAGTTCGGTTTGAAGATTTATATGCATCCGTATGTATCTTCGATCGAGTATTTTATAGAATTTAGATTTTAAAGTATGGACGACGGGGGTTAGTGTTTTTAGTATAATTATTTAATTCTGTGTTTATAGTTATTGCGAAGTTTATCCAAGGTGGAAGTTTTGGAGGGTTATAATACTTGGTAACATATATCGAAGATTTTGTAGTATGTTTCTTGCATGCTCTGACATAGGTTTGGATGCATGAGGTTTGTTTTGAAATAAATGTTGGAACTTACTCGTTTGTAAATTTGGATAAGCTGGGTTGGAGGCGTTGAAAGAACTTTACTGTAGTATTTTAGAACGAGTATTTGCCTTCTATATTTGAATGACAGTATGTTGGATTCGACATGTAATGATGGTATGGTATGAAAAGCTTTTAGTGATATTGTAATGGCTGTATTTTGAACGGTATCCAAGTTTGTAATAGTGCTCTGTGCTGCGCTATCATATATTACACTAGCATAGTCTAATCTACTTAATGTAAAAGATTTTTGTATAAAACAGTATTTTACCGTCAGCTTCCCAGGAGATGTTCTTAAGCATTGTTTGTAATTTCAGAGGCGTATTTGTCACACGACCTTATTGATTTGTTCGGGATGCGTCGTTTGGTCGGTCCTTCTATTAACTTTCGACTTTCATACCCTTCAAGTTCGGGGAGTTTTTTAATTATATACATATATATCGTATTATTAATATTTCATCATGATTGGTACTTAACGAGAAAGGCAAATTACAACGACTATATTTTCTCGGTGATATTCATTATATTTTCGGATATCATCTTAATAAAATAATAACTTCAAAGACACGCGCCTAAGGAGATATTCGTTCGTTGCGTTTTAATCCGTTCCGGTATTTTCCTATAAAATTAAGCGAAAAACGATAAGTGGATACTTAAATTCTAGGGATCACCCCTAACCGCCCTAAAGGTTGTTTTTTTCACAAAATACCGAAAGAGTATTAAACGTAGCGACTTTAAGTCGAGACAATAGATATTTCCGTAAGAAGGAACGAGCAGGAGATTTTATCATCTCGTCGTTGTTCGGAAATCGAATTAGTCGTTGGCTTTTTAGCAGCGCTAATGTTGTTCTAGTCTACGGTGGTCGCGCTGTTATTGTTTTCAGTCTTTTATTATTAGCAGTCGTCGTAAAGGGCAGACAGGAAGGAAATACTACGTTCGGTGGTCCGACACGATACAAATTCATTAACGAACAAATAAATCAGTACACCTAGTTTTACTTTTGTTTCTAACCTGGATTTTGTTATAAGATAATTATCCGGTTTTTCGGCAAAACAGAAAAGTATTTCCTATTAAATTTGTAATATAATAAATACAAACACAATACAATGTACACGTATATATATATATATATATATATATATATATATATATATCGTGGCATGTAGATTTAAGGTGGTCGAGATTTAGGACGATGTCCGAACAAGCTAATGCTTTCGTTTTATAAAGTAATTTCCAGTCCACCCTGCTGCTTAATTCAAAACTACGACCTCCAGGATTTATCCGGAATCTTTTACGGTACATCGCTTCCTATATACTACCGTAATTAAATCCGTTGAATCGATTATTAATCATCATAATAATGACGACGATAATGAAAATAATAATAATCGAATAAAATCAAATTTATTTTACAATAAGAAGAATAATAGGTAGTAGAAATAAATAAATGACGTAACATCATCCACAGTGTGAATTAAACAACGCGCATACCGCATGTGGGCTATGTACGTACACGGCTATAAATAATATGTATACACTTCTGAAAATAAAATTAATTGAACGCAGTTTCAAATTCCATACGATAAAAAGATACGTTTCAAAAAGTGACGATGAAAAGAAAAAATATAAAGTAAAAATTATTACAAATAAAAAAAAATAATTAACTAAATCAAATAAAACACAAAAAGAAAAAGTATATAATAATAATAATAATAATAATAATGAATGGAACACATTTATTCTTTAATTACGTAATGAAATTAAATAAAAGGAATAAAATCGCCTATAAGTAACATTATAATATCTTATCGCGATTGTTATTTATGATATATATTCGCAGCAAAATTTTCGAAGAAGTAAAAAATAAATTTAAAAATTGTATCAAAGTAAATGGAACGGCCGTAAACGATATCACATATGCAGATGATATCGTTTTAATACGGTATAAAAGAATTACAAGAAATTCGCGAATGTTTTCACAATCACATGCAAAGAATACGGATTATATCTAAATATTTCCGAAATAAAATACGCGGTAATAAATAGGGAAAACAAAAATAACAGCTGATGGCGGATGGGTAGCGACATAAATGAACAATGGGATGCGAGCGAAGAAATTAAAATCCGAATTGAGAAAGCTATTAAATGTAGCTTAGGGCCATATTATGCGGACATAAATATAGAATTAAAGCTAAGTCGGGTAAAATGTTACGTATTCTCGGTATTACTGTATAGACCTTGAAAGTTGGACTTTGAAAAATTTAGACGCCTTTAAAATGCGTCTATATCGCTTAAAGTTGGATTGACAACATATGTGTAGTATTAAGTCGTTTAAATAAAAGTAGAGAAATATTAAAAGCAATCAAACATCGATAACTGAAATATTTTGGCCATATAATGCACCACCAACCGAAACGGTATAATATATTACATTTTTTTATACAACGGAATATCGCGGGGAAGAAGAACATGGATGCAAAACTTACCCCAGTGATATGACGCAAATATAGTTTAACTGTTCCGGAATACGTCGGATGATAAAATAGAAAAATTGAAAAAATGTTAGCCGACGTTTGTTAAGGGACATGGGTATCATGATTGTGAGCGGCTGCTGAATTATTGTCATTATAATTTTAACTTATAACAATCCAAATAGTCACCCAGACTTAATAGACGTCCATAGAAATAAACGCGTACACGACCTTCGTAGAAACGCGCAATTAATTGCAGCACCTACAGAGAACTGAACAATACAAAATTTATCACCGCTGCAAGATACGGTAGGTATTGACGAATGTGAAGTTTCTTAAATTGTCGTCATTTAACATTGTTCTCGTCTCAGCGACAGAGATTTAGTCAACAGTTCGTAATTAATTTTATTACCCGCAACCTCGTCATATTCTAAGTCGACAAACATAAGAACTATACAGACTGCCCAGAATAAAATCCTTCGGCTGCTAACAAACGCGCCTTGGTATGTAGCAAATCAGATCGTTCACCGTGATTTGAACAACATTCCTTATGTGTACGAGTTCATTAAGCAATATGCAGAGAGCCATGCTGTGAGGCTGGAAAATCATCCAAATTGCATTAGGACTGTTGGATACAGCCGGCGATATCAGGACGCTTAAGACGTAAAAAACCCTTGGACCTAATCTGAGGTCGTGGTTGCCGAGTGGGTACTTCCTTCCTGTTATGCTCTTTTCCCCAATACTGCTAAATGATCTTGTTGGTCAGTAATAAATGTTTTATTATCTAGTCTTTCCATTATCTATTAATATGTTGAACTTATTAACTTATTATTATTTTTAAGAAAAAAACTGCAACGAAATTGACGTATCTAAATCTGATACGCGTAGAAATTTATTTTCTCATTATTAATAGTAATAATTAAATTCAATTCAATTTATCGATACATCCATGTTGAAACAAAATAAGCTACGTTATTGTATAATGAAAAAAAAGAAAGAAGTAAGCGGCAAATTAGATAAAATATGATGATAAGTTTTTAAATATTTTTGCTAAACTTTAATAATCGTAAGTTATAATTAACGTATCCGAGACAAGCAACTCGATTATGCGCAATTCCGCGCGTGTAACCGGTTCACACAAAATATCGTTATAATATGCGACTGTTTAACATGTTTAGTAAACGACGTAACTACACTTGTAATTATACGCATACTCGTCAACAACAGGTACACTGGCATAGGCAATTTACAAACGACTTGAAAATTATTTAAAAAGCGATTATACGATATTATTCCTAGAGAATAATAATCATAATAGCGTTAATTACGATTTTTTTTTCCAATTATAACTAAAAATCGTCCATTAAAGTACCGACAGCACTTACAGTGGTTAAAGTAAAGAATGAATTATCGCTAACGAGAGAAATCGTATTTTATTCTTCTTATTGCAAAAACAATAAATAAAACAGCATATTATACAAATTAATGCATATTTCGCAATGCGCACATTTGGCCGAGTATGGATACATACATACGAAGTTACATAGTTACAATACAATATGCGATACAAACGATTTATAAATTTTACGATTAAACGACTTATAAGTATGGTATAAAGCGATAAAACAAAACAAAAAGAATATATAGCATTAAAACGTTTAATCGTTCTTCACATCAGGCACACAAAATTCATTAAATACATTCAAAAGCAAATAAAACATGTTTAAAATAGGCCTTACTATAAAAACATGAATATATTGAAACAGTTTCATATACACGTTCCTGCGTATCTATACGAATGATCGTTGTCTGTTAAATGGTATATACTGTGAATCACGCAGACAAAGGTGTAACTCACGTTAAACAATGCTCAATGAATTTCGTTTTGTCAAATTTCTACTCGCTTATAATTTAATAGATGAATTTTTAAATAACGAGGCAAGACATTGTTCAGCTTGTCATTTTATTTTCGACCTACTTATAAACGGAATTTCCCCAAATGCCGATCTTGTTCTACTATTACAATGCCACCGGCGTTGTTTAATACAAATAAATATCGTTTGATACTGCGCAATTATTTTTAATACGGCTCGCAGAAGAATTTCGATAGGTTTAACGCGGTATTTAGGTGTCCCAATCCCAATTAATTATTTCATATATCAATATATCAATCAGCACAGGCTGATATAGTGTAAGGTGCAAACGTGTTATACGAACGGGGTAAAGTTTTTTTCGATCAGTAGAAAACATAACCGCTCCAAGATTGTACCCCGAAATATTTAATTTCACCGACCATATTTAATTTGACACTATAGTCCCCTAAGTATATTTTAAGATCATTTCAGTTTACCGAATCTCGATTTAGTATGCTACAATTTCGATTTATCGTTAAACCAACTGACAATATCATTTACATCTAATTTTTGAAACTATTCAAAGTACTGCGAATCAATAACTAACGCAGTATCGTCGAAAGTCATCTGTCTATTGACTGGGCAAATTGCGCAAATCATTTATGTAGAACAGGGTACCGACCAAGCACGCACTCCGCTATTTTGTTACTATACCGTTTCCAAACCGGTTGTTTATTTCGATTACCTATTTCCTACTATCTAGATATAGCCGATTGGCTAAGAGTATGTACGGAAGGTATCGGGTTCGAATATATCATCATTTAGAAAATAAAAATATAAACAATCCTAATATTCTCGCGTGGAAGGCAATTGCAAACCACTAATATAGCACACTATGTGCGCGTTAGTAATAATATAGCACACTACAAAAGCACGCGGGGATACATTCTGTCGTGATAACGATTACAGTCAGTTCTCCCGGGTGTGTGTATGTGTGTTTAACTGCGCTAGCGCCATATAATAATTGTTTTGTGCGCCACTTACACTATACAACAAAATATCTATAGGTAAGTAGTCACCTACCACCGATACGGATACGGCGCTTAATGTACAATAATAATGTACTATCGAGATAACTTTTAAACCGCTTGTATTTAATTTTTTAAGCAAAATCGTATGATCTACCCTATCAAAAGATACACTCGTCACAGACCTTCCTACAGCCCACTAAATAGTACAGGATAGTAATTAAATAATTTATTTCAAATCATTTCGTTAGAACCTGTAAAATATATATATATATATATATATATATAGTAATAACGCGTAAAAATACCGAATGTACATTATTGTTGACGTCCCAATCCCAAACACGTCTAATTTATAGAAGACGTATCGTAGAAAGATGAATAAGTATGGGGGGGGGGGGGAAATCAAGAATAACTAAAGCTCATATTATCTAGGACGATGCTAGTAATATCAAAAAGTTTCGTAGAAAGCATAGGGAAGCTAGGTCTGAAACCGGGTATATACGCTCAATAGCGTGTGTAATTTTACACACGGCAACAATAGTCAGAAAATTTGCTTTGGATTAGTTGTGACTTCCATATAAAAATCCAGAATTAGAAGGATAATATAAATCATAATAATGATTAAAAATATATATATATATATATCGGTACTATGAAAAAAGGAGGATTAACTTGAAAAAAATGTGGATAAAACGCTAAACGAAACGAATTTTTCAGCGTTTTGATCCAAAACCTTAGAATGCAAATCGCGTGGTTTCGAAAAATTAAGGATGTCCTCGAGAGAATTAATATTGCGGAGGATGACGTTATGAATTACAGGCTTAGAAGTAAAATTAATACATTCGGGAGTTTTGAAGAAAAAGTAAAGAAGAAAATAAAAGGACAGACGAACAGGTGAAAAGAGACAACGAAGAAATACGGTAGTAAAAGGAAGAGCACGACCGTCATGAAGATATTTTATGCGATGGTCCACAGTCGGTCAATTCGAAAGAAAATAATAAAAATAAAATAATGATGATGATAATATAAGATTATAATTTATCAGCCACAATTGGACGGAGCAAATGAAGCCTATACTCATACTTCGCAACTTGTCTTTTGTTTTTAGTTTGTTCGGGTTCTACGTTTACAATTTTATTTTTATTTTCTGTATCAGATAAATTATTTATAATATTTATTTGAAAATTCAAATGTTTACATATTGTCTCAAACAGCGTCGAAAAAGTATAAAAATAACTTATATTTCGTTTATTTTGAAGGGCGAGCGGAAAAACAAAAAGGCAAAAAATAACTCGTCAAGAACGATTTGTAAAACCGGCAGAGGATACTGTAATAAAAATTTATAGAAGCTATTTTTTTGATTACATTAATTTTTCGTATTTAAATACAATTTTAGAATTTTACGTTTAAAGGTGCGCATTGATTATCTTAAAGTAAATTTATGATATTTCAGTTCACCTTTATACACAATATTACTTGATCTTTTTAATTTTTTCGGCTCCAGCAGTTAAGAAACTTTTACGAGAAAATCTTCCGCCGGCTTTAAAAATCTCAATTTTAAACTTTTCCACGTCGGTAATAACAAATTGACTAAACGACGCTTTCTGAGTAAACCAACAGGGATTGGTTTTGCTATATTTTATATATATATATATATATATATATATATATATATATATATATATATATATATATATATATATTATAACGAAGGGTTCCTTTTATACAACTACAGAAAATGCTCTGGGACATATTCGAACTTCGTTTTTGTTAGGAGGCAAATCGTATAAATTAAATGTACTATAATTATGTAATATACTTTATAATAAATTATTTGATTTAAATGAATTTTAAATGGTATACTATTTAAAAGTTATTTTATTTAACGCATCGTTATATTTACGTACGCACTAGAACGTACCTACTCATATACATAAACAAATATAATAATTTTGATAAAAAATTAAAATAAAAATTATCTGTTTAATGATGATATGGAAAATGCAATATGAGTAAATTATAATCTCTGTTTTAATTGCTTGCGTTGTCTTTTCAGCGATTTTTTGAATTTTACATAATTATATATATATATATATATATATATATATATATATATATATCTTATCAGTCTTTTTCTCCGGATCTAATCATCAGCTTCCTTTTTATTCAGTCACTAGCACCGGAACAAGCATTCACGATCAACGGAATGTAGCTTTTTCTCACAGATGCGTGGACTACCTGGCGCTTAATCGTATTCTCTTTATTTTTCAAGTGCTCTATATAGCACTATTCTAATAAAGCTTTACGCAGCACTGTATATTCAATTTTCCTCATATTAACATATATATCCTTTTAATAATACATACCGTTCGTATACATTCTCAAAGGTTTTAGAATAAAATTAAAGCTTTTAATGATTAATTATCGTATAAAAATTCTTAATTAACTTTTTTTAAATATCGTCGTTATATATAAATATAAACTACTGCAACTAATTATCCGAGGACAATTAAATTGGGGGGAAAAGCATGCTATGAATGAACGAACGCATGACCAATACAAAAACCCACACGCAAGAAGCCAGAGGAAGGAAGTTTCGATGTCATACATGGTCGCCAATAGAGTAGGGCATAAGAATAAGAATAAGATGTATATCAATGAATACTTTAAGCCGGGTTATTTATTTTGCTATTTCTTTTGAAGTATAAACACGGCTTTGTTTCGTTTGTTGATATCAAATTATTTTTATATTATCGCGTATTTGTTACATCATTTCTGTCCTTAATGGCCGAACTATGGCGTCAAATTTTAACAAATTCGCATTCGTGCATTCAAAGCTGTTTCTCTTTATGCGGTATAAATGTACAACTAGAGCGTTTTCTTTGTATAACCTTTTAAACAGTTTCCTGTTGCACATTTTTTTTCTATTAAATTCTACATTAAAGTTATCGGTCTTTTTGAATTAGCTAGTTAATCCGTTTGCATCTAACAGAATTGCCGGATTATGTTTGCGATTTTAAGCCATTATCGAGTGAAAAAAAAAATAAATTATAAAAATATATACAAACATAAAAAAATAATATTTCGATACGTAATTTACGAAAATTATCAAAGTGATAAAACAGTATTTTTAAATAATCTGATATTGAATGTGGTAAACACAATCAGCAATACAAAAATTTTATACACAAACAATAACACAACAATAGTGTAATATTTTTTACATTTGTACATATTTTCGTAATTTGTATCTTTTATATTCACTCGATAATGGCTTAATAGCCGAAAATATTTAAGCGATTTTTTAAAAATATTTAAGTGATTTTAAAATTTTTTTTTTTATTGTTTGTAGCATGGGCGACATCACTGTTGGTGCGAATATATCCGAGAAGTGAATTTAAATAATGTATCAACTCGATAATAGGCAGGAGACGTGAATTAAACAAAATTCTCTTTACAAACATTATCTTAGGAAATTGTTAAAATCTACTTAATCCATCTTCGTCGAATTTGCTTTACTTCTAAGCAAATCGGTAATTATATTTGTTCCAATTCAACATGGAATATACAAGATATTATAACTAGATATCATTATGGGTTGATGAAAACTTAAAATTTTCGATATATACATATATACATATATATATATATATATTTGTAGGCGATGTTAATTTATAAAACGCTGAGTTTTATTGCGAGAAATTCGTACGCGTTTAGAGACCCATAAGTGCTTTTGTTGTTTTCTAATGCACTAGTGCTTACTCTGTTAGTGTTCGATCGTTTATCTAATATATCTATATCTATACTATCTATACTAATATATAATAAAATTATCTGTGATTTGCTAATTTGTCTGTCTGTTCCGATGTAACTCAAAAACTATTAAAACAATAATGATGAAATTCGCACAGCTTATAGCCTGTATTATATCGTAACTAAGCTCTTTTCACATAGATATCGCAAATATGACTGAAATTACAATAATTTAAAGTTTTCAAACGTAGTAAATAGCGATATTTCTGTCAAATCATTTAAAATTTAACAATATATCTTCACTACTAACACAGGCAATGCAAATCACGTTTTGTTGCGTTAAGGGAGTGGCCGAAATAACGGACGGATATATATAGGTGCATATACCTGTACTATTCTTAGATGATCTTTCTTCAACTCCAAATCGATAAGAGCTAATCTCGCTGACAAACCTTCCAACTTTATAATTTTATCTTTAAGACTTGCTTTTACAAAGAAACCAGCACCCTATTGTCCTGCCGTTTCGCCTATGGAATACATAATATGTGGGTACTTTGTCATTATAATGCTTTCCCTTTTTCTTCGTACCTCTGCTATTCCTAGAACGTCTATATTGGTTTTTTCCATAGCTTCTTCTAATTTCGGTGAGATTATCTGTGGACTTTAGTGTCCTTACATTTAATGTTCCTACGGTGAAGGTATATGATTTTCCAGTTGATTTTTCAAGGAATTTTTCAGAAAACTGACGTGCCGCCAGAGAAAAAAGTCGCGACCGTTTACACGTTGGGATGGCAACTTCAAAAAACTCCTGCGATCCAGAAGCGCTCTGTATAGGTTGGCACACAACAAACGCAACTGGGAAAAATTGGAAGAGACTTTCGCTAGAAAGGGCCTAGTATGACTACATTCGAAATTAATTTTAGAAATTGATTTTAGCTGTAACAGATATTTATAAATTGTTAATTTAGTTATGCTAAATAAAGATTATTATTATACACATACGTTATATATACGTATACTATACTAATATATAAACCTGTTAAAAGGGACAGTGATATTGTATTTTAAAAAATAATTATGTACACAGGCGAAGCCGTGGATGACTTCTAGTTATTTAAATAAATACATTAGGTCAGTTGATAGGAGTCAACGTATCACAGGTGCTTACCCTAAATATACGAGTTGATATATTATGAAGTGTAATTGATGTGAAGTCCTTACACCGGAGAAGGAAATTAACCGAATTAAGGTTTCTGGAACGGTAAAGTGACAGGTGTTAATTTAACATGGACAATGACTAATGAGGATCAAAACCATTCTTCATCGAACCGCGTTTTGTATAATTCTCAAATACGTTTTCTTCCAGTGATCATCGTATCTTTTGATAACATACTTCTTTAACTAGTTACTGTCCGAACATATTTTTCGACAAGCACCTGAGTTTTTTTAAAAAAAATCGAGGTGATCTGTAGTCCGTAATTTTATTTTTTTATTTTTGTTTTTAAATTAAATTTTGAACCGGATATTCGTTAAATATTCAATATGTACACTACGTGATGTTGCTGCTCCCATACGTTACGTTTTTGATCGTTCCAAAATTTGTATCGTGTTATGTGGGTGTTTTATTTCTTCATTGATGTACACATCTGTTATGTAAGTAAATGTTCATATTGCGTTTATTAATCAAATTGAATACGTGTGCGTATATCATCCGGAGTAGGATTATGTAAATAATGTGTTTTAATGTGCGTGAGTACTTGCGAATAGATGTATTTTTATCTGTTTTTTCGTTCTTCGTAATTTTAAAATTATTCATCCTACTATTTAATAATTATAAACCAGCATTATAATTGCCTTTCTAGCTCTTGCGTGGGATTCGTTAGAATAAATGAATGAATAAAAAATAAGGTATAACGATATAAGTTGACGAAATGTATTTAACATAAATTTTAGGTGCAACGAATAGTTATTAAACGTTAACTAGATAACAAATCGCATTATCCGAGTGGGGTTAATATCCTTTGATAAAAATGTACAATTACGATAAATACTAGCCGATTGAAAAAATAAGTTTATCTATATTTTCTCTATTAATATAAATAAGTTCCAATTCTTACTGCACTTTTAGCCTCGACAGGAAGAGGGGAATATCAACAGGTTGTAATTTTCGGCTGAATATAGAAAAACCGTAAAAATTATTCGTTTTAAAATATCAAAAATGATTTTGCAAAACTCAAACACGTTTAAAAGTACCGCCTAATCTAACGTTACAATTGATCGGTTATTATACATTTTATAAAGCTTTCCAATATTATAGAAATAGTTGCACACGCTGAAGTGAAATATAATAAAAGTTAACCCCCTTCGTACTTAAATCGCTTTAGCGAAAACGCATAATTTTTTTTCTGAACCACTTTTTCTTCGTTTATCTGCTTCCTGCTGCTCCCGTAAAGTTTCTAGTTTCCGTCATCATTCTCGTCTAGTCATTTTCATTATCCATCCGAACTTCTTCTTTTCTCTTGGCCTTCCATTCTAAATTGTAAAAAAATACGGTATCGGACAAGCTGTAACCGGAACGAGGAGCGTCCGCCGATGACGAATGGTGGAATTACCTATAAATACGTCGGTAAGTTGTGAATAAGACGTGATGGAAAATCTCCAGCAGACGAGTCCGGTAGTGACAGTGTAAAGGGAAACGAAGAATGTAGATAGCTACCAAAAGTTTTTGTGTAAATCCCATGATTGTCTCTCCGTTGGCGGGTTTTCTTATCCTGTTATCTCCTCAGTAATGACCCGCTGCCTTTTGGGTAGGGTATTAATTCGAAGGCTAAGGGAGAATAACCCTAACATAAAACATCGTAACTGTTTTGTGATTAGGGTATTCAGACAAAGGCGGTGGCAGTAAACGCTAACAGAAAATCCTGTGGAAATCAACGGGACAGTGTATCGATATCTTAATAATTATGGCGTGTAAAGATAAGAATATAAATACTATATCTACAGTATCGGCTAATCGTCTTCTGCTGTAGCAATGTAGATTGACTCGTGTTCTCCCGTGTCCTTGTTGGTACGTCACTCGGCAGGAAAGGGCAAACATGTTGGAGAATATTAGCTAGTAAAGTTGAATTTCCCGAACGCATCGTACTGTTCAAATCACGACCCGGCCGATATAGTTAATATCTTTTTTTATATGCGTGGGTTCGCGCGCACGTCGTGATAAGGTGTTTTAATCATATACGCGCGCGACTTGGGAAAGTAGTTTTATACTTTCGGTAGAACGTATTTAATTTTTCCTCTGTTTATGTTTTATTTTTTACTTTCCAATTAATACTTTTAATCTAGACTTTTTTTTAAACTTGTCCGCAGTTTATCTTCGACATTAAAACATCTCTCGAGTACGCTTTGTCGCCACTTTCCCGGAAATTTATTTCGAACAAAATTTTAGACAATTGTTATCTGCTCTGGATTCTCGCTTAATTTTCAAGCTTCATTTTTATTCCCTACTAAGTCCGGTATAATAATAAGCTCGTGGTTTGTGTATAGGTACTAATTTGTTAAATTTCCGAATATAAATTAGAAATCGTTGTAACGACAAGCGATCTCGATGCTGCAATTTTGATACTACGACATCGGTTAGAAACATCGAATCCTCTTTACTTAAATGTAATCTTATCGTTACTACTTAAAATTTCGTATATATCGAAGTCTCGTTATTCTTATCGCGTTATAGGCCGAAATTATATCTATATTAAATAGGTTATATACTGTGGTTCTACCGTAATGATATCGATTTCATTTTTAGCAGACTAACTTGTTGATATCATAAGACTTCGCTCGACTTTAACTGCAGTTTGATCATTTTCGTTTTTTGTATTCTCCTTTATGTCCCGCCTTTTTTTTCTTGCGCATAATATAACGCGGTTAATCTATTTTTACATTAGTATAATTTCTGTTCATCTACCGGTCGATTATTTTAATAGAGATCAATTAGTTAGACGTCGCTGCTGGTAAAGGATTCGCGAATGTATTCGCCGTAATTAGAAAACGATCGAAAAAGGATTTTCATATTAATACGAAGCTGTCTAGGAAAAGATTAATTAAAGATAATCATCTATCGAGATGAAAAGTAAACGACGAGATTAATGCGGAAGAGAGTATTGCGGTCGTATAAACATGTTTAAGATACATGTATATAAAATTCTATTTGCAAAAAAAAAAACGAAAAAGAATATTCGTAAAAAAAAACCTGTAACGCGCATACACAGCAACACATATACAACTTTCAAAACTGACATAGTTCGATGCTAAGGGTTGAAATTAAATTCAGCCGCCGTAGGAGATGAAGCGATACTGATGTGTACATAAAAAGGGGTGAAACGCGAAATTAAAATAAGATTTCTGTCTTTTTCCGAAAGGACCAGCGCAGAAGTAAAAGTATAAGAAGAAAAAAAAATTGAAGGCGGGACGGGACGCCGAAAAGAAGAACTTCTTCGCATTAATTTTCTTTTAATCATTTTCTCTTTTGCAATTAGCTGGGGATGACTGGCGGGGGGGGTTAGAGCGGAGCACTATTGGGGAGGTTATGGAAGAAAAACTGAAATCCATTTTAGATCGTTCGTATATACGCGTTCATATGTTACACGCGTACAATTGTACGAGAATGTACGTGTGTGTATACATTTGAACGTTTTAAGAAATTATCTCCGTATGTATTTACGCGTGTGTGTTTGTGTTAACGCGCGCGCGTGACGTTTATAAGAAAAATTAGAATATGTATGTACGTAAGGAAAAGACGGGTTATGGCTCTGCTGTTGGAAAATTTGTACCCAGGCACGAACTTACAGAAATGTCGATGGCGAACTAGTCATGAGAGAGGTGAACTTTTTTTTGGGTAGAGTTGACAGGATTCAGGTGGTGGTGTAAAACCGAATGTTGTTCCTGTCTGATTCTTCTTCTTCATCTTCGCATTTTTTTTTTTTTTTTTTTTTTTTTTTGGGTCCTTATTTCATTCTCTTTTACTCTTTTTTCGTTAAACGTATCATATTCCGAGTCTGCTACGCAACTTTTCTCCTACATAAACGCCTTATTCACTATACCGCCGGTACAACTCTAACATCACCATCGACGCTATCACCAGTAGGCTATTTCTCATTTATATTTTCCTCATTTCGCATGGCCAGATTTTAACGATTGCCCGCCTCGTCTATATTATTTTCGCGATTACACACACGTAAACACGTTATTGCGAAAGTGTGCGTTTTATCTTCATTTCTCGCGACGGGAAAAAATGAGAAGGGCTCATTAAAAAAAAAAAAAAAAGTATAAAAAAAAACAACAGAAAAATAGAATCGAGAGAAGACGCGACTGAACTAACGAGCGACTTGAACGGGACTGACAATGACAGAACGATATAAAGGCTGAAAATATAGCGGTACTAAGTAAAAGAATAGGTCGCTGCGGCGTTCCGCGAGTGATGAGAATGAAGCCCGAAGACGACGGTGTAAAGAAGGAGTAGAAAGGGCTCTTTTAAAAAGTGGTTGATGAGTGCGAGAAAGAGATAAAAGATTTTGAAAGAAAATTATAGCTTTTAAATATTTGTATATATAATGTATATATATGCGCGCAGAATAAAAGTCTTGCGAGGTTTTTTAACGGTACGGTAGGTTGAGAGGGTGTAATACGCTTGCCATACAAAGTAGTTCTTTTCTTCATCTTTCGGGAAATATAGGGCATCTTTTTTATCCCTTATTCCCGATGAGTAATATATATATATATATAATATACACATTGTATGCGTATATAAGCATAATTCAATCTTTATTGTGTATGTGTGTGTGTGTATTGAAACGACGTACTACCATATTAAAAATCGCTACCCTTTATTTATACGTATCGTCTTAAAAATCGCGAGTGGCTGTTGTGCGGTACGTACGTATATGGAGAATATGTATATATATATATATGTATGTATTTATGTATGTGTATAATAATATATGTAGCCGAAGTAAGAAACCATCTAAGAAGTCGCCTCCTTACTACTATCCGCTTCACACCTGACGCTGCTCATTTGTTCTTTCTGGGGTTGTAGCACCACTACGTATCAACGTCTTTTTACTTATTTTTACGTACCTTATCTTCCTCTCATTTTAATTTTATATATATATATATATATATATATAGACATACGTGTATTATGTATGTGTATGCGTGTGTTCTTCACTTTTATAGAAGAAGTAAAAAAAAAGGATGCAAATCACTCGCGCGTGTACGGATCCTTATAAATACCGGGACATAAGGGCAAGCACGGCTGTACGTCCACTTCTTATTCATCGTCGGTTAAGGCCGGTTATCGTTGCCATTCTCGCGGACGGAATAAATTTGAGGGGGGCGGACTGTTTAAAAATGAGAAAAAATTCACTTTCGTTACGTCTTGTTCGTAACGTCAGAGCCAATCTTAATGGCAAAGTCATGTTAATGAATGAAACTCGATTTTCATATATATTAGTCTCCTTCATTATCAAAAACCTATCCCCGGCTCTTTCCTCCTGACCCTCTCTTTTTATCCAAAAATAAAAACTTGCCCGGAGACGGTTCTGTTTCTCTTTGAATTAAAGTTTTAAAAAAAAAAATCTTCTCTTAAACAACTCGGAATCACTGCGTTTTACCCTGTCGTCCACGTTTCTTTTCTTTTTTTTTTTGAACTTATTACTAACAAACATCGTTTAATTAGATAATTAATAATTATTCTCCGAGTGTAGGTAATAGTTTCAAGCAGTTACTATAATAATAATAATTATGATTTCTTCTCCAAACATGTTTATAATAAGTAAAATGACAAATCACAACGTGCATTACAATGATATATGTCCGTTTATACGAAAATTTACGCGAATCATATAGGAAATAATGAAGAAATATCTACGAGTCCTACCCACATATACACACTCACCCACATAAATACACACACACGTGCAAAAGAAAGTTTTTCTTCTTCTTCTAGTGCATATTAACGGACGTTCGCGATCAAATTAGGCTATTACGGTTCTGTCCATTGCTGTTCTGTGGATGTTGCTCCAAACCATGTTCTTAAATTCTCGGGCCAAGTTATTCTTCGTCGTCCCATTATCTTGACTTGACTGCCATAATTTCTTTCATTACTCGTTATGTGACCAAAGTATTCAAATTTTCTGGATTTTACTCTGTGTTCAGGGTTTCCATTTCTTTGTTCATCTTTAATAAAACATATTTGTCGGTACGTTTATACATACATGCATATATATATATATATATATATATATATCAAGAGAGAGGGAGAGAGTGAGAGGGCAATCAACACATATGCTGCTTTCATTACAATTATATTACACACATATACTTTTCCCCGGACAACTGTCCTTTTTTTAAGCACTTCAGTAGTGGTCCGGGGGGATTCTTAAAATGTGTCCGGGATTGTCTGGGTTTTTCACAAAATATAATGACTATGTTTTTCTTAGTAACTTTCGCTTTTTTAATGTTAATTACAATTTACCTAAATTAAAAAAAAATGGGGCTGCGATATTCGATAATTGGATTCGATGAACGCCGTCGATGTCCACCACGGCACCTTCCCGTTGTCACGTTACTTAATAGTTTCACTATTACAGTATGGCTAGAGCGAAATCAACGTAACTTCAAGGTTGTAATACTATGGCACGATTACTCACCGTTCTCCGTTATTGTGAGCTGCGTTTTTAATGGCGCTATCATTTAATCATTGTTTTAATATTTTGAGGTTATTATTACAGTGTATTAATTATGTTATTGCGTTTTTTCAAATACACGTAATAATTAATTAATTATTTTTTCGGATTTGGACAGATAACTAGCTAAGTACTTAATGCCTGTATTATTTTTGTTTACTGTACGAAAACAAAAGTGTTAAAAAGTGATAGACAATATAGATCATTTTTCTCCTTTAAATAAAAATGGTTAAGAAACTAAATTTAGTTAGGTATCTAGTTCATTGGTTTTATTTTTTTGTACATTTTAAAATCAAACATGCCGAAGAGAAAATCTATTTTTAATGAAGATTTAGAGAAAAAGTATCCATTTATGAGTAAATATGAATGGGAAGTGTCATGCACATTGTGTTCCTCAACTATTTCTATAGCAAATAATCGTATGACATTATTGAACATTTAAATACCAACAAGCATAAGAAATGGGATCAACAACAGACTAGCTCTTCAAAAATCGATGTTTTTCCCCCTAAATCATCTGACAGTGATAAATTTTATGCTGCTGAAGGAGGCATATCATACAGTTAATCGTCACATGACTCTTTCATCTCTCGATTGTACTATGAAATTAAACAAGTGTATATTTCAGGATTCTAATATAGCTAAATCTATAACTTACAACAGAACTAAAGCTGACAGCTATAATTAAAAATGTACTTTCACCGACCAGCAATAACACAGATGTTAAAAGAAATTGAAAAAGTTGAATGTATAAGTATTTCTCGTGATACTAACAATCATAGAGCAACTAAATTATTACCTATAATAATTCAATATTTTGATGCTCTAAACGATGGTATTAGAACCAAAATCCTAGAAATTTTAACAATATGTGACGAAACAGCTGGAACCATTATCGACTCTTTATATTGCGCTTTAAAAAAATATTCACTAACATCAAACTGTGTAGCTTCGATAATTGTAATAGTAATTTTGGTAGCAAATACAGTGTGTAATGTTTATAGTAAATTAAAAGATCAACTTAAAAAGCAAATAGTTGGTATTGGCTGTCCAGCTCATATTATTCATAATACTGTTCATAGAGGTTGTGATGTTTTTTCTATTGACATATTGTGATGAAAATTTACCATCATTTTTTAAATTTACACTGTCAGAACTGAAACATTGAAAGCTTTTTGTAGCAGGCTGATGTAGAATATTCCAAGTTACTGTATCACACAAAAAATGGATGGTTAAGTTTATAATATCCTGCCATTGAACGGATATTAAAATTATTTGAACCATTAAAGTATTACTTTTTGCAAATGGAACATCCACCAACTGTTTTGAAAAATTTCTTCGAAAGTATTTCTAGCGAAGCGTTTTTGTTTGTAGTTATTTTTGCCTTGATCTTTTTCCATTTACTCGTCCTTCGATTACTGTTGTTAAATATTTGCTATTCCTTATAATATGCCGCATCCAACTGCATCTCCTTTCGCTTATATATTTCATTAAGCAACGTTTTTCGTTGATAGTCTTAAAAACGTCTTTTATTTTTTGTTTTGTCTGCCCATTTTACTTTTATCATTTTCCGCCAACACCACATGTCGAACACTTGTAATTGTTTTTGTCTACATTTGTTTATAACCTAAGTTTCCGAACCATACAAAAGAACGCTTCAAACATAAACCTTTATCGCATTTCTGTATTTAAATTTTTAGATTTTCACAATGATTTCTTTAGGTTTTCGCCTGCGATATTCTTGATCGTCTTGATCACTTCTCCCATCTTCGATTATTATTGAACCGAGGTATTTGTATTACATGTTGTATTTCTTCATTTTCTAATTTTATATTTATTGTTTTACTATTTTCCATTTTACTGTATTTCATTGTCACTGTTTTCTTCTTATTGCAATTGTATTCGTATACGTGTATATTCAGTTCACATATATACGTACAAACACGTACAGAAATGATGACAGACATGCTTAAGTGTGTGCATACATCGGCATATCTCCTCTCTCTCATTCTCTCTATCTCTCTCTCCCCACCCATATATATATATATATATGTGTGTGTGTAAGCAATTTTTCCTTGTGCTAATTTTTTCTCTCACGCATGCGCGCACAGCTAACCCTTTATCCCCTTGAAATCTTCGCTGCACAAAGGATGTACGTGCGACGTATTTGAGTCATCGCCACATCATGTTTAGTATAGCGGACAGTGAGTTCACTTTGTTTGTGAAATTTGTATGAAATCGCGAGTTTCTTAAATAAGTGACTTTTAGGGAAAACGTCTTAGTTTCACTTCTTTTCCCTGCACCCCGTGGCACGGGGTTTGTTTTCTTTATAATTTTTATTTTTATTTTTAACCAAATAGTTTAATAGTAAAAAAGCTTAGCAGTCTTTTAAAGAATTTAGTGATTTTGACTACTTTATTTATTTTTTATTGTTTATACAGTACAAAGTAGTTAAACTAATTATAGATACACAACCATATGCATAAATACACGTGATAATAATAACAATTAAGTTAGTAATAATAACCGTAACATTATTAATAATTAAAATAATAATAATAATAATAATAATAATAATAATAATAGGGACAATATTAAGATATAAATGATGATAATAATAATAGGATTACAGAAATGGAAGGCAATGGTCAGAGAAAAAAAGAATGAATATCTTTTATCTTTGGTGGTGATCTAGCGGTGGTCTCTTCAAATAATGAAAACTCGTTGCATATACATCGGTATAAGCGATAGAAATAAGGCGTTTCTTCGGCCGGTAACGGAACAAACTAATATTTGTTTGTCGTAGCCGTTATAATATAACTTAAAGGTGTAATAAGAATAGCAAGACGTGACTAACGATTACGGTACAATCGAAGCAACAAATTACCTCAATTATTGACCGGGGATACCGATATCGAGATACCGATACCGATACCGACACCGATACCGATACCGATATCGGCGTCTGATCATTTTTCAACCGCGTATATATATTTCGTCTGTTTCGCTTTTGCCTTCGAAAAAACTCCCCAGTAAATAGAAAGAGAATCAGTTGTATATAATACAGATTGGTGGTCGATGGTTATTTACGAGTGACTAGCGTGTTGTGCTGAAACCGATGTACATTATACCCTCTCCACCCACATTCCCCGAGGCAGACGGATTAATCTAGACGGACACTCACGATATCGTGTGTGTAGTGTGGGAGGTGCTATATCCGCGCGAGGCTCGATTAGAAGCTTTTGTCGTGCTTGACTTTCTTTATCTACGGGCTAAAATTCATCACGTGTGTTCTCAACGACCATATCGATCTAGCGTTGTTTTTTTTTATATCTCTCATTTCGTGTTTTTTTTATTTTTTATTTTGATTTCCGCTATGTTTATTCTTTAATCGTCGAACACATATGTGTGTCAGTGTGTGTGTGTGTGTGCTTACAGAAACAAACATCGTGTATAATATTTCGATTAAGAAAAGAGGTTCTCGTTGATCGCCGTGCACCTCATTAAATCATTACTCATTCTTCCTTGCGTATGCAGCGACGTGAAATATTTACCCGTAATAAGGTTCTCAGATAGACTTAATAACCCGGCAACTGCTCTGAAATCCCTTCTTGTAACTATACACGAATGCACACACACGTGTATATATTATAAAGTATACAATGACTATATAGAAACGTTGTTTAACTATAGGGCTGTAAAGCCTGTACAAGAAATATGCGATTACTGTTTATATATATACATATTGTGTGTGTGCGCGCGCGGTGGAGAAATGTTTTACAGTCAAGGTAGAAGAGCTGATTTACCTTAAAAAAAAATGAACAAAAAGGAATCAACACGATCGAGTGATGTCAGTTATCGGAGTACATGACAAAATGTATATGTATATATACGTACATTTCACCGTGATTACTTTATCATTAAGTGTAATCTTCTCACTTTCGCCAACGAATAAACCGGAACTCAATAATTCTCACACTACTTATGACCCCCACTCCAAATGAACATATTTTCCCAACAACATCATAAGTAAAATGATTTTCTACGTATCGAAATTGTTAATTTAAGGTTGAGTGATGTAAAATAATAATAAAAAAAAAAACACGAAAATTCCGAAATATATTAGATTGAATAAATCACAAATAAATTTCACTTAAAAATTTAAAAAGAACTGGTCCTATAATCATGATATACATAATCGGCCCTACAAATATTAAATGTAAATTGTTGGGATTATATATATATATATATATATATATATGTATCTCCATACATTTCCTTTTAACCTCTACAGTGTGTAGTGGTATTATGTTACTGAAGCCTTAACAAAAGTTCTCCAGACTGTTCTATCTTGGGTCACAAGCAGCGCTTTATGCACGTTCACTCCAGTTATCAACTTTTTAGTTGGCCAACTCAGCGTATCCACAGTCTGGCTCTTAGTCTTCTTCCATTAAGTTTTCCAAGTATTATTTCGCGTTCAATTGGATTTGTATCCCGTACTACATGTCCAAAAAATTAAAAAAAAAAACTCTTATTTTCCTTGATAGACGCATCTATATATTCAGTTCATTGAGTATGAAGTTGTTAGTTATCCGATTCATCAAGGAAATTCTTAATAATCTTCTATACCCCCACATTTCGAACGTATCTATTTTGCTAAGATCTGTTCTAGTGAGGGTTTCCATGGCGTATCTTACAATTGAAAAAACTAAGATATTCAACAAATTCAGTTTTGTTTCATTCGAAAGATTTATACCTCTTATATTCTGGATAGTCTGCTAATTACACACTACACGCTATGGCTAGCCTGCGTTTTATATCCAGCAAATGACTTCCATTGTTGATTGACACTGAGCCCAAGTACACATAACTATCGACTACTTCACAATTAACTATTTCTTTGTGGGGCTTCCATTTTCATGTCGATCAATTAATGATAACTTTTGTTTTGTTTTTGTTTATACTTAGACCGTACTCACTGTATTTATTTTCAATCTCTGTACGAAGGTTAACAGCTTTGTTTTTGAACCACTCACTATAGCAGTATCATCAGCACATTGTACGTTATCATTTACTTTACCTTCTAGTGAGATTACGTCATTCCAGTTGGCCAGTATCTGCCTCATAATATATCGCTGAAAGCAGACATCCCTGTCGTACTCTCCTTCCCACTTTGAATTTCGAGAACATTATCTTATTTATAGGAAGGTTACCGAGCACCTTCATATTTATTTAATTAGAAATGTTAGGTGTTTCGGAATTCCTATACGCTTCATAATATCCCACATGTTCGGTTCACTTAACAGAATCGAACGCTTTATAAAAATCAATAAAACGTATGTTACTTCTTTATGTCACATTCATGAGCTTTTTCTATTAATCATCTTGCATTAATTATCTACTCTCTAGTACCTTTCCCTGGTATAAAGCCGATTTGCTCTCGCGATATTTACTTTAACATATATGATTTTAGCTTGCTGCTGATTATTGCTAACATAAGTTTACTCGTATGAGACACTAATGCTACTAATCTGTAATTATTACATTCTACATTCGATCTTTCTTTGTGAATAAAAATAGAGTGATATCAATTCACCGGTCACTTTTCTCTTCACAAAATTACGATACAAAATTTGTGCATAATATCAACGACTACATCTCCAATTAAGTTGATAATTTCGATTATAATACGGTCAGGTCCTATGTTTTTTCCAGTCTTAGTTTTTATTATAGGGTTTGTACTTTTTCCCCGAGTTCACCGTTGTTCCACGTGTGCTCTTCATTTATATGTGTATCTATGAATAATCCTGCACAATATTGTCTCCACAATATCTACTAGATCCGTCATCGTATCCTTATCTGCACCTTGAATCATTTTAAAGCTTGGTTTGAAATCCTTTGCAAGGAAATCAACTTTATTACCCGAGTCCTTAAGTTCATTATTCTATACAGTTTTTTTTTCATATATCTGAACATACATTATTAAAATGAATTTCTTCTTGTCATTCTTGCCAGCTGCTCTTATTCGGTTATTTATTTGCGTCATTACATTTTGACTCGATTATTAGTTCGTCTTCTTTATGCTTCTATGAGGTTTGAGGTATTTTATGATATCCAATGGTTTTTTGGTTAGATTATGACTTTCGTAGAACCTCTTTCTGCAACTGCTAGTATAAATTTTTTAATCTCTCATCAAGTTTTACTCACATCAGCATCATTGATTTGTGGTAACTCCATGTGTTTTATGATTTTCTGTATCGTCTTTGGATTTGGGATTGTTGGGTGCATTTTGGTGCTGTGCAGCTTCAACTTTACTACTGTTCTAAAGTGTTTGTGATTTAACCCGCATTCTAGTAGTCTGATCACCCATATTCCCGTGCCTAGTAGCGAGTTTTAAAATCTATGGCCTGGACCCGATTCAGCGCTGGTTGCTAGCCGGGAGCATATCAAATCATACCTACTATTTATTCAATTCATAATATTCTCATGGAAGGGTAATCAGATTGCTTTCCATTGTTTTCCTGTTCGCAGTGTCAGAGCTATAGAAATTGATATGAAATGTTGCCTTTAAGTGCCCCAAATTAAGCCTTATATGAAGTCATTCTCCTTCAGCTTTGAAAAAGTAATGGTGTTGCTGTTGCTCAGCACCAGAGGTACTTTAGATTCATACCTTTCCTACCAGTAGTATACACTCCTGACGGCATCACTTAGCAGGATCAGGTGGACCCCTGGAAAGAGAGAGTTCACATAATAGCTATTGCCGATTACAATGCGAACAGTGGCACATTAATGAATGAGTGGAAAGAGCATAAGTAAACATGCATAGGTTATTAAATTATTAAAAGTAAAAATGAATAATTAAACGCATACGTAACGACTGTACATATTAGTATACATTCGTACATAATACATATTAGTAAATGAACAGAAGCGTGCACAATAAATCCTCTAACGTATTTAAAGATATGCCGAATAATTCGTATCAAAATTAATTTAAAGTCAACTTTTTGTAATATGACAAAATAATAAATTAATAAAAAAATGCGACATTGGCGAAAGTCTTTAAAATTAACCGCACAATGTTCGAATAAAAGGATAAAAGTCTTTAACAACGATGCGTTCAATTAGTCGTTCCGAAGTAAAACGACTACTCGTAATGCTTGAAATTCTGCTTGCACGAGATAATTGTTTACGAGAAAAAACAAGCTCCTAGTCAACTCAGCTATCCATATTGGTTGGTAAATGAGTACCAACTCGGTAGGAAATAAAGAAAACTTCTGAATGATAAATTATCTCGATGACGAGGATTTTCAAGTTAATTTGAACTTATATTCTTTACCTTTAAACGAAAAGAAGATGATAAACATTCTGTACCATCATCTATAGTTGTCACCCTAGGTGGGGGTATTGTGAGATTATTAACAAGTGATTTTGTAATTTTCCATCATTTTTCGCGATTCTCTTATTGACGTACGCATTCCAAAAATGGCAATTCTGTTGTATGCAGTACAAAATCTGCCCATCTGATAGGTATACGTCCCGATGAACTGACCATTATTCCTTCCGGTTTTCTTATTATGTGTCCGAAAAATTTCAGCACTCATTGTGACAATCGTTGACTGCCTTCGCGTAACATCAATTTCTTGTAACACCGATTCATTTTGTGAGTTTTGCTGTTCATAGAATTTTAAACAGTCGTCTCTAACATCATATTGCAAAACTATCAATCATTTTCCTGTCGGTATTGTTTTTAAGTGACATATAATGCAATTGAAAACAAACATTTAGACAAGTTTAATTTTAACTTTTTTTTTCTTGATGGAGTTGTCCTTCCAAATTTTGTTCATTATGGCGCTTCGGACAAAGGCATGTATATACCTGACTAATTCGAAGTTAAGGGAAAATAGCAAAATAATTAATTTTGTATATATTATATATATATATGTATTCTTGTTCATAATCGGTAACTCAATTTTATACCTACATTGTAATTAATGTCGTCTACTTCTATTTCGTTCATATTGATCGAATTAATTACTCCATTCGTTGACGTCAGAGTATTTATTCATCGGTTTTGTGGTTTGTAACTCTCTACATTTTTAGCGTTCGTCCCGTCTGCGGATAATATACATTATTCGCGGCTGTACTCATTCTACCGTACAATCGGGTCGTAATATTTAAAAACAGTTTAGTTCACACACTGTAAAAATATATCGTTGGACGATTAGTGCTATTTTGTAATATGGAGGATATTTCATCGAATATGAGTTGGGTACGCTCGAACGAGAGAGAATATGTCGAAGTGATCATTGACATAGTATCGAACCTTCGATTGTAGGGAGATCCAATCTACGAGTCATTTATCATGATACAGAATTGGTAGACATGATAAATTTCATGGACGCACATTAACATGCATTACAACTTGCAGAGTACTGATCCAAGAAAATATAATAATAACATGGAGTGGCTAGGAGAACACAAGATGAACGAATGAATTGGGATTTTATATATAGTTATAATACCTGCCGTATATTTTTGAACTCCGTGGCGGATTATACATAAAGGTTGAATGGTTGCATTACTACCACCAGAAATATCCAGAACGGCAATAAGAGTTTATGATGTAATAAGCTAGTTAAAAGTACTAATTATTTTATGGAGATTAAACAAAATGAGTGAATTTTAATTATATTTTTCGTAGAATATATTATAAAAAGTGAAATTTGTTTTAAAAAGTGCTTCGAAATGCATAGTTACAATGATGGTGGTTGCATACTCGATGCAACCTGAAGGAGGCATTGGAAAACCATAATATACAGAGTTATATGGAGATTTTGCACTTAATCTTACTATGGGTATAGTGTTTGCATATAGGGCTAGCGACTGTTAGTTGCTTCGGTTTGCAGCCAAAATCCTTGAAGTACAAACACTTGATGCGGCAGACACGTGGGTGCGGTTGTGTGCGCATACTACTGGCACAAACGAACGAAGGAGTGTCTACGACTTATATTTCATCTTTTTCCAAGATTAGTTTTTCTTCTTCGAATTTCTATTGGTGTTTCTGTCTTTTACTCTATACATATACATATGTGAATTGTTTCATTGCCTCTCTTCAGTTTATGCCGTTCATATTATTACTGACTGATTTTAATATACAGAGTTTTTTCCTTTGCTGAAGCTTTACTATTTATAACGCAATTTATCATTTCATTTTCAGAGAATTATTTTGTGTAAATTGTGGAAAAATAACAATACTTAACTATTATACGTAGTTTATCGAATTGTTTCGTTTTTGTAAAAATTGTTATACTTTTCTAATTGAATAAATTTTGAACTTATTCATGCGGAAATAAATTTTTAATATATTTTGGTTTAATGTAATACAATTTTTTATCTTGGGATTGATAATCTAACTTCATAATTTTTAGTTTTCCCGATTACGGTTTTAAAAGGTTCATGTATTTGTATTACAATTTGTTGACTTTTGTATTATTAGTGTTACCTTGCGATGTTGTGTGAAATGAAATTTTTTTTGTGTGTATATGTTGGTGATGGAGGGGCTAAGGTATAATTGCAACTGCTAGATTTTGTAATTGAACTTCTATTATTACAATTTTCCCCTTATTTTTTTTAAATAGTGACGATAAATGGGTTTACATCGGCGTTGGTTATAGATGGTTTACCGATTTGTTTCCTTACGATATTCTTCAACTTCGCATCTGTGTGTGTGTATTGGGCTTTACAAAAATTCGTCAGTTATAAGTTGACCGACAATCGTACTTCCTCCGGATATAAAAATAACGACATTGTAACAATCGGGCAAATAAAAATTGAATACGAGATTTATATGACGACTTAAAATAGAATGATAGTTTCAACTATAACCAAGTTAAGAGAACAGTTTATACTTGTTGATTTTAGAAGATAAATAAGATACATTATACACACACACATATATATATATATATATATATATATATATATATATATATATATATATATATTTAAACGGATTAATACGTCTGGTGTAACAGCGGTTTCTAGATATATTTAATGAATTTGACCGAATAAATTAAAATTATATAATTACTTTAACAGTGAAATAGCTTTTCAATAGAATAGCTGATATTGTGTGTAGAATTGATATGGATCGAAATATAATATATTGTCTATATACTTAATTTTCTTATTATATCAGAATTGATGTCATATGCGAACGATTACATTCCGTGTATGAACTACATTTCTTCAAAACGGTTGCTTTTTTATTTGTTAATAATGATGGTTTTAAACAAAAATTATGATTTGGTAAATGGTTCATTATTATTTTTCTTATCCCGTCTATAGGTTTTTCAATGCTTTTCCTGTATCGCTTTTATCGGTTGTAACGATTGTGTATAAGTGTTGTTTGTGTGTCAGTAGTTCCTTAAATATAAACGGTTTCATCACAACCACCATCATCCTAAAGCACGAAAAAATTAAAGCGAACTATTATACTGAACGACGAAGTTTATATACGTCGTGGCATCGAGCCAAAATCTTGAAATTCCGGCAATTTCCAAAACAGGAATTCGGTTATAATGTCGTTTCAGAAGTGAATTTTTCTTTAAACGGTAGTTAAATCTTAACGTAATCTTTTTGCGTTTAAGTAACCGCTAAAGTTTGCCCCTTATAATATACGCTAAGTAAAACAGACTCACTAGTACATATTATCCTACAGGAAGAATGTTGGAGGATACAGAAACCGAAGAAGATGCTCGTTTCAATGGACATATGGAATAAAACAAAAAGCTTGACTTGCACTATTTTTTTAAATTTTATATACATTATTATTAATATAACTGATAAAATTTGTGTTTAAATATGCTTAGTTATGGATGTGGAGATGCTATGGCAAATACTAAAATTTTTTAAGACAATCTCTAATCCTATAGGTATTCAGAGATTGTTAGATAACCAAATTAGATGACATTAAACTTTGATGTAAAAATATTATATATTATGTAGAACATAATACGATGATCCTATGTTTAAAAAATAAAAAATTTTACTTAGAATTTAAAGGATTTAATTAAAATTTATAATTGATGTTAGGAGTGATCATGAGAGAGCTGAAAATTCGATATCCTAGCAGTATCCAGTGATATTTATTAAATAAATAAATTAAAATTTAATTTAATATCGAGGATGATAAATTTATTACTAGGTTAGTATAATTAATACTTAAAATTTAACAAACTCGTATTATAAAATAACCAAATTGTTTCCTTCATTTTCATTTTTTAATTATTATTTATATTCTTTTTCGTGTTTTTTTCTTTTTTTCTTTTTATTTTGTTAGTTTAAATTTTATTTATCGGTAGAGATGATGATCAGAGCAACGGAGCAATATGGTATGGATACATGTATGTTATCTGTAACAAGATATGGGAAACATGTATCTGGCCAACTGCTGTTTATCTTCCAATACATAAAAAAGGGGCTAAAGGATTATGCACAAATTATAGGACGATAGCTCTGATGATAAGTCGAGGATGTAAAATAATGTTGCATGTAATTCGGAAACGGTTAGGAAGATACACACACTGCCGAAATAGTTTCATGTTGGAAAATATGTCAGGTACGGATGTATCTTATCTCCGCATCGTTTCAACATCTATGGGAAATGGATAATAAGAAAATCAGTAGAAAAAAAAGCGAAATTACGATTGACGGTAAAAAATTCTCATTCAAGACAACTATCAGGAAGAGTGGAAACGTTCAACAAAGAAGCCGATCTAGTACTAAATAGATCAAAATGTTCTTTAACGCTAGACATCATGGCGTGGAGTCTTAGACTATAAAGAGCGCCGATCAAAAACGTATAGAAGCATTTGAAATGACGTGTTATCGCAGAATGCTACGAATTCCACTGGGAGAAAAAAGAAGCGATGCATCAATTATATAAATGATAATGGAAGACTGCTGTCGAGCATATCAGAAAAATTTTCGGCCACATAATAAGATCCGTTGGAATAGAAAAATTAATCATTCGGGGAAAGATAAATGGCAGACGTCGAAGAGAACGGTGTCCTAGCCGATACATAGATCGAATAAAATTCAGGACCGAAGTTAAGATTGAGAACATGTAGAGGGTTCGCAGCGGACAGGGTACAACGTAGTAAAATTTGTTGGTCACTTAATTGTTCAGATACGAACAATTAATTAATTTAATAAGCAGGATATAATCGATATTAATGCTTGTCATCGTTACTTTCCTTTCTTCATTCGCCATTATCAACAGTCCATCACTGAACGAAGGCCTCCTCCCCTAATTTGTTTCGAAAGCTACGATTATTTTTTGGCAATTGGATTTTTAAAATTTCAAATCAACGGAAAACAGAAACTTTGAATTCCTTTCTTTACAACCGGTTATTATTTCGGTTTATTTCGCCGTCATTATTTACTTTAACCTTTCAGTCTGTCATTATCGATTTTAACAACTATTAATTTTCATTTTTGAAATAATTACAAAAAACAAAATTAAAATATAATATTTCGAATATAATGTCGCTTTTTAGATGATTAGATAATTTTAATCTCGTTTATTATAAATATTTCTACAATTTCAACTATTAATATCGACTGAATCATAAAAACGTATATTATTAATAGTTAATGCACAGTGTACAGGATACTGTGACTTCTAATAAAAAAAAAAAATTGGATTGATTGTTAGCGGTTATCTGCACTATTTAAATAATAATATTACATTTTCTACACACATTTATTATTATGAACGAAAAAAGACGGGAATTATTTTTTGGAATGCTACTAAATTCGTTTCAAATTAATCTATAGACCAGAGAACCCCAGTATGCACAGACGAACTTTATCGTTGCTTTATACGATGCGTTTTACATATATATATATATATATATATGTTTGTATGTGTGTGTGTATTTGTGTAATGGCGAAAGACGTTCTACCATTGACATTTTCCTACTTACATTTCACTCTGTCATATCTTCTCATTTATCTTTCTCATCTTCACCATCATTATCGTGTTCTTTCTCTCTTTTTTACTACAATATTAAGAATCCTCCTCCCTGATGAGGTAAATTATTTTTTCGAAACCTTTTGGAAACGGTCACAAAAAATACCTCAATATCGTCATCATTTGAAAAAAAATATGCGTATCTAAACATTGAACACGCTAAAAGGACATACACAAATATTATAACATATATATAAATATATATATATATATATATATATATATATATATATATATATATATATATATATATATATATATATGTTTGCATATAGATATATATGGGTATATAAATATCTATATACAAGAGATAAGTTGTTATATTTTCATTACCCAAATCGATAACTTTCTAAATATAAAAGGAATAAGTTAAAAAGCAAAAATGGTTTCTTTTTTCCCTTTTTCCGCATAAATTTCGATTTCTTCATTCGTTTTTATTAATTTGAAATGTTAATTTTTTTTACCGTTTCTTATTTTATATATATATATATATATATATATATATATATATATATATATATATAAAATTTGATATCCATATTGTATATATCTGTGGGTAGTGTGTCATATTTTATGTATTAATGTGAGAACAACTTTACCATAAGTAACGATTAAAGTGTACGATTTGAAGCAATCAAGTACATCAGTAAGTAACTAAATGTTTTTTTTAATGAAATATTCTGATTTATTTAAAAACGAATAAACATTTTTTTTTACTTTTTTATATTAGGTGATATTATATATATATATATATATATATATATATATATATATATATATATATATGTATAATATAATAAAACTGTAATATCCGTCTGTGATTTACGGATATTTTCATTATAAGCACTGCATTGGGCTATTTTTATCAAACATAAACAGAAAATCTATTTTTAAAAATTGTTGTGACTATCTATCTGTGTGTTACGATTTAACTCAAAAACTATTAAAGTAATAATGATGAAATTCGCACAGCTTATAGCCTATATTATAGGATTCATTCTAACCTTTGTTTCATATTGATGTTACAAATAGGACAGAAATTACAATAATCTAAAGTTTTAAAAAATTAGGAAACATCGATATTTCTGTCAAATCGTTAATAATTTAACACGTTTTCCGGTTCGATTGTACCTTCACTACCAACACACTCAATACAAACCACGTTTCGTTGCGTTGGGGGCGTGGCCGAAATAACGGACGGATATATATATATATATATATATATATATATATATATATATATATATATATATATATATATTGGAAAGAGACAGCGATATTGTATTAAAAAAAATAATTTAGTATATATATATATATATCATTATTTATTCACTCGTTATTCGAGTATGACGTACCATCCACTATTTATGAGTCCGAAGGTGGCTAATTAAACCGATTTTCGCAGTACATTCCTTTCCACATGCATCACATGTAAAGGCTTCAGTATTAATATAATCTACTCCAGTCGTTTCAAGTAAGCCTTTACGTCGGTTCCTTTTTCTTTCCTCCGCTGCTCGAGCGTTTCGATTCGCCTTCTACAGACCATTTTCTACTGTTTGTCCGCATGTTTTTCGATCGACTGCTAGTTTCTCTCATTACTTGGGATCAATTTCGCATTCTTTCGGTATTTGACGCAAATAGCCCTTGTATCGCCAATAAGGACGTTAGCCAGCAAGAAGCTGACCGATAAAGGAATTTCTTCGGAAGTCTATCATCGTCCACTCTAATTACATGTCCTGTTCATCTCAAGCTGTTGTTATAAAGCAGCATTTGAATAGACTTGCAGTTAGTCCGCACTAAGATATCTCGATTCGTCACTCGATCTTATCAACGAACACGCAATAACCTGCGCAGTGTTCTCTAATGTAAAGCCTCCAACAAACGTATGTTTTTCTTGCCCATGTTTCCAAGCTGTAAAGGACCGTCGGTAAAACAATGGACTTATACGTTATTAATTTTGTTGCCGATAAGGTCTGCTTGTTATTAAATATCCTTATATCAAGTTCATTTATTGCAGCCGAGGCAGCTAACCTCGGTGTCTAAGTTGACCTTGTTGTTAATTATACCGCCAAGATATTATACGTATATATACTTGTAAAAGATTTAATTCTTCCTTAATATCTTCTGCTGGGGGGACTATACAGCTATCGTTTTTTTTTTTTTTTTTTAATTCGAATTTTCATTTATTCATTTTCGTTTAAGATTTTTCATCTTAAATGATTTGTCGTTAAACTCTAATTGTAATGTGCGTGACTCGGTGAAGATTATAGATAATTTAAATTACGTATATTACGGGTAGATAGATAAACATGTATGTGTGTAATTGTCTTTCATTCTCAAAGCATTTTCGAAGTGAACGTACCATAGCCGTTACTTATCTCCAACGCATTTTACCTATTCCTCTCTATTTTACAATTTCCTTTCTGTAATATGTGATATATATATATATATATATATATATATATATATATATATATATATATATATATATAGAATGTAATCGATAATTTGTTACGGTCATTTTCTTTTGATGTTATATATTTTGAAATTCCTCTTTCCCTATATAGTTTTCTTTTTTATTAGCTCCCGAAGTCGTTTCATCTTTCATCTGACAAAGGGAAATTATTTTCCAATGTATAAGTAACGTAGCAGGAACACACGTTAACACAATGATTACCAGCGGACCGGATGAACTAGAAATAATTATTTTCATTTCGCACATATTTACTAAAATTTTCTTTTGTCTTCCACGGATCATCTTTAATCTTTATGTCGTTCCCAGTGAGTTTTCGTATTCTTCTTTTTATTTTTCACCCGAAGTAAAATATAGCACGCTCGTTCATTGTTATTTTTTTAAAATGATCCTTGGAATTATCTTTTTTATATATATATATATATATATGCATGTGTGTGTGTGTGTATTTATTGGAGGTAGATTGTGAAATTAGAGGAAAAAATAACCTTGATTTGGTCTTACGGTTAATTAGTCCTACAGATTTACAGAATATAAATTAGTGCTCGAGAGACAGAACTCATCATCACGTACTACGAATGCGGATAGAGCTGAAAACGTTAAAACGCGGTGTAGTCTTTGTGATTTCAATTGGGAAGGACTTGTCGTTGTTGTAAAAGAAAACTCCATGGATACGCGTATAGTATATACTAATAAATTCAACTTGGTTACATTCGTTTTTCCGCTAGATTTCCGCGCATTTAGTTGTATCATATAAATGAGGGAAAAAAATAAATTTTAACTTCTTCGATTATTTTATATATATATATATATATATATATATATATATATATATATATATATATATATATATATATATATATATATATTGGAACTCAACGGGTTTAATTGCGAGTCCGCATCGATCATTATTCATCTGCCAGTTTTTTTATTGTTTTTTGTTGGAGTTCTTTTTTGTTCTTCATTTGTTACTCTACATTTCATTAGAGTGGCCGTTGTAAAAAATCGTTTAATTATTTATTTTGTATTCTCTAGGCGAATAGGAGTTGTAGTAGATTTGAAACTTCTGAAGGCCAGATAACAAAATTCATTTGTATTATCTAATAGTTTGAAAAGTGTGGAATGTGGTGATTTAAAAAAAAAAATTGACAAAAAAATGAAAAGTGAAAATGATTAAACTTTTTAATGAAAAATCGCAAAGCTTTTCGGCTGTTATCGAGTGAATATAAAAAGTAAAATATAAAAATATATACGATTTATAAAAATTTTTGAAAAATCCTAAATTAGATATATACAATTTACAAAAATCGGCGAAATGAAAAAAAAACAATATTAAAATAAAATAATCTTATAGTGAATATACAGTACACATTACTAAACTCACTATCCCATTACTTTATAAATACAATTTTTTTACTTTGCTAATTTTTATAAATTGTATATCTAAATTAGTATTTTTTTTTACATTCTACATTTTGTATAAATTGTATATATTTTTATATTTTATTATTTAGGCTCACATGATAATAGCTTAACAGCCGAAAAGCTTTGTGTATTTTCGTCAGAAAGTAAAGTGTTTTTAAATCGTTTTTTATTGTTTATTATTTAAAATAGATTACCTAACTTTTAAAATAAATCAGTTCTATTTTAGCTCTATTACCGATTATTAAACGTATTTTGATTATAATCTTCCGATTTTACAACGATTTTATCAATCACTGCTTTCTTTCTATAGCTTCTCGTTTGTTTTCAATTTTGTGATATTTCATCAATTTCGTAATCCAATCTTTAAAACGTTTTCAAAGTCTCGACATCTTCCTCTTACAGATGGTCTCTGCATATCATTTTTGGTATTCTTAATTCGTCTACGGTTATAGCGTGCCATATACTATCGATCGTTTACTCTGTAAGCACAGCATCACGTACTTGTTTGTCAGAAATAAAGTTCGTCCGGTTGATACGCACTATACGGCGTATTAAATGTTTTGAAAATTGTTCTAACGTCCTTATGTATCTTCTGTTCAAACTTTCACTTATATAGTAATGTAGGAATTGTCACACGTTTGTAAACTATAAATTAATTAAATCTTTATTATTGAAAAATTGTTTTTTGAAGATGGTCGTTGTTACAGCGGAAGATTCATTTATATTCAATTTCAATATCCGAAAGTCCTGACCCAGTTATCGTAAGCTCGAGATCGACTGTTTCAATATCTATTCTTGTATCTGAATAGGTTACTACGCAAATTTTATCTTTCCTCTCAGTTGCGCTTGCAACTTAGTTATTCCGATATTAATGTCTAAACCATGTCCCGATGCCACGCGCCTGCATTTCTTTATCTATAAGGTGCAAAAGAAACAAATAAATAACGCCGAAGTTCTTAACGTCAGCTGTTTTGACTTTGTATATTTTCCTGAGTTGAGCATTCGACAGGTATTATTTGGAGTAAAATAGATCAATTTATATTCACCAATTTAATTTGACATTCCATTTAGTTTTAACATAAAAACAGTAATACCGAACTTTATATTACTATGAAATAAATGGAAGGGGATATTCATCGTCGTATTTAGACGAATTCAATATCTTTTTTCTAAAGCACGCCCCAGACTATATATATATGACATTTCTATTTTTAATCGTATTTGGAATACTCACGCTTTCCTGCGACAATGATGCGAAGTCATCATTACCTCAATCCGGACAAGAAGACAAGAAACCAATATATCCAGGCAACTATCGTCCAATATCCTTGACATAAGTACTTTGTAAACTGAGATAATAATCAACTATCACCTTAGAATTGGAGAATGAAAATTTATTATCCTGAAAACAATACGGATTCAGTCCATCCTGTTCAATAAATAAATTAAACTATATGCAAACAAACATATAGGATAGCTTTACTAGGCACATGCGTGCGCACACTGGCAGTATTCTTCGATATGACGAGTTGCGATAATTTGGAAGCCGGAAATGGGATGTTATAAGTATCAATGAATCGAGCTTAACAGCGAACTTCTTAAAATGGTCTCACGTTCTCTTCTTCCAAATCTAAGAGTACCCACTTCTGTCGGCTTCGAACGTGCAAAAAATAATTATTCCTTACATTCGATAATCACGCTATACCGCAACAATATGGGACAGTCAAACATCTTGGATTAATATTTAATAACGGCATATACACTACGTAAAACAGACATGCCTGAAAAAACTAAGTGTAATGAAGAAACTTTCGCACACATCTTTTGGAGCAGCTAGAACAATACTGCGGAAAATACATCGTAGCATTGTGCGGTCATCGCTGGATTACGGAGTCCTTATTTATAGTACAGCGAGTCCATTGATTCTAGTCACATTAAGATTCAGTACATCGCAAGGCGATTACGACGGACTTGGACGCGTTTCGTACGAGACCGGTTATTGTGTGAAGCAAATGAATGGTCACTGACATTCCGTCGTGAGTGCTTTATATTAAAATTCCACATTCATCTTGACTGCAGGAAGAATACCGAAATTGAATCGACGTGTAATCGTCCACATGTATCGCGGCTCCTTTACCAGAAAAATTCATTCTATCCGATTAAACAGGCACATTAACTTTCCAGACAATATTGTACATTACGAAATGTTTCTTCTGTCATTTGCCATTTCGTCAGATAACTCGCTAACCAAATACAACAAGAATCACCTTCTCGTAATTTTGCAAGCGTATGAAGAAATATTGTGTGATCATTATACAAATCGTTAAAAACTTTTTATACCGATGCATCCAAATCGAACAAAGGAACTGAATGTTCCGTTGTACGTAATGTGTAGATCGTAAGATTCTGTTTCGTCCGCCGAGCTTACTGCCTTGAAATTAACTGCGCAACAAACGATAGATGCGCAGTACTCCAAAATCATCATCTTCACAGATGGTCTTACAGCGATACAAAGTATAAACGAAGCGAAAACAAAACGTCATCCTGTAAGCGAATAAATTCACATCGCCGTCTATCAACCTGGATATAACTTTGTGATGGATTCTGAACTATATTCCTGAAGACAGTTCGATTGATAACGCGGCGAAGGATACTACAACTATCTTCCCAGTCCAATGATACAGTCTCTGCAGTAGATGTTGGACATAAAGAATAATTTTGGGAAACCCAGAAGCAGATATGATGCAACATCAAGCTAGGCACAACTTCTTGGAAGGGGTCGAACTAGCCATCACGCCGCAAAAAAGTTATTCTATCTTTCCTACGCATCGGACATATGGCGCTCACTCACAAACATACACTAGAACGAAAAGATGGTCCATCATACTAATAACTATTGTTCACATCCTTTATGAGTGTCTTGTTCTTCAAACTTATCACACAAATCCTTCATTTTTCTCTATCATTTCTGACGATCCTAATCCATATTTTACTAAACACTTAATTTTAATATTAGAACCATTGCACCGATTTAAAAAAAAAATACCCTATAAATTAAGTTTAAAATGTAACTATCTTCAGCTGATTAAAATTTTATTTTAATTATTCAAATAAATTACCTACGCGATTCTATCTAATTATTAAATAAACCGAATAAAATATTTGACAATATAAAACATAAAAATCTAAATAATAATATAAAAAATAAATGTAATAATACGCAATAATGAAAATGAACATTTTTTCGGAGTAAATTAACGATTCCGCATGTCAAATAATACAAATAAATATCGGATTTAAATAGGCGCGGTCGTTTAAATATCTAAATTAATTCCTCCGTTAATCACGTTAAGTTTCTAATCAAAACTCTAAAAATATTTTGTACAGTATAGTGATTTTTAAAAAATAAATAAATAACAAAAAGTAGTTAAAATCGCTAAATTTTTACGTATAAAAATGTTCACAAAGCTTTTCAGTTATTACGTCGTCATCGAGTGAACATAAAGATACATCAAAATATATACAATTTATAAAAAATATAAAAACAGAAAATAAAATAAAACGTAAGAAAATATTTAATTAAAACGTGTACAATATTCCTCATTCTTCTTCTTCTTCTAGTGGCATCTCCTTGACAGGAGTTAGCCCACATCATGATTTAGTATTTTCGATTTCTAGCGTCGTTCATTATATGTCGATTACTTTTTTATGATCCGAAACCAGCGGTTATCATATCTAATCGTTTTCTTCCTACACTGTAGAGCGAGCAGAAAGATACCACATTTTCCCTGATCTTATGCGCCAAATATTTCCGTTTCCTAGCAAGGATGTGCTGAACTATTATTGGTGTTTTGAGGCCACATTTTTCCAATACATATTTATTTGTTCTTTTTTCTGTCCATGCTATGCGCCATATCCTTCTCAGGATTCGCATTTCGAAGGCTTCTAGCCGTTTTAAGCTTTCTGAGCCCACTGTCCATGATATCATAAAAAATATAAATCTGATGGTTAACGTGGTAAACAACGCAATCAACAAATCAGCGATATAAAATTTATACGTAATACACTAAATAACCAGAAAAATAAAAACTTTCTGTCTAAATTTAATAATTTTGACTACTTGCGTTGTTCATTTGTTTTCTAAAAACACTCGTCATTTATACTGTACCGTATATATATATACATATATATATATATACACACACATATATATACATATATAACATATATATACATATATATACATATATATATATATCACAAAAAATCATCGACTTGCCGGTTGAAGACTATGATATATGACGCGTTAACATAACGAGCGTTCAACTGTCAGTCCCGCAGTCAAAATACTATGATATATGACGCGTTAACATAAAGAACGTTCGACTGTCAGTCCCGCAGTCAAACTGTCAGTCCCGCAGTTAATCTGACAGTCGAAGATTCAATCTCAGCTCGCGGCATAAAATTCTTCGTCATCGTGTAACTCTTATCACGAATAATACCGTCAATACCTATAACCTACATATATGCGCGCATTTGACTTATATAATAAATTCTAATCGATTTTGTATGCGCAAATAATATATAATGAGCTAGTTTTACGAGATGTTCTGTAAATTAAAATAATAATGAATTGAAAATTGTATATACTTTCGAATAAAAGAAAATACTATTACTAATAATTAAAAACTTTTATTAGAAAAATAATTAAATACGATTAATTACTCGCATAAATGAGCGGAATTAAATCGTACAAAACGAATATAAAATGAATTTTTTAGCGGGTACATTCACACTCGCATAATAAATATTATCAATCTCCTTTTATTTTATTTTTTTTAAAAAATGCGACATTAAATAATAATAATAATAATAATTTTTTATTGAATCTCTCTCTCTCTCTCTCTCTCTCTCTCTCTATATATATATATATATATATATATATATATATATATATATATATATATATATATATATATGTATGTATGTATGTATGTTTATTGGGTAAAATGGGAAAAATTGGGTGAGGAAAGCACAGGACAGAATTGGTTGGAAGACGTTGGGGAAAGCCTTCATCCAGGAGTGGATAGATAAAGGCTTATCGTGATCGTGATATATATATAAATGAATTGCCACATTAAATATCATAGAACGGCTCAACCGGCTTTGCTGGTTTTTTTTGTTGTGTTTATAAGGACAGTGCATATATATGTATAAAAAAATTGAAATTCCGAAAAGTTTTATATAATTTTCTTCTATCATGTGGTATCGATATATCGTTCGATGTATACAATTGAATTCCGACATATGGATCAATGTTGTTAACCGGTTGTGTTGATAATGTTGGCTGTAAATTGTTGTGGTTTTCATTTTGCAATTTTTTTATGGTTTTTCCCCAAGTATTCATTTAATTTCACATTTGTTTCATATACAGTTTCGTTATTTCCAAAATACACAACATTAATTAATATTGGTACGTAAGAATATACTTAATGTAACATTTAAATTCATGTTTGTTTTATAATGCAGTTTCTTTATCTCCAGAATATGTAACATTAATTTAAAAAACCGTGAAAATATCTAAATGAATAAGACAAAACCGGTTACAGGTTAAAGTTAAATTATTAATTTTTAAGTGTGCTTTATAAACGTTTCGAATAATTCGATGTAATTATGTAATTTTAAATAGTGTTATTTTCTAAAATATCTATATGTTTTATAGTATAACAAAGTTAAGCGTTGGCACCGCAAAAAATTTGGTTAGACTGAAATTTTTCAATACAGTACTGTAATAGGAAAATGAATTTCATTCTTATATTTGAAGTAGAATAGTTCAGAATAAATTTAACCGAATACATGTTCTTTAACAGCACTGTTGAATTAATTTTTGGGTGGGATTAAACTTTATTTATGCGACTTCACAGAGGTGCAGTTTACTAATGAGATAAATTAAAAGTATTCTTAGCAAAAAATATTAAGTATATTTCCGGCAGTTTTAATTTTGTAGTGGATGTATTCATGAAATTTCATCATAATACTCGGTTAATTTAGTTCGTCTGTAATGTATTAGAATTTTTCTTAGCCAACCAAAACGGTGCAATAGAACACAACTTACCGTCGAGCTCCGGAAAAATCTGAAGCAACCATAATTAACAGGAAAATTCAAAGGTGATGTTTTGATTCCTAGAATACCAATCATTACAAACGATGTGCCGTTTCAATTTAAACGTGTTCAGTTTCCAGTTTGAATTTGCAATGACTAATAACTCGCAGGGCCAAATTCTGCAAATAAACCTCGGAAATTCCGTGTTTTCCCCATGGACATTTTTGTATGTGGCGTACTCTAGAGTTGGTAAACCATCGGCACTATTCCTTTTCTCTCCAGGTGGAAAAAAGACAAAAAATATTGTTCATCGCCGAGCGCTGGAATGAAATTTCATTTATTAATTCACCAAAATTAAAATTATTGAATGTAAAGGTAAGTTATGAAATAACCATACATATCATTTTGCTTTATCATTTTCTTCATTAGTAAATTATACTCGTGCGAAGCCAGGCTGGGTCGCTAGTATTTACATAAATCTTAATTATAAAATTTTCGATTTCCTGATATAAATACCCGTGTAGCCTCGACGCTCTTATAGGTCATCAACCTCGGCGATTAATAATTGTTTTTTTTTTTAACATTTACCCCCATTTAAAGCGACTTCGACGGATGTCAATTTGAAAAGGGTAAGAAAATTGAAAGAAGATGGCGAAAGCTTGAAGTGGCGTCGGGAAAAAAGAGAAATAAAAACTGGAAACGTTAACGTAACAATGGGCATCGAGACTTGTAAGAGGGAAAATCGTAAAAGTAAATAATGATAATGTTTCATCATCGGTTAAAGAAATAAAGTAGATAGAATTAAAATTAATTCATTCGGCACGCTAACCTTCCCGGCCAGTTATACCGATGGTGAAATTACTAAAATGCAATAAAGCTCGCAGCGAGACATCCCGATGGCTTTTCTTTTCTTAAAGGCATTAAAAGTTATCGTGACGGGCTTTCCACTCCCAGATACATATACATACGTATACGGTACATTATAGGATGAAAAGCGATACATAATGACAGGCATGTCGGTAGTAAACGACGATTAAAGAAGAATTGGATTCCATATAGAAAAGGAGAATAGATAATCAGCCAAATAGACAATTCGGACAAGAGGACTGGGCATTTTAAATGAACGTAACTGTGTGATCGATACCTAGAACGGAAGTATACGTTTATTAACACACGCACTCGATGTATATATAGACCTTTAGTAAAGGTATTACGATTAAAGCCAAGTCGGTATTTCCTGTTTATTTTTTTTTGTCTTATTCCATAAAGGAAACTTAAATTTAATCGAAAAAAAATATTATAAATCCGTTTTATTTTAGTTAAATATTTTCATCGTTTTTCTAAGGACATATGTAACGAAAAATTATTTTTGTGTTCATGAAAAACTTTATATTCGATTCGAGAAAGTAGGACCCTAAATTTATTTAAAGAAAGAAAATTACATAATATGCATATTAATAATATATATATATATATATATATATATATATATATATATATATATATATATATGTATGTATGCGTGTGTTATAGTGCTTTGGTATAGTAGTTTTAGTGATATTTTGAGAAGGTTTTTTTTTTCTTAAACTCTTTACGCGATCATTATCGCACTGAACAGTGTTATAATGAAAAATTCGTAAGCAGCTGCCAGGGCCTTCAGTTTTGTTTTCTGCGGATGGTCGAGGAGGTAGAGTAAATGAAAAGCTTAGACCGAACGATTCCGACGAATATAAAATATATATCTATATAGACGACGGATACTCGAAATGAGTTAAAAGAGTAGGTAGGGATGTTTCTTTAAGAAAAATAAAAATATTCGTAAGCGAGAATTCTTCATTTTCTTTCGCTTTCTTACAGAACTTTGAAGTTAAAAAGACGAATGGCCGGAGAATCTGGTTTTCTCTCGAATGTTAGATGAAGGAAAAGATGGAATTGCTCCGCGGGTTTTAAACCATTCGCCACGGCACGAGTCCCGGCAACCGACGAACCCCCATCGTCGAAACGTGATATAAAGGTATCCTTGGACTCCTTATACTACTACTACTACACCATTACTGTGGATGAAGTTTTGAGGAATGTAAAAAGAAAATATGGCCGTTCATCAGGAGACCCTGCGAATTCCTTTTTTTTCCTTCACACATATATACATATATATATATATATATATATATATATATATATATATATATATGTTCGTGTATATATGTCTGCGCATGAATATAATTGTTTTTTCTCAGTCTTTTTCACCCTCTCGTCATTCTTCTTAATTCCCATTTCTTTTGCGCGTCGTTTGAAATCCAAATATAATTAATTTCGCTGACAGCTATATATACGTGAACACGCATACATTATAATTCGCGTACACCTTAATACATACACTACTTAAAGATATACATGTATATTATATATATATTTATATGTATATATGTACTCACATAGCACGACGTATATGCCTATGTGTTGTATGTGTACGAGGAAAA